>BPTQ01000001.1:275857580-275914805 GCA_019973895.1 Chrysanthemum seticuspe | reverse complement strand
TGTATAAGAGACAGGTCTCCGTTATAGGATCCAAATATGCACAAATTGAGTCTAGAGCCACGAGATCATCAATAAATCTCTTTAGGACACTTTCAATGAAGACTCTCTGTTTCACACAATGTGGAAAGAGAGATTATATCTTGAGTCCTACGCATTATCCTTGTGGTAGTGCCAGAACATCTGAGTGATGTGTTTACATATTCACAATGAAGATGGAAAGCCTTCTGGAGCCAACATCAAACAAGCTCCTGGTAGGTGGCATGTGAGATCTATTATATAGATCAACCATGTGACAACTGAACAGAAACAATGGGGCGATTCAATCTCTTGAATCAATCCTGGTTCAGGTTATGGATTGACGGATGCCTTTGAAAAACCGGTCGATGTGCTTAATAAACTCTTTTCTTTAGCACATCGACTGTGTACTAATTTTTCAAACCAAAAGGTATTTTTATGATTGATAATTGATTTTCAATAAAACCTTCGTTGTATTGCAAAAACAATTTCTATTGAGCAATACACGATTGTTTTTCAAATCTCTTTTCATCAATCAGTGGACTTAAAATTCGCTGGTTCACTCACTCCGTGTTGTCTTCTTTGAGACGTTCCGGTTTGAGAACAGCTAGAACAGCTGCGAAACCCTGTCAAGGAGATTCTTAGGAATCCTACCTGATCACAGGCAGTACTTGTACTGATCAACGGGGAACCGTGGGCCGTGTACCTCAATTCATCGAAAGTGATCAAAGACACTTTCGTGCGATTTATTGCTAACTGTTGTATGCAGGTACACCCGACGTTTGCAGCTGATCAGAATGAAGCGGTCAATCCATAGCCGCATGCTCACTTAACACATTCATCTCAAAAGAAATCATGATTAGTGCATCAATGACTCTGATATTTTCACACCAAGCTTCTGCTACGCTGCTGCCTATATCATGATTCAACAAATGCTTCCGCTACTCTGATGAGAAGATATCATGATCCAGAATGTGAGCATGTCGGTCCCAAAGTCACAACACCACAATGGATTTCTCAGAGATTTTTGATAGCTGATGATCTCCAAAGATGGCTCAAACTTATCATCACGTGGATCAGTAAAAGACCTCCACTTGGAATAACCAAACATGCATTGTGAAGAATCAATGACTACGAGCTTAGGAGCAAAGGACTACATCAAGAATGCAAGATCAATTGTTAAATGTTATATCTATTTGTATTCTATGTAATTTTGGTACATTATTGAGGTGACCTCCCTTAGGGGGAGATTGTTAGGAATTAGAAATTCCCGGTATTAAAGAGTCGGTCACCTCAAGTATATGTAATCGTTAGAAAGCTCGTAGTCGTAGTTCTTTTAAGTTAAGTAGTTATTTAGTTAAGTAACACCGTGGAAGACGGACGGGTCTTTACCCACTGTATGCCTGATCCACAGCCCAAAGTGTGGCGAGTTATGTAAGACTATAAATACTCTCTACCTTCCAAGGTAGAGAGTTGGAGCTCATAATAATATCTTTCACTTTCTCTCACTAAGTTCCCTAAACCTCTAACTTTCTCTCTCTAGAATTCCATCTTATACGCCACCTTGTGTTATGGCTTGATGTGTGTGTGAAAAGTTATATCTTACAGTTAACACTCTTGAAGTTCAAACTTGTAAGTGCCGGAATCCGCTTATTACTAACCTTTCCTATGTTTACTTCTTATGGAAGCTCTGGAGCGGACTTATCGTGCAGATTCTCCATGTGCTCATACCAACAACATCACTTATGAAAGTTCTCTCATAATCAAAGGTAACACAAAGTCAGAATGATTCTTCGTCAACAAAGAATCTACAAAGTTTAAAGACTTAAAGAACTTCATCAACTGTAATCCAACGTTAAAGAGCGTGTGAGCATGTTGGAGAAAGATGTGGAGACACTGGAGCTGCGAAGCAGACCTGATGCAGATTACCACATCATACTATCACTTTCAAAGAACAAAGAACTAAAGAACAAAGTAAATGAAGACGTCAAAGCAGAATACTTCAAAAGAAACAATTTCTCTACACTGGGGAGATTGTTCAAATCAAGACACTTCTTCTCACAAGAAAGAAGAATGTCAGAAGACGTCAAAGCTACTATTACATCTGCACCTACAACGTTTATCACTCATTCATTCATCACTAACACTTAGGGGGAGATTGTTGGAATCACTCCTAAACCTTAATTCAAGTGTTAGTGATTCTTATGTAATAGTTAGCTTAATATGGCCTTTATGTTTGTTATTATGCTTAGGCTTATCTAGAAGGCCCATAAGCCTAGGCCCAAGCCCATAAGAGCAAGGAAGGGACTAGGAGTGTTGCCCTAGCTCCCTCTCCTATAAATACCTTGTAATAACCCTCACTTGAGGGTTGGTTGTTCAATTTACTCTTTCACTTCACGCATAACCTTTCTTTATTCATACGCATAAGTGTTTGGTAGTTGTTCATCCGATCCCTTATCTTCTATTTCTTCTATTGATGCTTGTGTTACTAATATGGTGACCTAACAAAGATCTTTGCTACAGAAATCTTGCAGAGGAACAAATCAATCAAGGACCCCTTGCTTGGATGACTTGTAGAATGCTCGTGATCTCACCTTAGAGAAGGACCTATATGAGAATCACTAAAGAAAGAAAGAAGGAAGTACTCTCTAGATCAAGTGATCTTTTATTAGAAGAGAATGAGAGTGTATGAGAGAATTAGTAAGAAGAGGGGTGAGTTAGAATGGAGAAATGGCTCTCTATTTATAGGCAATTTCTGCCACTGTTCCCCGGATCCCACGGATCCCTCCCACAAGGGATCCGTCTAGTGTAAACCTAGGGATCCGTGGGACGCTCTTCTTTGCCCACGGGTTTTTTGGTTATGGGTCATGGGTTATGGGTTGGTCCATGGGTATTCTTTTAGATTCAATGTATCTAATGAATACATTGTATCTAGTCAAATGGGTATGGGTCAATGGGTTATGGATATGATCCATGGGTTGTGGTTTTTACCCATCCTAATAAACTATTACAACAAATAATTAATTAAAACATTATTGTATTTAAATGGCTATATGTAAATGCTTTATAAAAATACATGTATTCTTATAATTGTACTTAATATAACATTATATTTGTTATCAACAAAACACAAAGAGATCGCAAAATATTAATAAACGTTTTTACGGGTTATTTGTATTAACAATCTCCCCCTTTTTGTTGATGACAAAACATAATGTTATGATGAGTAAAACTTAAGAATAGATGTATGTTTTGAAACCCCCTAAGTTTTACTTCTTTTCCCCCTTTTTGTCGAAACAAAAAGTTAACCCTTCGAAGAAATAAAAGTGTGGAAAAATTAGTCCACGTATCGCTTACTCCCCCTTGACGGTAGCTCCCCCTAGTTTGGGGCGTCAAGTGAAGAAAAATATAAAAAAATCATACAAAGAGAAAGGTTAGTAACATGCTTAAAGAATCTTGTGATTGACGAAAATCAAGATTGAGATCCAAGGTATGTAAACAAGGTCTTGTAATAAAACAACAAAGTGTAGTGGTATTTATGCCACCTACAAGCATGTAAAAATAAGAACAAGACTTGTTCTTGAAAATGACTCAAAATAAAAAGTACTAAAAATAGAAAATAGTAATAATGATTCCTTCCATGCTTGCATAAGGTTATGGATGGATGTTTGGATGAGTAATAGTATTGATGCGATCAAGGATGAGGTTGAGTATGAATCGCATTTCTTCCCTAACTTCTATTGCAATTTCCCTAGTGGATTGGCAATGTTCACAATGTAAGTGATGTGGGTAATGAGTACGGAAGTCTTCCGGGTTGTTTTGATTTGTGAGTTGCGGAAGTTGTGGTGGAAAAATAGAAAAATACGAATCAAAATCTGGAATGATTGGAAGTGGTGGTGGAAAAGAACCTAAATGTTCTTGTAGTTTAGCGGGAGCTAAGGGTGGTGATGTTTTAAGATCATTGAATATTGTGTTTGGAGAAGTTGGAGGTGTCAAAAAGGCTATTTCTTTTTGTTTTGGTTATTGAGATCTTGTTGCAGTCGTAAGGAGTTCCAAAAGAGTGATTTTAGGTGATAAGTGATTTGGTGATGAAGTTGGTGTACTCGTTGGTGATGAAGGAGGTGCTATAATGGAAGCATCTTGTGGTGAGTTATTTGATGGTGATGAGCCATTTGATAATGGTTTTGCTAAGCAACAAGATCGGATGCTAATCCGTACGGATATCCTAGAGTTTGATTGTCGTATTTTGGAAGGTGGGAGTACAAAAGTTTGGGTTTCATGAAGAGGATTGTTTGTACTAGGTGATTCATCTAAGTTGTAAGAGCTTGTGAATGACATGGTGTTGTTTGTTTGTGAAGATGAGATGAATAGCAAACAATGTTGGGAATCCTTACTTATAGAAAAAAAAATGTGCATTGCAATGAATGCTTGACCCAAAATATGGATTAAAATCTAATGATTAGATATGAATTTAAGGCATGTGATCATGAGAAAACAAGCATTAAATCACACACTCCAAAAGAAAATGAGAAAAAATAGAAGTTAAACAAGCTTCTGTCTTACGGATCCCACGGATCCTTCCCTTGAGGGATCCGTCCAGCATGAAAGCTGGGATCCGTGGGTCTGGTGATTCAGGCAACACAAAATTTTCCTTTTGAAAACATTTTTGCCTAGTGTGTGCCTATATGCAAACTATTTGGAGTTGCGGTTATCTCGACTCCTAAGAAGAAAAGAAAAATTAACTAGAAGTGAAAAAGCATACTATTATGTGAGATAACCAGAAAACACATATTTAGTACTTGAGTACGTAAGTCAGTGCTACCAATGCTCCTAATTCATTTTGGCTTAAATGAATGTACCCGAAAACACATATTAGTTATGTATCCCCTTTAGCATTCAAAAGACATGAGATGCAATGAAAACAGGTTTTTACTTTGTATTAATAATGAAAAAGTGATTTGTCCTAATCGTGAGAAATTTACTTTTGTGAATTTGATACGGGAAGAAGTATCATTTTTAGAAAACATTCCAAAAGAAGTTTCCATTTGTGAATAAAAATCGCTTTATTCCTTGAAAGAAAATAAGAGAAAAAAAATATGAGTTATAAGTGAAAAACTTATCTTGGGTTTTAAAAATTCCCGTATTGTTTGTGAGTTGTGCGTGAAATAGAGATCCTAGACTCAGAAAGAAGAAGGCTAGTATTTACATACCTTGTATAGTCAAAAAGATAAATTACGACGTTTGTTCCATGAGACCAAGACCAAGACGAAGTAGGTTGAATTGTTCCCGTTTCAACGGTTTGGTGAGGACGTCGGCTTTGTTGTCTTCGGACGCAACCTTCTCAATAGAGATGTTCCCTTTTTGAACATTGTCTCTTAAGAAGTGATGACGAATCTCTATATGCTTTGTGTGAGAATGTAATACCGGATTCTTGCTTAAATCTATGGCACCCTTGTTGTCACATAGAATTGCAATGTCACTTAGATGAATGTCGTAGTCAACTAACGTTTGTTTCATCCATAGTGCTTGTTGGCATGCTTTGCCGGCGGAGACGTATTCAGCTTCGGTTGTTGATATTGCTAATGCCGTTTGTTTCTTTGAAAACCAAGATGTTAAACAACATCCCATAAAAGTACATACCGAACTTGTACTTTTTCGGTCAACATAATCACCTGCATGGTCAGAATCTGCATATACAATTGTTTCTAATCCCGTGCCCTTAGGATACCATAATCCTAATTGTGTTGTACCCTTAATATATCTAAATATTCTTTTTACGGCTTCTAGGTGTGATGTTTTAGGGTCTTCTTGAAAACTAGCACATAAGCAAACACTAAACATGATATCCGGCCTACTTGCCGTGAGGTAGATAAGACTACCTGTCATGCCACGATATTTAGTATTATCGACGGATTCGCCGTCTTCATCTTTTGTGAGTTTGGTGTCGGATGACATTGGTGTCCTAATTGGTTTCGACTCTTCTAGACCGAATTTCTTTAACATCTCCTTTATGAATTTAGATTGATTAAAGAAGATACCATCTTCTACTTGTTTGATTTGTAGACAAAGATAGAAACTAAGTTCACCCATCATACTCATCTCGAACTCGTCATGCATGATTTTAGAGGAATCATCACACATGTCTTGACAAGTGGATCCCAATATAATATCATCTACATATATTTGAACTATGATTATATGTGAATCTCTTTTCTTAGTAAAAAGTGTGTTGTCAACTAACCCCATGGTATAATTGTGTTTAATTAAAAATGACTTGAGTCTATCATACCAAGCTTTTGGAGCTTGTTTAAGACCGTAAAGGGCTTTCTTTAACTTATACACATGTTTAGGTTTTTCAAAATCGATGAAGCCTGGAGGTTGAGCTACATATACTTCTTCATTTATAAAACCATTTAGAAAAGCACTTTTAACATCCATTTGATAAAGCTTTAGATCATTAGCACAAGCATACGCAAGAAGTATTCTTATAGACTCTAATCTAGCCACGGGGGAACAGGTCTCATCAAAGTCTATTCCTTCTTGTTGGTTATACCCTTGGGCAACGAGTCTAGCCTTGTTTCTAGACACTACTCCGTTTGAATCTAATTTGTTTTTATAAACCCATTTGGTTCCTATTATGGTTTGATTACTAGGTGGAGGGACAAGTGTCCAAACATCATTAGAAACAAGTTGATTTAATTCATCTTGCATAGCCATTACCCAACTTTCATCTTTTATGGCTTCTTGTGTATTCTTAGGTTCTATGGTTGAAACAAAACAAAATAAGCTACTTTGGTTTTGAACTTGAGACCTTAATGTTCTTTCGTTTAGCTTTCCTATGACCTTATCTACGGGGTGATCTTTGGACTCTTTAATGTTTATGACTTCATCATTTAAAGGTTCTTCTTTTTCATTTATCTTTTTCTTTATTACTATAGCATCACTTTCTAATATCTCGTCATCGACAAGAGGTGGAGAGGGTTTGGGTGGACTTTCATAAAATTTTATATTTAATGACTCTTCTACCTTCATTGTTTCTTTGTTTAATATGACGTAAGCTTTGCTATTTGGAGAGTAACCTAGAAAGATACCTTCGGTTGATTTAGGATCAAATTTTGTAAGGTAATCTTTAGTCTTAAGAATAAAACATTTGCTACCAAAGACTCTAAAGTGATCTAACGTAGGCTTTTTGCCTCGGAGTAACTCGTATGGAGTTTTACCTAAGATTGGTCTAATTAAGACTCGATTGAGTATGTACGTTGAGGTATCAACGGCATTGCACCAAAACTTTTGAGGTATGGATTGCTCATTAAGCATGGTTCGACTCATTTCTTGTAGGGTTCTATTCTTTCTTTCAACTACCCCATTCGATTGTAGAGTGCGTGGAGCCGAAGTTGTGAGTAATACCATTAGAGTCACAAAAAGCTCCGAATTGCACTTCATTATTGAATTCCCTACCATGATCCGTTCTAATAGACACTATAGGACTTCCTAGTTGTCTTTGGATTTTCTTGCTTAGTATTTCAAAATAATTAAACGTTTCCGTTTTGTTCTTTAAGAATCTTGTCCATGTGTACCTAGAGTAATCATCCACTATGACCAAAGTGTAGTAGTTGCCTCCATAACTTTGGATAGCGGATGGACCAAATAAATCCATATGTAGTAATTCTAGACACTTAGTTGTAGACACCATGTTTTTAGCTTTATGACTAGAATGAACTTGTTTTCCTACATTACAAGCATCACAAAAGTGATGTTCATATTTTAACTTAGGTAGATCTCTTACTAGATCTTTGGATGATAGCGATTGAAGAAGTCGCATGTTGGCGTGACCCAATCTTCGATGCCATAAGGTCGAAGTATCATCCATAGAGGTAAGACATAGTTTGTCTTTAGGTTCATTACCGATTTTAATGACATAGACTCCATGTTTCCTAATTCATCTTCCTATGGTTATGCCATTTTTTAATATCTTACTACCGGTTTCAGTAAAAAGTATATTGCACTTTTTATCACATATTTGTCCTATACTTAAGAGGTTAAAGTTTAGGTTTTCTACGTGACACACATCGTTAATGGTTAGAGATTTTTTAGAAATCGTACCTTTACCGATGATTTTACTTTTGCTATTTCCAAACACCACATTACCTCCATTGAAGGATTCATATGTGGAGAATAGATCCTTATTGTCGGTCATGTGCCTCGTGCACCCGCTATCCTTTATCCATTCATCAGGGTCTAGGTCGACCTTTAAGCACACCTCGTCATTTGCCATGAGACAAATTTCTTCGTCCTCGTCGTCGCTCATTCCTCACATGCCGCTCACGAACGCCTTTTGATCATCCCGTTTGGGAAACTTACTAATAAAGTGGTTTGGGTCCCCACATTTAAAGCAAGTACAATCATCTTTTGGTTTCTCGTCCTCTTTGCTTTTCCGAAATCCTTTCTTATCGTCATACGGTTGTTTGATGTATCTTCCCTTCGTTCTAAAGAACTTTTTAAAGTCCCTTACCGCCATAGCGTACTCCTCGTCGTCACTATTCGATGAGGAGTTCTCTTCATCGCTTGAAGCCTTTTTGGCTTTAAGGGCAAGAGATTTATGTTTCTCTTTCACCTTTGAGGCTTCGGAATCTTTAGCAAGGACAAGCTCGTAGACTTTTTGGTTGCCTATGAGTTCATCAAGGGTGAGGATTGTCAAATCTTTTGACTCTTCGATCGCCGTCACCTTGGATCTCCACTTAGATGGGAGGGCCCTTAGATATCTCCTAACATGGTTACGGCTAGAAAAAGATTCATCAAGTGCTTGTAAAGATGTAATAATAGTATTAAAATTAGCAAATGAATGATCTATAGTTTCCTCATCCGATATTGAAAATTGTTCATATTGTTGAACAAATAAATCAATTTTATTATTTTTAACTTGTTGATTCCCTTGATGAGTTACACCTAAAGAATTCCAAATTTCTTTAGAGGTTTTAAGCATAGAAATTATTTCGAATTTCTTTTTTGGGTAAAGCATTATATAAAACCATTTTAGCTTCACTATTTTTAGAAAGCTTTTTCTTCATTTCATCATTTAGTTTATCATGAGGTATGTTAACTAAATTTCCTTTATCATCATTTGAGGTAGCCTCAAAATCCCCTTCAACAATAATGTAGCAAAGATCAATATCTTTAGACTTCACATATGTTTCGAATCTATTTTTCCAATATATAAAACCATTAGTTTCAAGTAGTGGTGGTCGTTGCATAGATTGCCCTTCCTTATAATTTTCAGAACCCATAGTGATCGAAAAGTTTTTAAAATACGATTTACTTTAAAACTTTTATAAACTTAGCTCTTGATGCCAATTGTGGAAAACTAGAAGGGGGGTTGAATAGTTTTGCCGATTTTAAGTTAGTTTCAAAAACTTTAGATTCGTTAATATTTGAGATCTTATGGATGTATAGAAAGTATAGATCTAATGATAAAGCAAGTAAATAAAGTAAAGCAAAGGGATAGAAATGACACAACCGATTTATAGTGGTTCGGCTACAAGGACACCTTCCTTGCCCTACTCCACTCCCCGAGTCACCTACTCGAGAGTTCAAGCACTATGTCAACAAACTCCTTCACTTGGCGGAGAAGCCTTCACAACGTTTCTTACACCTTTTTCCGGTACAAAGCTAAATACCGAGTCCGTAACACGGTGGACCAAACCAACACGACTATTACACAACAAATATGTGAAATATCAAATACAAGATCTTTCCTACAGAATTCTTGCGGAGGAACAAATCAATCAAGGACCCCTTGCTTGGATGACTTGTAAAATGCTCGTGATCTCCCTTAGAGAAGGACCTTTATGAGAATCACTAAAGAAAGAAAGAAGGAAGTACTCTCTAGATCAAGTGATCTTTTGTTAGAAGAGACTGAGAGTATATGAGAGAATTAGTAAGAAGAGGGGTGAGTTAGAATGGAGAAATGACTATCTATTTATAGGCAATTTCTGCCACTGTTCCCCGGATCTTACGGATCCCTCACACAAGGGATCCGTCTAGTGTAAACTTAGGGATCCGTGGGACGCTCCTCTTTGCCCATGGGTTTTTTGGTTATGGGTCATGGGTTATGGGTTGGTCCATGGGTATTCTTTTAGATTCAATGTATATAATGAATACATTGTATCTAGTCAAATGGGTATGGGTCAATGGGTTATGGATATGATCCATGGGTTGTGGTTTTTACCCATCCTAATAAACTATTACAACAAATGATTAATTACAACATTATTGTATTTAAATGGCTATATGTAAATGCTTTACAAAAATAACATGTATCCTTATAATTGTATTTAAGATAACATTATATTTGTTATCAACAAAACATAAAGAGATCGCAAAATATTAATAAACGTTTTTACGGTTTATTTGTATTAACAAAAATAAAGTGCTTCCATATAAATATTTTTGAATGGTGATAAACTTAATTAATATTAGTAATTCAATAACATGTGTGATTGTCTTCCGGATAGTTTTATCTCATTCCTATCCAACCCAAACTCGCCAAAGCGTTAGTTTTATTTTTTTAATTTTTTTTTTTTTGATACTATGTTTTTAGCTAGATCCATATGTTTAATGTTTTGGGTCTTCTAGTTTTGAACATACAAAGTAAGTGCTATCTTAAAATGTTTAGTAATTAAAAGTTAGAATTTGAATTAGGAGCTATCTAGAGGTTATTAAAAAACAAAATGAAGATCTGAACTAAGTAAACATTACCTTAACTTAATAAATAATTATCAAGTAGACTAGAACGTGGAAACAACCAACCAACTTGCAAATAGATCGAGCTTATAGCTAACTAAAATGGTTTGAATCACAACATAGATAATCGTATATTCGTATGTATGTTAAGCGGCTATATAAAGCTTTTTTCTGTCGAACAGTAACATGTGAATCACATAAACAAAACAAATGGGGTGAAGGTGAAAGGCGTACTTTCCATTAGAACCGATAGTTACAAACTTACAATACAAAAATATCTTACAGGACTATTTATAATTAAACTACTAACTCTTTTTTCTACTCTTTTTTTATTTCGATCTTTGCACAATCAAAACTGATTAGACAAAAAAAATCATTCTTTTTTCTGATAATTTACTCTCAAACCGGAAATATATTTGTATATGTTTCCAAAAAATAGTTTGAGAGTAAATCTACGGAATAAAAGTCATCTTTGCCTATCAATCAGCTTTTTCTTGTCTATAGATAAACTTCTCATTCTTTAAACTTGGTGGATTGGGGAAGTATTCGGTGGCGTTTCACTAACGGCGACCACTGATCTCCTCCCACGCTCCGCCCGACTGTTCTCGGCAAACTTCATACTTCCGATGTGTAAACCCATATCTCTCTCCTCCTCGCTATACTCCATACTATAATAGTACTCTTCATTGTATTTTTCATTTGTTGATGCCGGAAACAACATGCTTCCCCATTGCGGAAAGTGGATAAATGCCACTGGGATCGTTAGAATCACTGTCATCACACCCATCCACATTAGCCCTGAAGCCGTCGAAAATCTAGTACCAGAAAAAAATAGCAGTTGTGTCAAACCACCACCAACATTGCCACCAGCACCGGTTAAACCGGATACAATGCCTAGAGAGCGTCTAGAAACGAAGGGAATGATCCCATAAGTCGCCCCACAAGCTGCTTGTGCTCCGGCTGCCATTAGCATCATTGACAATATTGCAAGGGGTAGGGAATTGGATAGGCCTAACCATATACAAAAAACTCCTCCTAGGGTTTGTGCAATCCATAGTATCCATAGCCTTCCTCTCATTCCAAATTTGCGAGCAGCTAGATCGGATGCATAGCCACCGAATGGACGGGTTATAAAATTAGCCACCCCAAAACTGGCTGCAACTATTCCGGCGGTGTGAAGCTTTAAACTAAACCTATTGCACAATAGAAAAATAAATCAGTATCATGGAAACAATAATTATAGTAACAGAATTTAATGGAAAACCAATATTGTTTAGTTACCTATCATAGAAATATTCAGAAATGACATTGTTTAAGCACAATTGCACGCCCATTGAATATCCATATATTAACACAAAGACCCATGTCCTGTAATTAGTTATAGCATTTCGGTAAACCTGCAATACATTAGAGAAGTACGAAGTTAAAATAACATTCTATAATTAAGGGTATTTTTAGACATATGTTTTAGCTATTAATTAAGTTTCTTGGAAGACATTATATATGTTCGATTAGATCTAGCTTTTTAACCAGTAAGGCAATAACTATATCTAATCCTGTATAAATTATATCTGCGAGTATGGTTTAATACAAGTTTAAACTAGTTACCTTTGAGAATTTATCCTTTGAAGCATGTCCGTCCTTGCGAATTTCAGCAAAGTTGCCATCAGGCAAGTCTTGGCCGTAAACCAAAACAAGAACTCCAACAATCATATGAAACCAGCCGGGAATGAAGAACGCAATCCTCCAAGCAGTAAATGGTGTCGAGTGAAGCATATTGGTTATAACATGGAAGAGCACCGGCATTAATAGCTGAGTAACACCACCTCCAAGATCACCCCATCCTGCGGATAACCCGTTCACGACCCCAATAATCTTTCCATTAAACATCACACTCGTCCAGTATTGGCATGATACAAATGTTGCTAAAGAAAACCCTATCATGAACCTAACTGCCACGTAACCACCAGCATCCCCAACAAATGAAAAACTGAACACGACCGGGGCAGTCAGCATGTTGATCACCGCACAACCGTACCTGCATAGTTTGATGTAGAAATGTTAAATATTGCTCAAGAAAAAAATAATTACCATAGTTGTTGGTACGTAATTATGTTGCACTTTTAAAAAAAATTGTTGTAACTCTATACCTTGGACCTATGAGATCACAAAGTACTCCCATCACAAGGCGTGAGAGGATGCTTCCTGAGACGGAGGCAATCCCAGCGTTAGATATGTCAGAGCGGGTGAGATTAAGGTTGTCCCGGATTATCGGAACAAGAGGGGCTGCAGCAAAGGTAGAGATGACGCAAGTGCAAAAGGAGAGCCATGAGAGATGGAATGCTCTCATGTGAGGTTGTGCTACTGAAAATATTTTCATCTCTGTGGCTTTATTTTCTGAATCCACTGGCAGAGCGAATGTCGGTCGGGGAGTAGTGGTAATGGTGGTGGGGATGGTGGCTGAAGAAGCCATTGTTATTTCTTGATCTCCAAAAATTTTGGTGAATGAAGAAACTTGAAAAGAAGAGAATGTGATAAGCTAAGAAATAGAAAGCTGTAGGTGTGCTTATAAACATGGCAAGTTTGAGGTTATTTATAGACAAACTGAAAGGTTATTGAGAGTTGACTATTGGAAAAGCATATTCCCTTATCACATGGTTTAGAGTTAAGTATCTGGCCAAAATTCAATTTACCACTTATATTGTGAAAGAATTTCATTACAAAACATGGGTTTGAATCCTGGACTTAATACGCCGTTCAGTTGGGCTTATATACACGTGAGCTTAGATAGATTTATATTGCTTTAACAAGACAGTTGCGTTCTTAGTTAAATTTTTTTAAGATCTGGTGTATGTCATTACACTTAGCATAGTAGTCCTTCACGCGACAGTTGTGGTTTAGATGATAATATACTGGGAGAAAAACAAACCTAGGCACCTAGCTATGTGATATTTACCTTTGACATGTATAAGATTATGTATAAGAGAAAACGGATTCAGTAAGATAGATTTTTCAACACTGCATGGGTAGGTCGCAAATTGTGAACTATAATTTTTCATTTTTATATTAAATTAAGTGATGCAAATTCCCCGCCCCCCCCCCCCCCCCCCCCCCCCCCCACCCCCACCCCGGCCCCGGCGAAAATAGCGACCATAAAAAAAAAATCCTAACCTAACAATGATCGATCCTACTAATCCAGAACGTTTTCTTATACTTTAATTTGTTTGAATGAACGTTCTTTGTTTATTCTATATTGTTAGGGTTTCTTGATTTGCCTAGGTTTTTTCCATTATTGTGGTTAGGGTTTATGCTTAATTCTGATACGCTAATCATTATCTTGTTTCGTTTTTTTGCTGGAATTCGTGTGATCGCACTGTTTTGTTTTCAAAACTCTAACTTAGGGTTTTGCCTTGTTTGTTTGAAAGAAGGGGCTGTTCGTACGACTGGTTTAGGCTGGTTGTTCGATAATGTGCATGGTATAAACATGAAAAGTGGGTTTCTGGATTTGAGAGGGAGAGGGGATGGAAGTAAGAAGAAGAAGAAGAAGAACAAGATCGTGTCGAAGCCTCATGGAACTAAGGAGAAGATGATCGTGGCAAATGCATACGGTAAATCTAACTCGTCTGCAGATGCATGTTGGCCCGTTTTTCTGGATCTATAATCAAAATATACCAAAAATACAAGAAAAAATTGAATTGGAAAAGATTTTCTATATATATCAGTCATAATCTGTTTGAATACAATTGCTATCTATTTATACATTTCGAAAGGGTACAAAGAAGGGTCATGTTGGTTCATGAGAACCAACGGATATGTCGGTTGGGGCATAACTGCCATATAACCGTTTTTCTTGTAACTGCTTGTAACTGCCAGTGTTTGACTTTATTCTTTGACTTTTAAGTTGACTGGATCGTTTGGGTGTTGACTTTGGTCGATTGAGATTAACCCAATATTCCCCCCTAATCACAATCGCTACGACGTAGGTCTTTAAGTCTTCTTGATTCATCTTCTGGTCAAATCCACCATCTGAGCTTTTAATTTCTTGTAGTGCTTGTGATCATCATTATATCCAGGTAGATCAATTTTCCTTCGGTTACTTCCACCTTTTCTGCTGTGATCTTCATTATGTCCATGTTGATCATTTTTTTTCTGGTTATTTCCACCTTTATTGTTGTGATCTTCCTTAATTTCGGGCTGATCATATTTTTTTGGTTACTTCCACCTTCATTGTTGTGATCTTCCTTAATTCTGGGCTGATCATATTTTTCTGGTGCTTCTTCAACAGTTGCCATAAGCAATGTTGGTTCTAAGTCTTCTTCAATGAGATTAGATTGTTCTTCTTTCTTTCATGGACATTTGTTTGCAAAATGCCCATACTCCTTGCATCTAAAACACATCACCTTACTCTTATCATGAGTAAATTTATTTGAGTTGTTGTTTGATTCTTTCTTGGAAATATGTTCTTGGCCTCGCAACAAATCATTTCCTCATTCTTCACAGTGTCTTCCGTGAGTAATGTTATTGTTGTGACGTGTAAACAATAACTTATATTGATCGTTATTGTCCTAATTCTTCTTAAACTTTATTCTTTCTTCGTACGTCTTGAGTCTCCCAATTGCTTCTTCCATCGTCATTTCACTTAGGTCGGAGTATTACTCTATTGATTCAACTATTTGCAGATACTTATCGGGTACAACATTTAATAGTTTCCATACTAAGGTTTGATCTTCAATAGTGTGTCCTAAACTAGCGGCTTTGTTTACAAGTGTTGTTAGTTTTGTAGCAAAGGTGTCGATTGTCTCGTCTTCCTTCATTTGTAACATCTCAAAATCTGATTTGAGTGTTTGTAGTCTTGCTTGTTGAACTCTGTCTTCGCCAACATGTCTAGTTTTCAAAGCATTCCAAATGGCTTTCGCGGTTTTGTGCTTTGTTATTTGAAGTAATTCTTCCCCAGGTAAGGCTTGATAAAGGAAAGCAGTAGCGGTTTTATCTTTTTTCTTTCGGGTTGAGTCGATTCAGTCGGCTCTATTGTTTCCCATAAACCTTTCGCTTCGAGAATGATTTGTATTCGAATTGCCCATAATGAGTAATTCTCGGGTTTTAGGATTGGGCATTGAAATTGTGGTGTACTACTTGTATCAGGTTCTTTATTTCCATTTCCTTTCGTCATATCTTAAAGTTGATGATAATAAAACTCCAAATAAAAATTAACGCGAGGTGTGTTAAAAATGTTTTATTTTTATAGGTTATAAAACTTTATAGGACTAGTTTTTAATCCAAAACTATCCTCGGAGATTATATTGTAAAAACGAATAACCTAAGGTTAATTATTCCTTAAAAATTATTTCTAAACAATATAATAATCAGTGTTATTATATAATTTTTTAAAAATTTTACAAGGTACTAATTTAAAAATAAAGAAGTAACTTAACAAAAAATAAAACTATACATATATATCACAAATTAATATATACTAATTGAAAAAAGTTAAAAAGGGTGGTTTTTGAAACTTTGGAACCTGGGGGTTTGATAGTGTAACCCGTAGCCTTGTTTATCCTTTGAGATGCCCTAATTTTTTTTATACGCCTCTTTTATTCTTGAGATAGAATATGAAACCGTCCCTTTTACTTATCTCTTTTCTGAGATAAAATAAACGTCACTTGAGAGTTGAGACAAATAAGACCTCTGTCTCTTCTTTTTCTGGGATATGAATCCGTTCTTCTCTCCTAATCTTTATGGCTTATTGGCCTTCCTTTCTTCTCCGGTGTGTAGTGTTCTTCGCGAGCACTGATTCCCTTCAATTGAAACTAGTTTTTCAATGAAATTTGGGGGTTTTAAATCCGAGAGAGATATGGATGAATAGAGATTAAAACTGAGTCGATTGGTGACTCAATTTACGTTCTGGGCTTGATTCGTTAATCTGAACAGGTGTGTTTGTTCTAATTTGAATTGTTATAATTTTGCCCTAATTGATGACTTCGTTATTTGTTTTTGTTTTGAATCAAAAGGGTATACAATTTTAAATCGTTTTCTGATTCTTTGGATTGGATAAAAAAGAACTGTCGTCGATGTAAATTTTTTTCCTTGCGAATTGTTTTTCTGATGCCGGGTTTGAGTAATCACGATTGTGATTGTTCCCTTGTTGCGACATAAACATAAACACAAAAATGATGTCTTGATTTGTGTTCGAATTACTTTTGTAGAAATTTTTTTGAAACAGTTTCTTGTTCTTATGATTCTGAAACTAAAATAAAAGATTGGTATATGATGATTTGTGGCTCTAATACCAATTGTTGGCCCGTTTTTCTGGATCTATAATCAAGATATACCAAAAATACAAGAAACAGTTGAATTGGAAAAGATTTTCTATATATATCAGTCATAATCTATTTGAATACAATTGCTAGCTATTTATACATTTTGAAAGGGTACAAAGAAGGGTCATGTTGGTTTATGAGACCCACAATTTCATTAAAAACCCTTCCAATTCATTATCACCATCCTTGTCACCCATACCATCTACATTAGACGTTGGTTCCTCATGTGTTAATTTTGTCTCATTCACAAGTGTAGCATCATTAGGCGTACTTAGAAAGATATGAATAGGCTCCGCATCATCCTTTTGCCCCTCATCTACAACAATTTCAGCCCTCACGAAACTAGCCCCATTTGCACCTAATACATCATCATTTTTACCCGATCTAAGTACATCAAAGGAGTTTGAATAACTTGTCTCTATACTAGGTGTTTCATGTATTGTTCTTCTTACCACTTGTAGTAGCACCATTTTTCTTAGAAACAGGTTTATATACTTGTTTGGTCGACTTAAAGTAAAATTTAAAACCCATATTAAAACCACTAACATGTTCTTTCCACCAACTCTAGCATTACTTTGATTCAACTTCACACCACCAGAATCCACCACCCCGTGATTCATAGGCTTAATAGTAACAGTTTTAGGGCAATGTTCATATTAATGTCCAAAAATCTTGCAGTTAGCACATCGTGGAGAATTCCGTTCATATTCAATAGAAATGGTTTCGTACATGTATCCCTCTTCCTCCAAATTTGGGATAGCAATAATCGTTGTGTCCTTAAAATTATTTTTAGCACTAACTTCAATCATAGTACGTGCATAACTATTTCCACCCCTTGATTCCTGACACATCGTACTAGTAAACTAATCAAGCATTAACGGTTTGCCAATCTTTGTTGCAATAGCATTAAGACCATCACCAATGAAAGCTGCCATAGGAACATCATGAAGTTTAACCTAAATCAAATACGCGTTGACTCCTCTTTTTTCAAACTAGTAGAAACCCCTTTCATCATAATCATAATATTTTGTATGCCTTATTTTCCCCAAGCGTTAAAAAGTATAATTCTGCAAAATTGAAAATGCAACACGTTTACCAATAAAATAACCATATAATGAGTTCTCCAATGTAACATTTACCTCCTCCACAGATGATCTAGGTATCACTACTTCACATTTACTAGAAGCAGGCGTATTAAAAACACAAAAGTTACCGTGAGTTTTTAATACTAGATTCAATGTGCAAACGATTAGCATAAGACATAGGATTACCACTTCCACTCGACTTGTCATCTTCTGTATTCAAGTTAACATCACTCACGTTATTACTAACCTTAATTGGAGTCGGATCAGTATGTTCGGAAATGATGATGCCACTCGATTAGAGCTAGGATTCAATGGTTTCCAATCATATCTTAATAGCACGAGTTTTCCTTTAAGCATTTGACTCTCAAAATCGCGGATCTTAGTTGCCAACGAAGAGGTATTAGGGCTAACAAAAGTCTCAGACGAGCTTGGGAACGGTCCTATTCCATCACCACATTTATCCATATTTGACTCTACAATCTTTCTTCCATCCTTTTTCTTATGATTTCTACCCCTCCCATCCGAATCCAAGAACCCCTTCTGCATACTTACATCAACTCTAATTCAAAACAAAACCGCAACACACACAAAGCACTACCAAGCCCTACTTCGGATCAGACCGAACAAAGCCCTGACAAGTTAGGTTTATGAAATCAATATAACACTGAACCTAATATTACAACGATGATGATGAACACAACGAAACAAACAACTAGTAGTAATAAATATCCGCGAACGGTAGGTTAGGAAACAAAAGGCACAGGTACAAGTAAAATAAAAAACGACTTAATAACCCTAAATCAGATTCAAAATTGAGAGTACCAATGCAAGAACCAAGAACGATCGATGAATGATAAAAACAAATTAAACAATTCCTCTTCCACAAACCCTAAATCATTTTTTCCTGATCGATCTACTTGTTTAAACCCCGATTCTAGTACGTATTAAGATTATCACGTGTGTCTTAATCTTTATCTATGCTTGATCATTGTTTATTCCTGTTTGGTCATTAGGGTTTCTTCGATCATAGGGTTCTATTCTGCTAAATCGTTTCCAGGGTTTGTACTATTCCGTTCGATCTGTTCTGGTGCTGTTGCTATTACTATAACATTCTTTTATACATCATCAAGTTAGTTGTTTGGGTTTGATTGTGGTTCTATTCATAAACTTCATTCTTGTTGTACGATCTGCGCTATCCTTTGGGTTTTGTGGGTCGAGTTAGATTACAAGACGTGCTTGTTGGTATTTCTTTATTGTGATTTAATTATTGAGTGCATGCATTGAGTATGAAGGCGGGGTTCTTGGATCCGGGAGGGGGTGGTAGAAAGAATACTCAGGATGGTGGTTTAACTGATGCGGCTGGGAACAAGAACAATGCTAATGGTTCATCTGGATTTTTTTTAGAAAATGGTTTTTCGCCATTAGTTCTTGTTTCAGGTATTGTCCATACTCAGGATGGTGGTTTGACTAATGGGGATACTGTTACTGGTGAGGCTATGGGACAGTTTCCTACGTTTAATATGGCTAACACCACTCAAGCTGTCAAGAATGATAATACTTATTTGGCTTCTTTGAATACATCTGACGGTGTGGCTTTTTAGTCACAAAATTTTGGTACGAATGAGACTATGGATTCTATTATCAAAGCTTCATATACGAGTTATAAAGAGGCAATGCATAGTGTTTTTGATGCTAATGCTTCTATACCTTCAAAAGATAATTTTGATACAACACCTGCCACTAATTCTAATGTGGACGCCCCTCGACTTATGCTTCTAAAATCAGCCATTTGTCTTCTAAAAAAGCTAATTTTTTATTCACTGATGAGACGATACCTAAGGATGCTGATTATGATGTGGGTTTACCATTAGGTTTTGTTCAGGGGGTTAATGAGTGAATGAAACATTCGCTTTATGGGTATTTTATTGGGAAAAGACTTGCTTTTCATGTGGTTGAATGGTTCGTGCGTAACAATTGGGGTAAATATGGTCTTCAGAAAGTTACTAAAGGATTCTTCTTATTCTTTTATTTCTTGTCACTAAAGGATGCTGAGGCTATTCTTAGGGATGGACCTTGGATGATTCGTGAAATTCTCATCTTTCTCGACAAGTGGTCTCCATCAGTAAGTCTTCTTAAGGAAGATTTCTCTTGTGTTCCGGTATGGGTGAAGTTCCACGATGTCCCTATGGTTGCTTATAATCCAGATGGATTTGAGTTTGATTGTTTCTAAAATTAGTACTCCTATGATGCTTGATTCTTATACTAATACTATGTGTTTGAAGTCATTGGGACGTAGTAGTTATGCGAGAGCTTTGATTAAAATCAATGCTTCCAATGATTTCTGTAACAATTGAGTTTTGGCTGTTCCTAAACTCGTAGGGGAAGGGTATAATAAGGAAACTATTTTCATTGAATACGAGTGGGAACCACCTCGGTGTGGTACATGTTTGCTTTATGGGCATTTGAGTGATTATTTTCCTAAAGTCGCTCCTAAACGTGTGGTTAATAGGACGGTTAATAAAGGAAAATTTTCCGGTTTTGGGAGCTGCTAAGGAGGTGTCGAATGATGGGTTTACTACTGTCAAGTGAAAGGGTCGCACTTATAAGCGGGTTTTTGGGGTTTCTGATAAGGATTTAAAACATACGTTTTTAGGGGTCATTTAAGCCCTAAATCGACACATTTTATATCCGTTACTACTTAAAATCGCTCCTTTTCACATTTTAGGTCTTTTGGAAGCAAAATGCTGGAATGAAGCATATTTGGACGAAAATGAGCAAAAACATGAAGAAAACAACAAATTCAAGACCCAAGCTGTTCTTAAAGCCTGACAACGTCCCATCTCAAAGGGCGACGCCGTGACTTGTTGATGATTTTGATAAAAGACTAAGCGACGAATCAGGTGATTTTTTGGTTCTAAAGCCTGGCGACGTCAAGTGTTAATTCTGGAGGCCGTCACCCTTTGTTTCACACCAGACGACCAAGGAACAAATACCAGACGACGTGCCTATTGAAGTCTGACGGCGTCACACTCCTCAACTGACGTCGTCCCAACGATAACTTGACCCAAACAAAACTCTAAAGACGTCGACCTGACGTCGTCACCAGCAAAAGGCGACGTCGTCGCACTTATATATATATATATATAGGGTCACGTTCAATGCAGAACCATTATTTTGTACAGAACTTTACAGAACCACTTTGGACCAATAAAAATTTAGTATTATCAAATATTTTTGTTTAATTGAAAAGGGTATAATAGTAAAAGCTTATATTTACTTTCTTTTTGATTTAAAAACGTATTTTTAACCCTTAATTTTCGGAGGTTTTTTTTTTTTTTTTTTTTTTTTTTTTTTTTTTTTTTTTTTTCCAGCATGCATGTTTTCAGAAAAATCTCAAGTGCATATATGTTTTTTCAACATGCATGTTTAAAAAAAAATCAAGTGCATAAGTGTTTTTTTTTTAATATAGTAAATTTACATGTGTTTCTTGCATTTAGACGTCAAACTTATTTGCTTAAAATGGCAATTGCATATACGTTTGAAGTGTACATTATTTGATTATCGAAGTTTATGACCAAAAACATAAACATACACATGTAACCTCTAACAATTTATAACAAACAAAGAACACATATGGTATACACAAAAGTTAATATTAAATAAAATACAATTAAAATACAAATGTATCTTGTTAAATATAGATATGCACGTCATTCCAAAACATTTGTGCACTCTTCTCGGAACATATGTGCAAGCTTCACTTTCCCATCAACTTCCTAAGAACATATGAGTACCTTTCCAAGAACATATGTGAACGTTGTGCTTTCTCGTCAAATTCAATAAAACATATGTGCACGCTTTTCAAAAACATATGTGCACATTACACATTTGTTGTAAAGCACCTGATCTTGCTTTAACTGCATATCGAGAGTAACATACATGATTAGTATAGTTATGACACGAGCAATAACATAATAGTCATTTAACTAACTTTACGTCATAATACCAAATTTAGGAAGCCCCACTTTGTTTGAAACACTCTACTTTTAATTAGTTACAATCTATAAAAAGCCAAATAGCAGCAAAACTTAAGTTATTAATTATAATCTTTTAATTTGTCACAATTAGTAGATTAGCACCAAAGGAAGTCCCATTTAATTATAATCTTTTAAATTGTCACAATTTAATACCAAACCACCATTTTGTTAGAAAACAAGCAGCATTAATAAAAGAAGCTAAATAGGGGCTAACTTAAGTAAATCTTGATATCATATCAGTGACGACGTATTTGGTTTCAAATACTTTTTTCAGTCAACAAAATCACTACAGTAACTTACGTAATCTTTTAACAGAAGAAGCTAAATAGGGGCTAACTTAAGCCAACAAAATCATTACAATAACACATATTTTTTCAAATCAGAAACCATATTCTTTTAGATCGAAACTAAACTAAAAAAGATCTTTTTTATATAAATGCAACAAACGAATCTTAAATAAAAAATACTTACAACATTTGAAGGTAGTGTTGGACAGAGGATTTTATCGATCCTTTAATATGTGATAAAATGCAACAGATCCGTCCTCTTTATGTTCCATAAATTCGGTTTGCAACAAGATCTGATTGGTTCGTTATTGGTTGCTCAGATTTGCGATGAGTAGTGGCGGTGATATGGAGGGTGTGGCTAGGGTTTGGGGTGAGGAAGAAGAAGATAAGAAATGAAAATGACCCGATCTGAAAACTGAAAATAAGGAAGTGAGAGAGAGAGATGTAGATTAATACGGTTTAAAAAAATATTTTTGTGTAATACCTATAATACCCTTCCAGCCTTTTGTTTAATTGAAAAGTAAACCCTCATCTTTAGTTAAATTATAATTTTGGCACTTTTAATCTTAACCTTCAATTAAAATCATCCAATGGCCTAAATTAGTTTATATGGTTCTGTAAAGTTCTGTACATAAATATGGTTTTTCATTGAATGCTACACTATATATATATATATATATATATATATATATATATATATATATATATATATATATATATATATATATATATATATATATACATATATATATATATATACATATATATATATATATATACATATATACATATATATATATACATATATATATATATACATATATATATATATATATATATATATAT
Source organism: Chrysanthemum seticuspe (assembly GCA_019973895.1). Classification (NCBI taxonomy): domain Eukaryota; kingdom Viridiplantae; phylum Streptophyta; class Magnoliopsida; order Asterales; family Asteraceae; genus Chrysanthemum; species Chrysanthemum seticuspe. Next base: position 275,891,478 of record BPTQ01000001.1, on the reverse strand, counting down.
ATATATATATATATATATCATATTTTTCTGCATTAGGGGAGGTAGAATTTTGGAGAGCAAACCCTAACTCGTTTGTAGTCCGACTTGGACAGTATTTTATGGTTTCAAACCCTTCTTTACATCATAAGATAAGTTTGTTAATCCATATTATCATTATGTCTACCCCATCTTTAATTGTTTGTGTGTATGCTTGCTTATTTACCATGAGTAGCTAAATTATCATTGTGTTTGCTTAGATCTATCAAACCTAGTTGTTAATTATTGTTAGGTTGTCTCTTGTCTTGATTGGTAGACGCTAGAGTAAGGAAAACTAGCTTCTTCTTTAATTGTTGCGAGTTTGAACGTCCTAAATAGCAAAAATCTTAAGAGTACACTTAGGCCATCGCTGTGTTTATTGCGTGAGTTGTAGCTTTAGGATAATAGAGTATTCGGGGGAGATACTACGGTACTTGGCGATCCTGGATAGTATAGAGGAGAGTTACGATTCATAGAATTAGGGAATTTAGCACCACCCTATGACCAAATGGAATACAACGCACCAATTAAGATGAGGATGTGACAATTCAACCCACCAATAAGAGATAACTAGGGAGTAAGAACATCTAAGTAAACACACTTTTAATCATCATAAGAGCACACCTACATTAATATAGCCTATCATTAGTTTAAGTAGTTAATTAGTTTAATTAAAAAGTAGTTAAAATCGGTAGAAGTACCACCCCCACTCCTATACCTTGAGATATTTACTTGCTTTCTAAAAGATATAAAAAGACTAAAAATAATCTCCCTCGACCTTACCTTCTCGTCATACATCTCTTCCTAGCATCTCTATTCCCCTAGAGAATGATCAACCATATAGGCTTACCCATACTACACTACAATGATTAGGTTCATTGCCTTTAGGGTTGTAAAGCTTACTTGTAGAAAAGGAAGTCTTTCGACCCCGAACCTACGCATCAAGTTTTTGGTACCGCTGCCGGGGAATAGAATAGCTAGTTAGATTTCTATCTCGTTTAGGTCTACTAGCTTGATTCCTATCAAGTGAGTTTTTTTTCTTTTATTTCTTAGCTTTCTTGTAGTCTATCTTTTTCTTCGTGTTTTTGTTCGTAATCTTATCACTTTTCGTCATGGAAGGTGATAACCCACCCAACAACGATCCACCACATTATCCACTACCACCACCAAACCACTCACTACAAAATCCATCACTTGGTGAACTTATGCCAACCAACTTCGTTCTCGCATCTATAGTGAAATTGGTGAACTTAAGAAATTGAATGGGATAATTGAAAATGCACTTGAGAAAGCACTTGAAGAGACAACTAGTACATTAGATAGCGATTCCACCATGAGTGATGATTCAGATGAAGAGCTTGAGGAAGGAGATTATAGGGTGCTAGAAATTATGGAGGGTAATGAGGAAGAGGAACTTAATGAGTATTTTGAGTCATACCCCAATGGAAAATAAATCGCCTATCATTATAACGTAGTTAATAACCCGCGACCACCTTTCGACCCATGCATAAAAAAGGGTGACCCTAGGAACATTAAGATACCATGCATGATTGGCTACTTATATAGGGATCACACTTACATTGACTATAAGGCTCCTATGAACATCATGTCTAGGCTCTATTACAATTGAACCATGAGTAAAAATCTAGGACCTAGGAAGGATCCTTTTTACCCTAAGAAATTGAGTAACTTTGCTGGGAGAGCTAAAGGATTGCACGTCTTTGTAGGTAATTTCATATATAGGTGTGATTTCATGATCTTAAAAGATGTTAGATGTATCATTGATGGATTCTTAGGAGAGGTAATACTTGAAAAACCATTTATTGAGGAATCCATGATGATTTATGACCTAGAGGAAGGGATAGTCAAGTTTTCAAATGGAACCGAATGTGTCAAATATATAATGCCTTGCAAAAATAAAAAGTTTAAGGGCATTGAAGATTTAGATGTGGATAATATACCAGCTTTTGAAGTTGACTGTGAGGATAAGGTTTACTAGACCGATTGTCTAAAGCTAGGCCCCGAATATATTCGTGAGGAACGACAAGTTAAAACATTCGAATGGGCATTTAAGATATGCGGGAAGTAGGGGCACGACTTCGAGTCAAGCTACAAGACTCATAAATAAAGAAAAAAGCGCTTCTTGGGAGGCAACCCATGCTTAATTGTTTGCTTGTTTTGTTTTCAATTTTGTTTGTGTGTTTATATATCTTTTTTATTATTGTTTATTCTCATGTTAGCTTTTATGAAAATGATTATTTTGTTTTTAACCTCGTCTTAATTGCATATAAATGTATTTTACAAAAAGTTAAGTGTAGGGAAGATTATATATGTTTTTAAGAACATGAACACGAGATTGAAAATAATTGGAACTGTATATATTTGTTTGTTTGTTAGAGTTAAATGCTTATATCGAGTCATAATAGATGTTTTGTAGGAATTTTTCTAGGTTTAATGGGGTAAATTTTCCAGAATTTTTACAGAAAAACGTACCAGACCCTTTCTGTCAGGACAACCTAACGTCGTCAGGATTAACACCTAACGACGTCAGGCAATGTAGAAACAAAGTATCAGTTTCGTTTTCTGTGTAACTTGTGATTTTTGAAAATCTCCAATTCTTAATTTTCCAGAAAAACTGCAAACATCCATTTCATAAGCATTATATCTTACTCGCTTTCTAGTTTAGTTGTTATATATATAGTTTTACCGCTGATTTTACATGAGGTTTCATTTCGTTTTCTTATAAGTGCGCAAGTTATATTAGATAAGAAGAAGAAACACATATTGGAAGCACTTATCACTTATTCATTCTTCTTGGAGGAGGATTTAACCACAACTTCATACATATCCTACCGAGCTAATCAGGGGAGTATTAGTTTCTTTCTCTTTTACTTACCTTCCTTTATCATAACTTTGATACTTTTGGGGAACATTGGGGACAATGTTCAGTTTAAGTGTAGGGAGGGAGAATAAAACGGGAACTTAGAAACTATTCACTCATTTGATTTTTTTCTTGTCCTTGATAAATTGTGTAATAAATTATGAGAAATATTTATTAGGGCAATTTTAGCACCAAATTTAAAAATTTTTATGGTATTTACGAGTTAAACTTTAGTCTTAATAAAGCGTTTCATGGATAGGAATTATATGACTAGCACAAAAACCGTATACCACTCAAATTCCACGCCAAAAATGTGAGATTCGCCCCCAGATCTTTACGTATAAAAGCATTCATCTTTAATGCTTAGTGAGTGTACCGGTAGTATAATAGATTCTAGAACTTGTTTTGTGATGCATTTCGAGATCGCTAGTAAGACTACATTCATGTAGTTAGGATTAACTAAATCATAAGAGGCATTAGGATAACCCTTGTTTTAAACCTGTAGTTTAATTACGTCATCCACATCGGTTGAGTAATTTTCCCCATACCTTTGCGATGTACTCAACTTTAGTACACGATACCCCTAGTTAACCCCTCAGAGCCTATCCTTTTCGCGGTTCTCGTGATGTTTCGATTTCCGGAATATCAATGAAGAGCATTGTTTACAATCCACCACCAAATGTTACACCCAAATCACCTTAGCCTACCTTGTATGCACTCATTTTTAGTGCATTATTGTTATCATTATAAAACCCTTAGTTCATTTATCTAATTACTTTCATGGTTGCTAAGTCGAGTCATATAATTTGTATACAGTTTTGGGATGATTGGGACTCATGGGTTAAAGTAATATTTTATGGAGTAACGTGAATGAACGATAAATTCAAATTCCCTTTGTTTACGTAATTAAGTACTCCAAGTGTTTTGATCTTTTCAAATAGGGTCAATTAGTGTTACTGAAATAAAAACTCAAGTGTAGGGATGCTCCTATAAATCCCTTTATTTTGATGTTATCGTAGAGGACGGTAAAGTAAAAAGGTATGAAAAAAATGAGAAAAAAATACGGGGTACCATCCTACATCTATCTTTATGTTTATATTTTGTTTCAAGTTGTTTAGTGTTAATGAATCGAGTCTTGGAACACAAGCATCAATATGAAGAAAGGAGGTAAGAAAGGATCGGATGAACACACACAAACTTATGCGTATAAGATGAGAGAAAGTTTATGCATATGATAATTGTGAAAGTGAACAACCAACCCCCATATGGGAGTTTACAAGAGTATTTATAGGGAAGGAGCTAGGGCAACACTCAAGCTCCATTCCTTTCCTTATTGGGCTTTTGGATAGGCTCATGGGTTTTCTACATGAGCCTAACCTTGATTACTAACTTAAAAGCCTTAATTAAGCTAACTATTACATAATGATTACAAACACTTGAAATATGGTTTAGGAGTGATTCCAACAATCTCCCCCTAAGTGTTGGTAATTAATGATTAGAATAAAAACGATGTAGTTGTTGTTGTAATAGTAGCTTTGACGTCTTCTGACATTCTTCTTTCTTGTGAGAAGAAGTATCTTGATTCCAACAATTTCCCCAGTGTAGGGATCTTGTTTACTTTGAAGTTTCTCAGCTTTGATGTCTTCATATTCTTTGTTCTTTGATCTTTGTTCTTTGTGGTGGTAGTGATAGTATGTTGTGGTTATCTGCATCTGGTCTGCTTCGTTGCTCCAGTGTCTCCACGTCTTTCTCCAACATGCTCACACGCTCTTTAACGTTGAATTTCAGTACTGATGTAGTTCTCTTAGTCTATAAACTTTGTAGATTCTTTGACTTTGATGAAGAATAATCCTGACTTTGTGTTGCCTTTTGAGAGAACTTCAATTATTGTTGTTGTTGGTATGAGCATGTGAAGAATCTACATGATCTTTTCCACCCGTGAGCATCCATAAAAAGAAAATATAAAACATGGGTTAGAAATAATCCAGCGCTTACAAGTTTGAACTTCGAGTGTGTTAGCAGCATAGTGTGAAAACACATCACTAATTCTCACAAAGGCTGTTCCTGAACTGGATTCCCACAAGTGAGATAACACGATGTACCAAAGTACACCTACAGTTCAGGTGAGTCGCTGAGGTACACCGAAGCATCACCCCACGACTGTAGACCGTTTGAGACACACTAAGCGTAACCCACAAGGAGTTACCGAAATGACCTGCTGTCAGGGCTGTTTGATGTTGACCCTGGCAGGATTTTCCATTCAATCAATGAGGATCACAGATGTGAACCCCTCATAAATGTTCTCGACAAATTGCTAAGATCTGTGAGGACTCGATAATGTATCACTTGCGTCCTTATTGTTGAACGACAAGTGATGGAATGTCAAGTGTTCCTAAGAGATCTTTTGATGAATCTCATGGCTCTAGAATCAATAGTGCACTTTGATTTTCCTAAGCAGAGACTAGGGAGAGGGTCTCCTTCTTCAATACCAGCAATCTCTAAGAGAGAGCCGATAGTTTACGTAGGGTTCCCTATGAGAATGAAACAAGCTTCTGTTGAGAGAAACTTGAGTGGCTAAGAAGGTTTAGTGCATGCGTCACTGGGTCCATGACGACTTTATTTTTCAATACCGGTGTCATCTAGTGACAACCAGTAGCATATGAATTGAACCCGGTGGCTGCCCTAAGTTGAATAATTTGGAGGGTTATTTCTTTTCACCCTTTTCTTTACATTTCTTTTTAATTCTTCAACCCCTTCTTTCTCCGATTCTCATTTTCTCCTTTTTATAGTCATACCTAAGGACATCTAAATTCTAACTATTAGTGGTGTCCTTGGGTAGATCCCTCCGGCTCTAGCGGATCATAAGACGGTTATTCCTAACCTTAGTCACCTTATAACTCCATGACTAACCTATGTTGCCATAAAACCATTTACATGAAAAATCTCTCAAAGTGGTTATAGTAAAAACATTTTGTACCACTGAAAGAGTTTTGATGTATTGCAGAAATACTCCCCCTCCACATGTGCTTTAGTATTTTGACAGAAATCTGCACGGTGAGAGAAGAGCGCGCACTTTTGAATTGATTAACTCAAGATAGACAATCCCCCGTGAGACACGGTTACGTTGCATGGTTAAAAAGTTGCATTGTCAGCTTTTAGGTGACAACTAGCTCTAATAACTATCTTGAAGGTGTGGAAAAACCTCGAAAGGTTGTAAAACCCATCAGAGTTCATGTCTACCAAGAGTTTCTCGAATGGTACATTCTACTCGGACAAGTCCTTTGCGAGACACGTTTACATCACTAGCGAATTAGCTTGAAGTTATTACCCATCCCGGACAAGTCTTTTCGAGTTACTAACTTTTAAGAGCTCGTCAATTCATTGGTTAAGTCTTAATCACGAAGATTCAAGAACAATTCACAACATATTTCTTATCACATAATTTTTCTCCCCCTCAAAAATGGCATAAAAATGTTATTTTTGACAAAATTTTGATGTCGAGTATGTCCATTTCGAGTTTTGTGGGAAGATTACCACGAAGAACAATTTTGTGAAAAAAGTATTAATTCAAATACTCCCCCTCAACAAGTGATATTAACTTTTGAGGTTTTGAAAATTATAAGGGGAAGTGCTTGTTCTTTTGAGCAAAACTTTGAAATGTGAAAGTTTTGATAAGTTTTACTCAAAAGTAAGAAGCTTTCGCTCCTTTTATAAGGATTGTGGCACTGAAGCGTACCACAGAGTCCTTTCATGACACAAACGGGTTGTACACTGTTATTTGTGCACAAGCCATAATCAGATAGAAATCACACATCCAAAATATGATAAGGAAACAAATCAAAGGGTACCAAGAGTCTCAGGTATTCCAGCAATAACTCCAGGAATGCGTTCTTGACATTGGTAGCCCGTGAGAGAGATGCTTGGACGACCACCTACGAAACTCTCCAAAGTTCTGATCTGATCCCGCCTAAACAACCTTTCATCAATCCGAGTGATGATCTTTGATGAGTGTCTAAATACTCATCATTTTTGTACTGTTTAAACTGCAAAAACATCTGAAAACACTCAGAAATACATCAAAATGATAAAAATATTACAAATAAGTGTTTTATATGTTTTAAATGCAAAAATATCAAAATCTGATGAAAAACGTATCAAATTTGCATAATTGGCAGTTTTAGTCCCCCAAGTTTCAAAAGTTGTCAAAAACAGTCCCTGGTAAATCTAAATAAAGAGAAATGTTATTCAAGGTCCCTGAAATATTTTAATTTGTCAAAAATGGTCCTTGAATAAATCTTTTGTAAAATGGCAGAAAAGGTCCCTGAACTTTGGAAATTGTCAAGTTTGGTCCTTTGAAAATGAGAAAATGGCAATTTTGGTCCTTGCACTTTTGATGGTTGTCAATTTCAGTCCTTATGGCATCTTTACAGAATTGGCAGGAATGGTCCTTGAGTTTTCAAGAATTACACTTTGGTCCTTGTCATTAATACTATAAAGAGCCTTGTCAAAATTAATTGTGACCCCTGCCCTTATACACTTTGGACCCTGCCTTGTGACCCTTTCTTCCATTTGACCCCTTGGTCAACACCCAGTCAAACAACCACTGGTTTCCCTCCCTACAGGTTATCTCCTTCCCCCACTTGCCTGTACACTCTGCAACACCTCACCTTTTGCACCTCTTATCCCTGCAACCTTATCACCTCTCCCATCACTCCTACACCTTCACCCCCCCCCCCTAGTGCTAGCTCAGAAGACCCAGAAGTCAAATGGCACAATTTCCCGCCAAAACACAAAAAAATGGCAAAATACTCAAAACTCTACCATTGGCTAGAAAAAGAGGTGGGAAACACTCTAAATGACACGTGGAAGCTGCTTGAACTATAAAAGAGGCAAGAGAAGCTGTTGAAGGAAGTTAGTTAGTTTTTAGTTTAGTAGTTAGTTTTATTGTTTTTCAGTACCTTTACTTAGTTAATGTATCTTTAATTTCAAGTATTGAATTCAGTTATTTTGTAATTTCAGTTTTCTGTAATTCTCAAATTTGAACTCAGTTTTACATTTTAAGCAAAATTCAGTTTTTGGTCAATTTCCAGTCTCAATCTCATCTCTGATTTTAAGTCTTGTTACTAGCTTATTGATACTCTTTTGAGTTCTTAAATAATTTCCTCAAGAGATTATCACATTGGGGTCATTGTTTGTTGTTCTTAATTTCAAAAAGTAAAAATAAGAAAAATCTTTGAAAAATAAAAAATAAGTTCACAACTGTTTCATAAGCTTCTGTAAGATTTATTTTAGCTTACACAGGCTTATTCTAGCTTATGATAGCTAATTGTGAGTCTGTCTCACTCAAATCAAGAAAAATTCTCAACATTCCCACATTGGTCAACAAAAGTCAACAGAAGCTCAACATTGCAATGGTGATGATTATGGTTGTTGCAGAGGTCAATTTGGATTGCATTAGCATAGGATAGGTTAGTCTTTGGGTTTGGAATTGGCTTGCAACCAGTTGATCTCATGTAAGTGAATTTCTCATTTCCATATTTCAAGTCAATTGGCAGTCTTTTGTTGTGCTTGTAACTGTGATCATCTTTAGTCTAAACTAGTATATTTAGTTGTATTTAAGGTATTTAAGTTTAGCTTGATCAATGGTTTAAGGCAGTTAGTAGTTTAAGTATTTTAATTTGTATAACAGTTAATGAAGGGGTGTTTGGTTTTGCTCTGTTAATCATGCTAGAGGATAGCTCAGTGGTTAATATCTGTTTGGTCATGCTTGTTTAGTCCTATTGAACTCATTTGAGTCAATTTCTTGTGCTTGCATAGCTCAAAAGTCAAATTTACACCTTAACTGTCTTGGCAGTTAACTGTTGAGTTTTTACAAACTCAAAATCTTATTTTGTATTTCAAATCCTTAAATCTTGCTTGCTTTAGTTTCATTTCATCATTATTAATCATTATCAGTCCTTAAATTGCTTGCAAAACTCAAAAAAGTCAAATCTCCAACTGTTTTAGAAAGTCAAAAAGCATTTCTAAATCTGGTTTTTGCAGAAAGTGCAGACCATGCACAAGGTTCATTTCAGTTAGTTAAGGGTTCATTCTTGGTCTATTTGTAGTTCTCCAGGTGTTCTTCTAGACCTCTCATCTGTTTTTAGCTTATGCCTTTTGGATAAGCCTCTGCATAAGCCCAAAGTTGGGACCTGATACCCTGCTCACAGGGTCAGTCTATGCTGAGTTTTTCTCAGCTGATGCAAGCCCTTGCACAGGGCTCATCAGGGCTCACTAAGGTCTGCTCTTTGGTTTATAAACACTCACCCAGGTTATCTTTAGGTTCCATTCATTGTTTTTCAATATTAGCTTATTGTGTGGCTTATGCATAAGCTCAAACATACCACCCTTGTCACTGTTTCTGCCATAAGCTCATTGCATTTAATCTGTGTTAGCCTGTGAATCGGGGGTTGTAGCTTGTTTAATCTTGTTGCATTTGGGTTATTCTAGCTTATAATAGCTTCTCTTTTGGTTTGGTAGCTTTTGGTGTCCATTAGCTTGTTTTAGTGCTTATTCCATTAAGCACTTGTACTTCAGTTTCAAAATCCTCCAAATAAGCCACTGTTTTTCCAATTTTCCTTGCTTCCTCATATTATTTTAGCTTTTTCCTGAATTTTTCAGATTTTTCTAAGTTAATTTGCTATTTTTCCTATTTTAAATGAGTTTTTAAGCATTTTTAATTAGTATTTAATATAAAAAATTAGAAAAAGGTTCTAAAAAATAAGTTTTCATTTTTATTAAGTTAAGATAACTATAAAAAGCCAAAAAAGTATTTTTCCATATTTTTCTTAGTTAAATTTGTATTTTTAGATAATTTAAATAGTTTTAAATAGTATTTAATTCCTAGAAAATAGAAAAATAATCATAAAAATACAAAAATAGTTTTAAAAATTCTATTTTGATATTTAAGATTTTTCCAAGTCTTAATTTTATTTTTCTAACTTTATTTCATATTTTCTTGTATTTTAGGTAATTATTAAATAGTAAAAATAGTTTTTAATTAATAATAATTAGATAATTAGTTATAAAAATAATTTTCCTTTTCTATAAATTTTCTTATATCATTAGGTTTGTAAAAATGTATTTTTCATATTTTTAGGATTTATATTGTATAAGTTTCACGTTTTTATTTGTACGTTTACGTAATTTTGTTTTAAAACGTAAGTTTTAGGTTTTAAACGTTCATCATTTTAAATATAGTGATAGCGTTTATTTAATAGATTTTATCTTTTTAATCTCCTTTAATTTGCATTTAAGCCCCTGTAGTTTATGGGCTTTTTCCTTAGTTATAATCATCTTCAAATCTCTTTTCCCGTTCAAATCTCTCGATCACTTTACGTTTGACTATTCTCGCACAGCTCGTTGGGACTTAACGACCTGGGGAAACACTATACTCTCCTGATCTTCATTGAATTGGTGTGTGAGCTGTTTTAAGTTCCTTACGGCTGGTCATTCACAAGTGATCAGCTCGCGTGAGAAAACTTGACGGTTTCGCACCGATCAATCTTCTTTACATCCCTTCTTTCCCTCGAGTTCCATCTCTTCGGTGACCCTATGCCGTCATGTATCTCCTTTAACCGATAAGCTAAACCGTCCCTGACATTCTTTAATGTGTGATCCCCAAACTTGTGTAGCTCTTTGCACGCCATTAAGCAATTGTGGTGTAGTTCACTTCTGTAGACTACCCCAAATGGTTTCTTGATAAGGGTGTGCTGAGCAAGTTGGTTTATGTCGGGAAGCTCGAGCTGAGGTTTTGTGATGTTTACACGTTTCTGATAAGATTCCACAGCAAGTTGAATGTCTTCTACACGTTCTTGGATCACGATGCTTCTGATGAAGATAAGCAATGACTTGATGTACTAGCGTTGGATAGTAGTAGAGAATTGTCGCATTCGTCCTTGTACCTTTGCAAGATACATATCTTCAATGTCGTTTAGAGACAATCTCGGAAAATCCGCTTCACAGAAGTCATATTCTTCTTCGTCTTGTCGTTTGACCACTATCTTCTTATGGAATGTGTAGTCCCACTTCGACGATAGGGTAACATGCTGATTAGCAATGATCCATTTATCACTGAACACTTCCTTCTTCGACTTAAGAACCTGGCAGCTTTTGTAGTAGATTCTTCGGCGTTCAGGCCAATGATGAATCCCATACAATGCATCGAGGTCATACTTTTCCACTTTGTCAGCAAATATGTGTGTGGCTTCTTCCTCGATGGCTATGTTGTTAGAGTATATTGCTGCCGGGAAAGGGAGTGTGAGTGATGTAGCGTATTTATTGGAGACATCGCTACCGTGTAGAAGAAACTCAAGGTCGTTGTTGAAGAAATATCGGAATGGAATCTTAGGTTGATCCGGTCGCCCAATGGTAGGTAGTAGTCTGGTCCAGTCAGTGTAGTATGGAGCTTTGTCTGGTCTGGTGAAGTCAATGTTTGATTCAGGATTGAGCCAATCGATGTTGTTAGACATGGCTTGTGCTATGTTGTCGAGATGACATTTGACTTCAATGGCACTGTCTGAGCTATCCTTGAGTAGTTGAAATGCATCATTCTTGATTCGCTTCTACTCTGCTTTTGGTCATTTTCTTCACTTTGAACTTTTCTTGTATAAGCTTCACATGCTCCATTGTACGGCCATCTACCATTTCTTGACCTTCTGGTAATGAGGGGGTAGCATCAACAAGTCTAGAAAACCAGTCATATTCTTCGGTTGTATCGTCATCTAGCCATGAGACAACAGGGGTCTTCGTCTTCTTTTTCTTTGGCTTTGATGATGACTCTGGTTTCTTTGTTGTGGCAGAAGAGGTGGGTTGTTGTTGGGGCTCAGGGATCTCTTCATCGTCACCACCAGTGTATTCAAAATGATCACCGGTTTTCTCTATTTGTGGTGGTAACTCAGAGTCCTGAGGTTTCTCAGTAGCAGCAAAACGTGGAGGAGATCTTCTTTCGGTGGTCCTCGGGTGTGGTGGAGGCATGGAGGAGGATTCATCCGACTTCTTCTTGCGTTTGGACTCTTTATCCTTATCCTGATCATCATCGTCTCTTGGATGCTTTGGCTATTCAGCTGCCGCTCTGCATGAAGTTTTAAGTTGGTATTCCAGCAATGCATCAAAAAGTTTACCTTCATCAGAAGTAAATGTTGCAGATCGTCGAGACATTTGTAGTACAAGCTTGGAAACCATTTCTGCATCAGAGACAGCTGCAGACTCAATTGGGTTGATTTTTATTGATAAAGGCGTTGATTTTATTGTTTGCTTGACCAACTACATGAGATTCGGATAGAGTTGTCTGGTAAACATCTCTCTTGTCACTCCAGGAACAATGTCGATAAGAAACTTATGAGTATATTCCCTAATCGTCTTGTTCATTTCACCCTGTATATCTTGATCGAGAAACTTCTGGATTTGTTCCCGTTCACCCAACATCTCGTTGACTTTGTCGGCGAGTTGATTCAGTTTCTTGTTGGTCACGTCTTTCTTCCTGACTTGCCTGACAGCTTTGACAATCTTTGTCTTAGCTCGTGATATCCAAGTGTCGGTTGGTTTCTTTACTGATCTGGATGCGGATCTGGTGGTGGCTTTGGATGGTGGTGGAGATGAGTGAGAAGATGAGTCTGGCGATGATGATTCATGAGGAGACTCAGGATCCTTTGGTGGTTCAGAAGTTTGTTCTTTACTACGTGTGGGACTATCTAGAATATAGTCATTGGCTTCCTTTTCAGCTTGAGCATTTTCTTCCGCCTTGATCCTTGCCTCTTCATCTGCTTCAGCTTGAGCTTCCTTTTCTGCTTTTTCTTTAGCCGCAGCCTCAACATCTTCATCAGAAAGTTTCTTTGTCTTCTCCTTCTTTTTATCTGGTTCCTCAAAGTAAAAAATGATCTTGTCCTCCAGTTGCTTTTGTTCTGATTCGTGGGTGGTGGTACCAGTTCCCTTATCGGGTTGATTAACCACATCAGAAACTGTTGTGGTTAGTGCACCACCACTTGACCCTCCGGGGCCACGAGTTTGTTGCAGATTGAACTCTTGAGCAACATGTTGGAGTCTGAGGTTCTTAACCTTCTTTCTGTAATTTCTTTCTTCATCCTGTGGCTCTTCATCGGAGCTCTCTTCATCCTGCTCTTGCACAGGAGTTTTCCCTTTATCAGACTTGGGACTTAGAGGTTTTTCAACTGTTAATCTATCATCTACAGCAGATTCTGAGTAGGTAACCTCTTCATCTGATTTAGTGCCCTCTGAGTCCTCATCCATCAGTTTGGGTTCTGGTTTAGGATTTGGAATAGCAACCATTGATGGTACTTTCCTTTTTCTGGAGGGATTTCTCTTTGGATACTTTAAGGGACTTTCAGTGCTTGTAACACTTCCTGCACTGCCTCTCCTGGTCTTCCTAACAGGTGTACAAGAAGACTTAACATCAATGAAACGTACTTTGCCTGCTTCAACTGCTACCAGATATCGTTTGTACGATTGAAGTCCTTTGATAACATCAGTAAGAAGATAATCTAGCAACACTACACCATGTTTCTTCGTGGTTGATTCTTTGAATCTTACCATGTTGAGTGTGGGTTCAAGTAGCACGGAGTGATGGTTGGGGTCTTCAAGTCTTTGGGGAATATCTGGATTGGTTTCAAGAATCCTTTTGATCAACAATTTTGTGTATCTGACATAAGGGATCTTGGAGCCAGGCCTTTTCAGGTAAGTCATCATGTCGTCCCATATCAGAGCTGCAAATTCGATGTGTTTCATGTTGACCATGCCCCAAAAGATTTGAAGTTCCATGAGCTTCGGATGCTCATAGCCACTGTCACGTCCGGAAATGGATTTAGCAATCATAATGTATAGTGTTCTCCATGGTTGAGAAATATTCTTGAAATCTACTGAAGAGTGTTTTGTGATAACTCCAGCAGCTTCATCATAGCCGATGTCGACCATGAATTGGAGAACGACCTCTTCCGTAGGAGTAGCAGAGAAATCAGTAGGCTCGATGGTTGGTAGAAGAAGAACATCCCTTAAATCTGCAGGAGTGATGGTGACTTGTTTGTGGTTAAGCGTCACCGTCACAGCACTTTGACCTTTCACCTTTGACCTTTTGTATCGTGTGCCAGAATTGGTGAACATAGATCTCTGGCACAGTAGCATAATTCGTGAGCATGTTCTGATATAGGTGAGATATCAGAATATCCACCGCAATCTGACAAGAAGACTCAGAGCAAGTGAAGTTGTCAAAATCAACTCTGAGGTTGTTCTTTCCGATCTTCATTGTGTAACCGTTGGGGAAGATGTCTTCCATTGAGAGAACATTTGGTGCATCAACATTTTCCATTTGGACGTCTATATCGTGATCTGAAAGATATTTAGCCAAAAGAACCAACATATCGAAAGACATTACTTTAGTCAAAAGTTGATTTTATTGTCTAATTATTGAATGTGATATGTTAATGAATGTTACGAGTCCAATGTCACTTGATTGTCCAATAGTCCAAAGTAGTCGTGATAAGTTTCGTGAGTTGATTAACTTTGAGTTTTAAAGTCCAAATTTTCACTTATTTTCACAACATATAAACCATTTAAGCTTATTAATGACATTTTGGTTTTGTGACGTTATGATTTATTTATTTACAAGTTTGTACACGCGTAACAATTCACAATTTTGGTTAAAAAATTAGGCTTAGGCGTAGGAATTGAAAGCATATGCGTAAACAGAATACCATACGCGTAGGCATGGGCTTATGCGTAGGATCTTGACTTACGCGTAAGAAATGTTATGCGTAGGAAAAGAGAGCCTTAGGCATAAAGCTTATGCGTAAGCGTATGTGGAAGCTTATGCGTAAGGTTTACTCGTAAGAGTGAACCTTATGCGTAGGCCTCACTGTTTACGCATATCCTTCACAGGATACGCGTAGTCCCTTTGTAGAACCTTACGCGTAAAGGTTATGCGTAAGATTACTCTTACGTGTAACTTTCTACGCGTAAGATGATCCTTATGCGTAGAAAACCATGGTTAACCTTGATTCTGAATATTTCACGCGTAAAACCTTAAACAAATTCATCATAATACATTCATTAACACATAATTCAATCCTTTTTAATTTTCACATGGACACACAATCATACACAGTTTACGCGTAAGAATCTCATACGCGCAACACTTAAACCCTAAGTATTCAAATATAACGAGTAAGAGAATTAGCCATATGAATGACACCAAATGATTTCTGAGATATCTTAGATGCCTAATGAGTTGTTCTAAACAAGTTTTAACATCAAAACCGTTGTGAATCAAAAGTACCATTTCTTATGAACATAAACCCTAAATTTTAATTTCTCAACATTTGTTGTTTCTGGGCATGATTCAAGTTGGATTTGATCAATTAAACATGTCTAAATCATAACCATAACATTAAATTTACCAGAAAAACTCTCATGTGAAAATGCCCAAAACATGCGTATGAACCCTAATTTGAAAAAATGATCAATCGTTGTTTCTGGGTGGATTTGGTTGATAGAAATGGTTTAAGAATGATTATTTAAACATTTTAACACAACCATTTTATCAAGAAACACCCAAACATGATTCCATGTTCATACGCTTATGCGTAGAACATGACATCAAACCTAGAGACAAATCTAACCGTTAGAGTTTGAAACAAATCAAAACATATGTTTAGATAATCACCTAGAACGTTTAAACACTTACAAATTCGAAGATTAAAGCACGGATTTGAGTATTGAATCTTATGCGTGGGATTGGTAGATGAGATATTAAATGTGGTTTAATAAATGATATGAGAAAATTTGGTGAAGGGTTTTGTTAAAAATTAGTTTGAGCTTTTGACAACATTGGTCCCTCCATCTCAACCATTTTCATCCACAGCCCATAAGTTCCACTTTGGTTACGTTATGAAGTATAGTTTTGGAAAGAAACTTGACGACGCTCCCCCTCGTCTTTAGAAATAATGAAATTTTATAAATTTGAGTCCGGGGAGTGTCAGTAAACCAGAAATGTGACCACCATTATCAAAGAAACAACCGGAATAAGGTAACATGCAAGTACAAGGTTTTATGAAACAGAAAAATATTTACTTTCTCCCCCTCAACACTTGTCCGAGAAAATACTAAATATTGAAAGAGTAAAGTATTGACGGAAAATTTGTACTTGCCATGTTAAAAGAGATTTAGATAGAAGAATATTTTTGTAGTTTTGTAAGTTTTATAATTTTGTATTTTGATTTTGAAAAGTATTTACAAAAGAGATTTTGGTGTTTAACAAGTTTTAAGATTGTTTTAAAAGTTCGTCCAGTTCCTCTGGAGTCAAACACCGCATACCAATCCGGTGGACCAACTCAGTAAACCTGGCAGGAGCTAAGGCTTTGGTGAGAAGGTCTGCCAATTGGTATTCAGTACCCACAAAGTATAATTCAACGGTACCATTTTCCACATACTCCTTGATGAAATGATATCGAAGATCGATGTGCTTTGATTTCGAATGTTGAACAGAGTTGCACGAGATCGCAATAGCACTTCGATTGTCGCAGTACATCGGGATTCTGTCAAATACGTAACCATAGTCTTTGAGTTGTGTTCTCATCCAAATGATTTGAGCATAACACGCGGACATGGATACATATTCTACTTTAGTTGAGGACAGTGATGTACAATCCTGCTTCTTCGATTGCCATGATACCAGTTTATCACCAAGAAATTGTAGAGCTCCTGAAGTGCTTTTACGAGAATCTAAGCAACCTACGTGATCAGCATTGAAAAAGCTATTAGTTCAAAACCAGAAACCTTCGGATACCAGAGTCCCAAATTAATGGTTCCCTTGATGTACTCGGAGGATTCTTTTAGCCTCAGAGAGGTGAGTTTCAGTTGGTCTTGATTGATAACGGGAGCAAAGATATACATCAAATACAATGTCAGGCCTACTGGCTGTGAGATACATGAAAGACCCAATAATACTTCGGTGTTTGGTAGGGTCAACCAATTTCCCATGCAAATCAACATCCAGTTTCTTGGTATGTGGCATAGGTATCACATGTTTGCATTCCACGTTTGTTTAAAATTTCAAGGGCATATTTGGACTGACTAGGTAAAATACCACGGGGTGATTGATGAACTTGCAATCCAAGAAAGAATGTAAGTTCACCCATCATGGACATTTCAAAATGTTTTTTCATAAGTTTTGAAAAAGCGTTTGAGTATTTTAAATGTGTTGACCCAAAAATGATGTCATCCACATAAATTTGAACGATTAAAATGTGTTCCCCGTGATATTGTATGAAAAGTGTTGGGTCGACCGAACCTTTAATGAAATTATTAGCAATGAGAAAGGATGATAACTTATCATACCACGCCCGAGGAGCTTGTTTGAGACCATAGAGAGCCTTGTTCAGTTTGTAGACGTGAGTAGGGAACTCTGGATCAACAAATCCTTCTGGCTGACTAACATAGACCGTTTCTTTTAGTTTTCCATTGAGAAAAGCAGTTTTGACGTCCATCTGAAAGACCGTGATGTTCATGTGAGCCGCAATTGCCAGAAAGATCCGAACAGCCTCAAGTCTAGCAACCGGTGCGAATGATTCCTCGTACTCAATTCCTTCTTCTTGTCTATAACCCTTAGCCACCAGACGTGACTTGTTTCTGATAACCGTACCTTCAGCATCCAATTTGTTTTTCCAAATCCATTTCAGACCAATAACATAGAACCCTGTTGGTTTTTCAACCAATTCCCATACTTCAAGACGTTTAAACTGATTAAGTTCTTCTTGCATGGATTCAATCCATTTGTCGTAAGTCATTGCTTCTTTAATGTTTTTGGGTTCAGATTGACAAACTGTAAGTGCATAAATGCAGTGTTCACCGTTAGTCTGAAGGCGTTGTCTAGTTACGACTGGTTGATTCGGGTTTCCAATGATGTTCATAAGAGGATGGTATTTAGTCCAACGATGTGTGGAGGGTTGATGTTGATATACATTTTTTAGATTAGGAGGATTTAAATGACTTGTAGATGATTCCGCAACATCAGAAGTAGCATAAGCATTCTTAAAAGGGTTGAAGAACGCATTTGGATCATAATCTGCAGGTGGGAGTACTTCATTGTTCAGAAGATCATCAGCTGGTTCAGCGTCATTGGATGCGGTTTGTTGGACTGTTGTTGTAGAATCAATTGGAGGTGCTTACTTAACAGTAGTTGTTGTAGCAGGTGTATCAGGTATTGGATTTTGATCAGGTTGAGCAGCGGAAACATTTGATACATCTGGAGCACGTTCATCAATATCATCACTAAATAGAGGAGCAAATAGTTGTTCCATTTGACGTCGAGTAAGTTGTGAACTAGGTTCAGCTGATGATGGGGTTTGAGGGAAGTTTAGACGGTTATGTCCGGGTTGCAAGCTATTTTGCTCAGAAGCCATTTCTGTAAGCTCATCGAAATTTGCATGAATCGTCTCCATAATCTCCCTTGTACGACGATTCCAGATCCGGTACCCTTTAGAATTTTCACAGTATACAACAAAGACTCCAATGTCAGCTTTAGCCTTGAGCTTTCCAAAGTCATCACGATCATTATTTGGGTAGCAAAGGGATCCAAATACATGAAAGTATTTGAGATTCGGTTTACGGTTGTGGATAAGCTCAAAAGGTGTTTTGTTGTGGCATTTGGTAATCATTGAACGATTCTGACTGTAGCATGCAGTTGACACGGCTTCAGCCCACAAGTAGTCTGGAAGTTTTTCATTTATCAACATTGTTCTTGCAGCTTCCACTAACGTACGGTTTCGTCTTTCAACAACTCCGTTTTGTTCTGGTGTATGTGCAATTGATGTTTGATGCTCAATTCCCACTTTCTCATAATATGCACTGTTAGGATTTAGTAAATCCAGTAATTAAAGTGTCGGTCACCTCAAGTATGTATACTCGTTAGAAATCTCATAGTGGTAGTAATTCAGTGATAGTATTTAGATTACTTAGTAACACCGTGGAGGACGGACGGGTCTTTACCCACTGTATGCCTGATCCACAGCCAAAAGTAGGCGTGCTATGCTTGTACCTTATAAATACCCTTTGCCCTCCAAGGCAAATGGTGGAGCTTTCATAATTCATTTTTCTTTGCCTTACTAAGCTTCCCATCCTCTCCTACTTTCTCTCTCTAAACCTTATACTTACGCCTAACATTTGTGCTTGTGATAAACCAAGATACTAAAAATGGTATCAGAGCCATGGTTTGATGATCCATCTCTCATGTTCTTGGTTTGATAGTTATTGTTGGGTTAAGGTTTGGTTTGTGTTTACGCCTAGCGTTTGGTATACGCGTGGTACTTGCGTATAGGTTTTTGGTAAGCTTAAAATCACTAAATTTTACACTTAAAAATTCAAGATTCTTATTGGTTAAGGTTTATTGAGTGTTAAAATTCCAGTTTCTTTCAGAAAGGTTCAAACTTTACGAGTTTTTCTTGGTTTTTAAACGTGTTCGGATACGGGTATACTATCCTACGCGTAAGGGTGATAAGTGGTTTGGATCTTCAAGTCTTGTTGTTTTGGTGTTTTTAAGGTTGTTTCATCATTATAATATGGTTTTCTAAACGGTTTTAGTCATAAAAATCGCATTTGGCATATTTTGTTCTTCTTACGCATAAGAAAACCCTAATCTTATGCGTAAGGTGTTCTTCAAATGATCTTCAAATCTGTTGGTTTACTCAGTGTTTTCTTGCTTGGATAAGCCTGAAAATACTTCGACTTTGGATATCATTTACACTGGAATAAGTGTAAAGGATTTTTGGTTAAAACCCTAATTTTAGGCATAAGTATAAAAGCTTACGAGTAAAATTTTTACGCCTAAGCCATCTTTTACGCATAAGCTTGTCTTACGCCTAAGGAAATCTTACGCATAATGTTCTTATTACTAAGCATTTGGTTTACGCTTAAACTTAAGTTTTTTTCTAAAAGTCTACGCGTAAGCTTTTGTCTACGCGTAAGCTACTGTTTACGCTTAAACTCTGCATACGCGTAAGCTGCTGTCTACGCATAAGCCTGTGTTTTACGCCTAAGTGTATAAGTTTTACGGTTTCTCTCTTGATTTTGTAAAATCCCGGTAAAGAATCCATTTCCCGGTTGAATCAAAGATTTGTAAAATCCCGTAGAATTTAAACATGTCTTCCGTTGCTGATGATGTGCAAGCTGCAGGTTCTGATACTCGTCCTCCCATGCTTGATAGAACCGACTACGAGTCTTGGTCACAAAGAATCAGACTGTACTGCTTAGGAAAGGAAAATGGGGTTAACATCCTTAAGTCAATTGATGAAGGACCATATCAAATTGAGACTACCAGAGACATTCTGGAAACTGCTGCTGATGGTTCTGTGACATTAGTACTGGATAGACCAAAGACATATGATGAGCTTTCTGATAAGGAGAAGAAGAGATACGATGCAGACATTAGAGCTTCAAACATTGTTCTTCAAGGTCTACCAAAAGATATCTACAAGCCGATCAATCACAACACTGAAGGAAAGGCAGTTTGGGATAACGTTAAGATGCTTCTATCTGGTTCTGAACTGACTCAAGAAGATAGGGATTCTCAGCTGTATGATGAATTTGAGAACTTTGAAATGATACCAGGAGAAAGTGTGATTGAATATCATGTCAGATTTCACAAGCTGGTGAATGATAGGAGGAATATCAAAATGACAATGCCGAATATTCAGCTAAATTCAAAGTTTGTGAACAACATAACTCCCGAATGGAACAAATTTGTCACAACAGTCAAACTCAACAAAGGATTGAAGAACACCAATTATGAGCAACTATATGCTTATTTGCTTCAAAATGAGAAACATGCAGCATTTGAGCGATTGATCATGGAAAAGTTCAAGACCAATGCTGGAGAAGCAAGCTCTTCAAATGATTCTACTGCATTCTACACTAATGTAGGGATCACTACCAAAGCATCACAAGTCATAAATAATGGAAATGGTAACCACAAGCTCGTTCCTGATCCAGGGTATA
Organism: Chrysanthemum seticuspe; assembly: GCA_019973895.1. NCBI lineage: Eukaryota > Viridiplantae > Streptophyta > Magnoliopsida > Asterales > Asteraceae > Chrysanthemum > Chrysanthemum seticuspe. Next base: position 275,870,543 of record BPTQ01000001.1, on the reverse strand, counting down.
AGTCACCTGATTCTGACGCAATCATGGAACACTTCATCAATCAACTGGCTCTTATGGTTAAACAAAACTTGACCCTCACTCCACATACTAACAGTCTTCACACTAACAATGAAATCAGAACTGCATCTAATCTACAAAATCATGCTATTGTCAGAGATGAAAGGTTATGGTGCAACCAGTTCAAGGAAGACAGTATGAACAGGGAAGAGGTGGAGTAGGTGGAGGGTATGTGGCTAATCAGAATCGTGGAAGGAATGCAAATCAAGGACAAGCAAAGCCAATCATGTGCTACAAATGTGGTGGTGATGGACACATTGCGAGGAACTGTACATCTCCAAAACGCCCTCAAAACGCAGAGTATTTCTGGGACAAGATGCTGCTAGTACAAGCTCAGGATAATGGAGCTGTTTTGGATGAAGAGGAATTGCTGTTTCTTGCTGAGGGAAATGCCAAGACTTATGATGATGATGTGGACGAACAACCTGTGCATGGTGCTGCTTAGAACAATCCCAACGCCTTTCAAGTTGCAGACTGTGATGCATTTGACTCGGACATTGATGATGAACCATATGCACAGACCATCTTCATGGCTAATATCTCTCCAATGGTCTCTTTACCTCAACAGGCCAGTCCTTCCAAGGAATCCATCATATCAGAGGTATTGAAACTATATGATGTGGTTGATAAGCAAAAGATTCACCATAAAGAACAATCTACTGAAGTCATTGAATCAGATATTGAAAATATGGGAAATAGCAATGTTGTCCCATATGAACAATATGTGAAGCAAGATGACAGTCTTATTGTACCAAGTGATGAATTTTCTGCAATTAACAATGAATGCATGTCTGATGAATACACTGCATTTGTGCCTGATGATTCCTTGACCACTGAACTCAATACCTATAAGGATCAAGTTGCCATATACGAACAGCGTGCTAAGTTTGAACTGACCTCACGTGAGCAGGAGATAGATATCCAAATGCGTACACTTATCTGAAAAAGCAATTTTAGGGAAGAAATATTAAAACAAGAGTTAAATTCCTTACAAGAAAAGCTTAACAAAACTGCTAAGCAAAAACAGGAACTTCAAGAAAATGTGAAAGTGCTTAAGCAGGAATTTAATGCTAAGGAATAAAAACTTTTAACTGAATTTTCCAACCTAAAAACTTTGAAAAACAAACTTGAAAACAAGTTGTATGTACAAGGAAACACCCTTCAGACTGCTCACATGGTCACTAAGCATAGAGTCTTAAGCGATAAGCATAGTATCCCCATTGTAGAGGAACCCAATCCTGAGTATGGTAAAATAGCAAGAGCTGCTCAAAAGGTTGTCTATGATGGTGATGAGATCCTCAAGCCTAGACGAAAACCTTCATGCATTGAGTGCACTGAGGAAGATAGAAAATTAGAAGATGCCACTAAGGAAAAATTTAATGAGAAGCTTAAAGATCCCTAGTGCATTAAATATAACATCACTTTTAAGTCTCATGATTACACTAAGGAAAATTGGATTTCCTTGAACAAGTTTAAGCCTCAAACCCTATTAACGCCTGAACAAGTGTTCTGGAAAAATGATATGGATAAACAAAAAGCAGATAACCTTGTTGAAAAGAACCCCCCCCCCTGTAGGAAATTGTCCCAAGCAACTGTGTATCCTCCAAATACACCAGTGCATTTAGTGCCTAGAACACTTCCCACTAAGAGCAAGACCTTAATCAGCCTTTATTTAGTTTACCAACTGTTAGGTCACTAGTTTTACAAACACAAGTAATATAGAAAGGATATGAGGTGATTGAACAAGATCTAACACACACACAAACAATAATGAGACCGGTTATGCGTAGGCATATGTGAAAGAAAGAAAACTTGAACAACCAACCCTCAAATGAGGGTTTACAAGAGTATTTATAGGAGGGAAGCTAGGGCAACACTCCTAGTTCCCATCCTTTCTTATATGGGCTTGGGCCTAAGCTTATGGGCCTTCTACATAAGCTAGACCTTAAACAAACATAAAGGCCATAATAAAGCTACCTATTACATATGAAATATAAATACTTGAAATACTGTTTAGGAGTGATTCCAACAATCTCCCCCTCAAGTATATATGAATGTAAACGGTGAAGGCGTTGATGTAATAGTAGCTCTGACGTCTTCTGACATTCTTCTTTCTTGTGAGAGGAATTGCCTTGATTCGAACAATCTCCCCAGTGTAGAGAGATAGTTATCTTTGAACAGTTATGCTTCGACGTCATCTTTAACTTTGTTCTTTGATCATTGTTCTTTGTGGTGAAAGTGATAGTATGTTGTTGTCTGCATCAGTCTGCCTCAGGTCTGCTTCGCTGCTCCAGTGTCTCCACGTCATTCTTCAACATGCTCACACGCTCTTTGACGTTGGAATTCAATACTAATGAAGTTCTTTAAGTCTTTAACTTTGTAGATTCTTTGGCTTGACGAAGAATCATTCTGGCGGTTGTGTTGCTTTTGGATAGAACTTCCATTAGTGATGATGTTGGCGTGAGCATGAGAAGAATCAGCACGATCATTCCGCTCCGGAGCTTCCATAAGAAGAAAACATGTCAAACGGTTAGTAATAAGCGGTTTCCGGCACTTACAAGTTTGAACTTCGAGAGTGTTAACAGCATAGTGTGAAAACACAACTCTAATTCTTACAAAGGCCGTTCCTGAACTGGAGTCCCACAAGTGAGATAACGCGATGTACCGAAGTACATCTACAGTTCAGATGAGTCGCTGAGGTACACCGAAGCATCACCTCACGACTGTAGACCGTTTGAGACACACTCCGCGTAATCCACGGGGAGTTACCGAAGTGACCTGCTGTTAGGGCTGTTTGATGTTGACCCTGGCAGGAGTTTCCATTCAATCACTGAGGATCGCAGATGTGAACCTCTCATAAATGTTCTCGACAGATTGCTAAGATCTGTGAAGGACTCGATATGAACCACTGATAATCTTATTTGTTGATCATCAAGTGATTAAATGTCAAGTGTTCCTAAGAGATCTTTTGATGAATCTCGTGGCTCTAGACTCAATAGTGCGTTTTGGTTTTCCTGAGCGGAGACTAGGGAGAGGGTCTCCTTCTTCAATACCAGCGATCTCTAAGAGAAAGCCAATAGTTTATGTAGGGTTCCCTGTGAGAATGAAACAAGCTTCTTTTGAGAGAAACTTGAGTGGCTAAGAAGGTTTAGTGCGTGCGTCACTGGGTCCATGACGACTTCTAATCTTCAATACCGGTGTCACTAAGTAACAATCAGTAGCATATGAATTGAACCCGGTGTCTGCCCTAAGTTGAATAATCTGGAGGGCTGTTTCTTTTCACCTTTTACTTTACATTTCTTTTTGATTCTTCAACTCCTTCTTTCTCCGATTCTCATTTTCTCCTTTTTACAATCATTCCTAAGGACTTCTAACACTAACTAATGGTAGTGTCCTTGGGTAGATCCCTCTGGCTCTGGCGGATCATAGGACGGTTGTTCCTAACCTTAGTCACCTTATAACTCCATGACTAACCTATGTTGCCATTAAAACCACAGTTTGTGAAAAAATCTCTCAAATGGTTTGTAAATGAAAAACATGTTTGAACCACTGTGAGAGATGATGTTTTGCATAAATACTCCCCCTCCACATGTGCTTTAAGAGTATTAATGGTTTAAATGCACAGTGAGGAAAGAGCGCGCACTTTTTGAATTGATCCACTGAAGATAGACAATCCCCCGCGAGACACGATTACGTTGCATAGTTAAAGAGTTACATTGTCAGCTTTTAGGTAACAACTGGCTCTAATAACTACCTTGAAGGTGTAGACAAACCTCGAAAGGTTGTCATACCCGTCAGAGTTCATGTCTATCAAGAGTTTCTCGAATGGTACTTTCTACTTGGACAAGTCCTTTGCGAGACACGTTTACATTACTAGCGAACTAGCTTGAAATTATTACCCGTCCAGGACAAGTCTTTTCGAGTTACTAACAATTTAGTACCGTCAATTCGTTGGTTAAGTCTGAAGTACACAAATTCATTTTCATTTTGCACAACATATTTCTTATCACACAATTTTCTCCCCCTCAAAAATGGCATATAAAATGTTATTTTTGAACGGTTGAGAATAAATATGATCATTTCGAGTGTTGCGGGAAGATGACCACTATGAACAATTTATGAGCAAAGTTTTAATTCAAATACTCCCCCTCAACTAGTGATATAAACGGTTGAGGTTTTGAAAAATCATATGGGGAAGTACTTGTTTCTTTGAGCAAAACCTTGAAAAATGAAAGGTTTGATAGGTTTTACTCAAAAATAAGAAGCTTTCGCTCCTTTTATAAGGATTGGGGCACTGAAGCGTACCACAGGGTCCTTTCTTGACAATTACGGGTTGTACACTGTTATGTGTGCACAAGCCATTGACATATAACATCATACATCCAAAAAATTTTAATGAAAGAACCAAATCAAGGAGTACCAGGAAGTGCAGTGATGTTCCCAGGAGTACGAACAGGGCGTTGATAGCCGGTGATGTTGATCCTGGGTCGACCACCAACAAAACTTCCAACGTTCTGAACTGATCCCTTCTGAACAACCGTTCATCAATCATGGTGATGATCCTTCTCACATCCCTCCTTTCCTGAGAATTACAGCGCTTAGGAGACCCAATTTTCAAGCGTATATCCTTCAACCTTTACGCCAATCCATCCCTAACCAGCTTCAAGGTATGATCCCCGAATTTCTGAAGTTCACTACACGCCATTAAGCAGTTTCTTTGAAGTTCACTGCGGTAAACAACTCCGAATGGTTTGCTGATGAGCGTATATTGAGTTAGCTGATTGATGTCGGGAAGATCAAGCGTTGGAGGAGTGAGGTTGACACGTTTCTGATATGATTCAACGGCAAGCTAAAGATCTTCAACACGTTCTTTGATGACTATGCGTCTGATGAAGATGAGCAGTGACTTGATGAATTCACGTTGTACTTCAGTTGGAAATTGTCTCATGCGACCTTGAACTTTGGCAAGATACATGTCTTCAATATCGTTGATGTTCAAATTCTCAAAGTCAGCTTCAGAGAATGCATAGTCCCTTTCGTCTTGTCTTTTGACCACAATCTTCTTGAGAAAAGTGTAGTCCCATTTAGACGATAGACCAACATGTTGGATGGCCACGATACTTTTAGTACTGAACACTGCATGTTGAGACTTCTGGACCAAGCAGCTTCTGTAGTAGATTCTTCGGCGTTCCGGCCAATGGTGAATCCCATACATTGCATCTTGGTCATATGCTACCACTTTGTCCGAGAACATGTGGGTAGCACGTTCCTCGATGGCTATACAATCAGAGTATATGGCAGCAGGGAATGAAAGTGTCAGAGATGTAGCGTATTTCCTTGAACCATCGCCACCGTGTTGAAGAAAATCTAAGTCTTTGTTGAAGAAATGTCTAAAAGGAATCCTAGGCTGATCAGGTTGGCCAATGGTAGGTAGAGGTCGAGACCAGTCGGTGTAATATGGAGGATTGTCCCGTTTTGTGAAGTCGATGTTTGCTTCTAGGTTGAGCCCATCCATGTTATTAGACATGGCTCGAGCAATGTTTTCAAGGTAATATTCAACCTCGATTGCACTTTCCGAGCTGTCTTTCAAAAGTAGGAATGCTTCATTCTTGATGCGCTTCAATTCAGATTTCGTCATCTTCTTCACACGGAACCTTTCTTGCAAAATCTTTGCATGCTCCAAGGTACTACCGTCTACCAATTCTTGACCTTCTTCAGGGTAGGGAGTGTTGTTAACAAGTGTAGCAAACCATTCAAATTCTTCAGTTTTATCGTCATCTAGCCATGATATGACGTCAGTATGAAGCTTCTTCTTCTTCTTTTTCGAAGGCTTAGATGATGATGCTGGTTTCTGTCCTTGTTTGGGAGAGGTGGGTTGTTGTTGGGGCTCAAGGACCTCTTCATCGTCACCACCCGTATATTCAAAGTAATCACCTGTATTTTGAGACAGGGATGGTAACTCGGAATCGTCCCGAGGTTTATCAGTAGAAGACCGAGGTGGAGGAGACTTCTGTTGAGAAGAAGTCCGTTGTAGAGGAGGTGGCATCGAAGAAGATTCACCAGATTGCTTCTGACGTTTGGATGCAGAGTCCTTGTCCTTATCATCATCATCTCTTGGCCGTTTGGGTTGATCGGCTGATTCCTTGCATGATGATCTGAGTTGAAAAGCAAGTAGATCTTCGAAAAATTTAGCTTAATCTGAAGTAAACGTTCCAGATCGCTTTGACATTTGCATCACTAGTTTAGCGATTAACTCAGATTCAGAGAAATCAGCTTCTTTGGCCATTGTATGTTTAACCAATGCGACGATGTTAGGGGTGAGTTGTCTGGAAAATACTTCTCTAGTCACACCGGGGACAGTGTCGAGAAGAAACTTGTGGGTATGATCTCTAGCTGTCTTCTCTAGTTCCTTTTGGACTTTAGGAACGATATCCTGAAGGTACTTGTTAGTGTAACCTTCGATCATTTCGTTCAGTTCCTCTTTACGATGACTCTTCATGAACTTCTGAACAAATTCCCTTTCTTTCTGCATCTTGTCTTTCTCATCATTTAAGTACTGTATTCGGTCAGCAAACCAATTCAGTTTTCTGTAAAGCATGTCCTTCTTTCTGACTTGTTGGACAGCTTTCACAATTCTTTCATGAGTCTGAGAAATCCAAGAGCGAGGTGGTTTCTTCACAGATTTGGATGATGATCTGGTTGACTTCTTTGATGGTGGTGGTGATGAATGAGATGAAGAGTCTGATGATGAGGAGACATGAGGAGGTTCGGGGTCCTTAGGCGGTTCAGAAGTTTCCTTCTGTGAATGTGTGGGAATTCCCAGAAGCAACTTGTCATAATCATCATCTTTATCTTTCTCAGACTTCTCAGTTTCCGGTTTCTCAAAATCATATACAATAGTATCCTCTGCAGGCTTTTGTTGTTGCACAAGAGTGGTGGCACCAGCTCCCTTATCGGGTTGGTTAACCGCATCAGGAGTTGGTGAAGATTGAGCTGCACCACTTGACCCACCGGGGCCACCCATTTGGTCTTTAGCAAATTCTTTAGCCTTTTGAAGATGTCTGACGATTTTAAACTTCTTCCTGTATGATTTATCCAGTTGCTCTTCTTCTTCTTCTTTAGAGCTCTCATTATAGGGTACAATTGCTGGAGTCTTCCCTTTTACTTGGACAGCTGGAGGACTTGGAGGTTTTGCTACTGAGGCAGGTGCTTCGGTTGCAGTTGCAGAGTAATGAAACTCTTCATCTGTATCAGTATCTTCAGAGCTCTCGTCCACAAGCTTTCTTTGTGGTTTAAGTGTGGGAATAGGTTCGGCTTCCTTTACGGGAACAATCCTTTTAGAAGGAGGATTCCTTTTAGGAAGCTTCCTTTGACTCACAGTACTTGTTGCGCTTCCTGTACTTCCTCTTCTGGTTCTCCTTACAGGTGTTCTAGAAGATTTTTTGTCGAGATGACCAACTTTGCCTTGTCTAACTGCTTCCAAATACCTTTTGTACGTTTCGAGCTTTCTGACATCTTCAGTTAGAAGGAAATCTGGCAACACAGCACCTTGTTTCTTTGTAGACGATTCCTTGATTCTGACAGATAGAATAGGTTCCGTCAACATATCGTGATTGTCGGGGTCATTGAGCCTCTTAGGAATATCAGGATGAAGTCCAAGTGCTCTCTAGATCAACAGTTTAGTATATCTGATGTAGGGAATCTTTGAGCCAAGCTTGTTGAGAAATGACATCATGTCATCCTAAATCAGAGCTTCGATAGCGATGTGTTTCATGTTGACCAATGCCCAAAATATTTGCAGTTCCATGAGCTTAGGATGCTCATAGCCACTGTCACGACCAGAAACAGACTTGGTGATGATCATGTAGAGAGTTCTCCATGGTGGAGGAATACTCTTAAGCTCTACGTGAGAATGCTTGGTGATTACTCCTGTAGCCTCGTCATAACCGATATCGATTAAGAATTGGAGAGTGAGCTCTTCAACAGGTGTGGCATATAGTTTGGTTGGATCGACTTCAGGAATTAGGAGAACAGCCCTTAAGTCTGCAGGTGTAATGGTGACTTGTTTGTGATTCAGAGTCACCGTCACAGCAGTTCGTCCTTTGACCCTTTCCATAGTGTTCCAGAACTGTTGGATATAGATCTCAGGAACAGTTGCAGAGTGAGTGAGCATATTCTGATACGGATGAGTCCTCAGAATATCAATAGCAATTAAACACGAAGACTCTGAGCAAGTGAGGGTGTCAAAGTCAACACGGAGATTATTCTTTCCTATCTTCATTGGATAGCCATAAGGACAGATATCAGCAATGGAGAGAACTTCTGATGCATCCACATTCATTTGTTCAGCCATGTCGTGATCTGAAATAACATTAGCCAAAAGAGCCAACATATCGAAAGACATAATGTTAGTCAACAGAAGGTCTTATTGTCTAGTTATTGAGTGTACAGTGATAATGATTGTTACGAGTCCTAAGTCACTTGTTTGTCCAATAGTCTAATGACGTCGTGAAATGTTTCGTGAGTTAGTTAACTTTAAGTTTTAAAGTTTATGTTATCACTTATTGTTCACAACATATCAAACGATTAAGTTTATTAGTGACATTATTGGATTCGTGATGATATGATAAGTTTATTAACAAGTTTGTACACGTAACAATTCATAATGAAGGTCCATCCAGGCTTATGCGTAGCAATGACAAAGTTATGCGTAAGCAAGTGTTTTATACGCGTAGTTATAAGCTTACGCGTAGGATCCTATCTTACGCGTAGAAAAAGTTACGCGTAGGAAAAGGGGACCTTACGCGTAGATCTTACGCGTAGGCGTATAAAAACCTTACGCGTAAGGTTTACTCGTAAGAGTAGACCTTATGCGTAGAGGCACTGTTTACACATATCCTTCACAGGATACGCGTAGTCCCACTGTAGAACCTTACGCGTAGGCATAACTGACTACGCGTAGGGTAATCCTTATGCGTAGAAATGCAAATGACCTTTGTTCTGAATTTTAAGCGTGACAAATCCTGAAATAAGTTCATCAAATCATTAACATTATCACAGAATATCATTTTAACAACAATTTATGGCAAGAACACTTGTCAAACAGTTATGCGTAGAAATACATACGCGTAGGTCAAAACCCTAAGGGTTTAAGAATTACGCGTAAGGTTTCTAACCATAGGATTTGCACCAATTCATTTCTAGTAGTACTGAGAAGTCTATAAAGTTGTTCTATCCAAGTATTAACATCAAATAAGCCTTGAATCAAAAATACCCAATTCACATGAACTAGAACCCTAATTTTCAATTTAAGAATCATAAGTGTTTCTGGGTAATTTCTGGGTTTACATATGTTTATTTGAACTTGAAAACAACCTTATACAACTATCTTTTTCACCAAAAACCTTCACATTTGAAAATACCCAATTCGACTCATAAACCCTAGTTTTCAAATTCGCTTATTTCGAGTTTCTGGGTGGATTTTTATGATAGAAAAGGCGTTAATGATGTTGTAGAAACATTTCGGCACTATCCTTTTAATCATAAACACACTATCTTGATCTTGGGTTCATACGCATAAGCGTAGACCACAAAATCAACCATAGAACATAATTTGACCGTTGGATTTAAGTACAAATCAAAACCTATGTTTGAAAATACGTTAAGATTGTTAAACAACTTACAAATCGATGATCAAAAACACGAAATTCTTGAATGAATCTTAGGCGTAGGATGTGTTTAGGTTTAGAATTAAATGTGAAGTGAAAGTTAGGTGGGGAGGTGTTTTATTAAAATAACTTTAGCATTTTCACAGTTTTGGTCCCTCCACCTTTTCCTTTTTCAAACAAAGCCATTTAACTTCCATTTATGTTACCAAACAAAGATTTTTAGGAAAGAAACTTGACGACACTCCCCCTCGACTTAAGAAATAATCAAAGTTTATAAATTTAGTCCGAGGAGTGTCATTTAACCAGAAAATTCACCACCATTGTAAAACGAAACAACCGAGATATGAAAACATGCAAGTACACTGATGTTTTGAAACAGTTAAGTGAAAATTTTCTCCCCCTCAACACGTGATCGTAAAAAATACTGAATTTTGAAGGATTACAGTGTTGAAGGAAGAAATGTACTTGCCATGTTGAAAGATTATAGATTAGAAGAATATTTTTGTTGTATTATAAGATTTTATATTTTTGTATTTTGTTTTTGAAAAATTTATTTACAAAAGATGTTTTGGTGTTTGACAGGTTTTTAAGACTGTTTTAAGAGGTCATCCAATTCCTCTTGAGTCAAACACCTCATACCAATCCGGTGGACAAACTCATTAAACCTAGCGGGAGGCAAGGCTTTGGTGAGAAGATCTGCCAATTGGTATTCTGTACCCACAAAGTATAATTCAACGGTACCCTGTTCCACGTGGTCCTTGATGAAATGATAGCGAAGATCGATGTGCTTTGATTTCGAGTGCTGAACTGAGTTGCACGAGATCGTAATGGCACTCCGATTGTCGCAGTACATCGGAATTCTGTCAAATACGTAACCATAGTCTTTGAGTTGTGTTCTCATCCAGATGACTTGAGCACAACATGCTGACATGGCTACATATTCTGCTTCGGTTGATGACAGCGATGTACAATCCTGCTTCTTTGATTGCCAAGACACCAGTTTATCACCGAGAAATTGTAGAGCTCCTGAAGTGCTTTTCCTTGAGTCTAAGCATCCTGCGTGATCAGTGTCTGAAAAAGCGATTAGCTCAAAACCAGAGTCCTTCGGATACCAGATCCCCAAGTTAATGGTTCCCTTGATGTATCGGAGGATTCTTTTAGCCTCAGAGAGGTGGGTTTCAGTTGGTCGTGACTGATAACGGGAGCATAGATACACGGCAAAGACAATATCAGGTCTGCTAGCTGTTAGATACATGAGGGACCCAATAATACTTCGGTATTTGGTAGGTTCAACTAATTTCCCATGTAAATCAGCGTCTAGCTTCTTGGTATGAGTCATTGGTGTGGCATAAGTATCACAGGTTTTCATTCCAAATTTGTTTAACAATTCAAGGGCATATTTGGACTGACTCAAGAAAATACCACGGGGTGATTGATGAACTTGCAGTCCTAGAAAGAACGTGAGTTCACCCATCATGGAAATTTCAAAAATTTTATTCATTAGTTTTGCAAAAGCAGTTGAAAACTTTTTATGTGTAGAACCAAAAATGATGTCATCCACGTAAATTTGAACAATTAAGATATGTGCCCCGTGAAATTGTATAAAAAGAGTTGGGTCAACCGAGCCTTTGGTGAAATTATTGGCAATGAAGAAAGATGATAGCTTATCGTACCATGCCCGAGGGGCTTGTTTGAGACCATAAAGAGCTTTGTTCAGTTTGTAGACATGGTTCGGGCACTCTGGATCAACGAATCCATCTGGTTGGCTGACATAGACCGTTTCTTTAAGTTGTCCATTGAGAAACGCCGTTTTGACATCCATCTGATAGACCGTCATATTCATATGAGCTGCGAACGCGAGAAATATCCGAACAGCCTCAAGACGAGCAACCGGAGCAAAAGATTCTTCAAAGTCTATTCCCTCTTCCTGACGATAACCCTTAGCAACTAGACGTGACTTGTTTCGGATGACGTTCCCTTCAGCATCCAATTTGTTTTTCCAAATCCATTTTAGACCAATGACGTAGACCCCTGTTGGTCTTTCAACCAGTTCCCATACTTCAAGATGTTTGAATTGGTTGAGTTCTTCCTGCATGGATTCAATCCAGTTGTCTTTTGTCATTGCGTCTTTAATGTTTTTAGGCTCAGATTGGCAGACAGTGAGTGCATAAATGCTATGTTCGCCGTCTGTGTGAAGACGTTGTCTCGTAACGACTGGTTGATTCGGGTTTCCAATAATGTTAGCCAGAGGATGGTCTTTTGTCCATCGGTGTGTAGAGGGTTGATGTTGGTATACATTGTGCAGATTCTGAGGATTCAAATGGTTTGTTGAAGATTCCGCGACATCTGGTGCAGCAGTCTCATTATCAAACGGGTTGAAGAACGCATTTGGATCAAAATCTGCAGGTGGGGGTACTTCATTCAGAATATCATCAGACTTCTTTCGGGGGTCGATTGAGCAGTTGTTTACCTTTCCAATAAACGAGGAGACAAGACACTGCTATAACTACTTGCACGAGGTCCACATAGGCGACAAAGGCGACGTGTTGGACTATTATAAGGATATGGACTATGTGGACGATGTTGTTGGTATCAACTTCTACGTGGATGTGGTCAACTGAGGTTGTGTTGTCAACTTGTGTGGCGAAGGTTGTTACTACTTGGTCGACTACTATAAGACTTACTTCATGGGGGTGGACGTCTAAAACTAGGTTTACGCAAGAAGTTGGGCAAACTATTACTCTGACGACGTGGTCTACAGCGCCTTAGAAGTTGTTTGGTAAACTTAGGAGTCTTAGACGTGTTACATATGGTTGTAGTTGGGAGATGTGTGGCTACCTGTTTTCTGGTAGGAGACCGATTGTAATAACCTTTGGGCTTAGTTGGTCAGCAATGCTCTGTTGCAGAAGTGTGTCTGCCGCTTGTATCGTAAATACGTGAGTGACAGACGGTTAGACTCGGATTTTTGTAATTTCTGCGTTACTGTTTTCTGTTGACCTAACTTAGGTACGTCCTTCTTGAGTTGGTTAAGTTTGTAGAACTTCATACCCTTGACCAACTTTCTGGTTGTCCCCAGATGCAGTAACCAGATTTTACCTAAACCTTTTTGTTTAACCTACGACTTCCCTTGCAGTAGGCTTTGTTCAGTGCAGATCAACGATTCCCAATAGCAGTCCTTCTCCCTTATCTGAAACTTCTTAGAAAACGAGGCCAACGAGCAGAACTCCGGACAGAGAAT
>BPTQ01000001.1:275643513-275857537 GCA_019973895.1 Chrysanthemum seticuspe | reverse complement strand
TTCACAGGCTGAGAAAAGGTGATCTTTTGAATACCGGAATTGTGGGAGTCCTTCAACTAGTTTATGTCGAGCAAGGTTGGTGATGGTTTGAAAGTTTAGATGTGAGAGACGACGGTGCCATAGCCAGGATTTTGTAGATGTTGCCTTTGAAAGTAAGCAGATGGGAGAGGAAGCAACCATGTCTTGCATAGAGATAGTGTAAAGACTAGAATTACGGGAGCCAGACATAAGGTCATTTCCTTGTAGATCACGAATGAAACAAGTTTTCTCCCTGAAAGCAACCTCCAAATCTCCATCACAAAATTGACCTACTGAAAACAGATTGTGACCGAGGCCTTCCACATAGTAAACCCTGCTGATTTCGATGTTCCCATTGACATAATCTCCGTAGCCCATGATAGCTGCGAAGTGATCATTCCCGAACCTGACAGTGCCAATGAACTTTGCAATAAAGTTGGATAACAGTTTAAGGTTGCCTGTCATGTGTCGGGAACATCCGCTATCAACAATCCAGAGAATGATCTGTATCACCTGCATTACACACAGACGACACAGATGGAATAGAAGTAGATGTGGAACCCGAAATGTTAGAGGGTTCCGAAGCAGGTATATTAGATATACACACATTAATAATTTTAGGCATCCATTTAAATCCTAGTGTGTTATATATCCATTTCTGCCATCTATAACTACTCTTTGCTTTAGTCTTAGTGAAAGCACTAGGTGGTACTACATTCCTAGGAGGTGAAACTAGAGCTACAGTGACCGCAAAGTTTGCCTTAGAATCTAAAGAAGGCGGTCTACCAAGCACAGACTTAGAATGATTAGTGGGCCTAGAGATATTCCGATTCTTAGGATTCCGTAATCGAGAGATTATAGCTTTAGCAACACATTTGTCATGACAATCAGAATTCATACTCTTCCGACAAATAACACAAGGTGCATCAGACTGAATATCAAAAGTACTTAACGGTTTAGCATTCGTTACATCACTATTTCTATTACATTTGCCAGATGCAACATCTATAGTGGAAGCAACATGAGTCTTATTCAGAGTCCTAGGGTGTTCTTCTACTTTAGCATTCCTTATTGATCTTTTCTTAGGTCGCAACTTCCTATTCTTCGATTGAGTGCTCCTAGGCTGTGAAGTGCGGACGTTTTGAAAAGATGCAACTATTCCTGTTTCAGTAGAGGGAAACACATTAGCAACTTGTGATTTGGTAGTGGGAATTCTAGGTTCACGATTACTAAGTGTGACTGGTGCTATTCTCTTAATCACTGTGGGCGGAAGTTGTTCATACTTTCCTAACATTTCTCTTAACTTAGAGATAGTGTGAATCAAATCTTGATTTTCAGAACGAATATTACCAGCAAAATTCATGACTTCTCTAGTGTGAGCAAGATAGTGATCAAGTTCATTAGATGCTTCATGTCGAGTCGTATTGAGCAAATGAAATATGACACCATATTCCTGTTTAACTTTTAAAAGTTCTTGTTCATATTTTGAGATTTGACTTTTCAAAGACACGTTTTGATCATCCAGTTGCTCAATTTTAGGATCAGAAGATTTTGCACTCAACTGAGCGATTTTCTTTTGAAAACTAAGTTGATGATTGTGAATATCTTTTTCACACCAATGAAGACGACGTTTTGCATTGTAAATTTCATTGAGTAATCGTTTATTTTCAGCTTTTAAAGACTCGATCTGAAGCACATTATCGGTGTTCTCAACAGTTACAACATTTTCAACAATATCAGCAGAGATGTAATCAGATGCAAATGGAAAAGCATGAAGTAACACAACATTATGGATATCAGCACAAATAACATCTTCCAAGAGTCGATCAACATCTTTTCTCAACATTTTCTTTTTGCGTTTAGTGTTAGAAATAGATGTTTCTGTTTTCTCGAAAACGTTTTTCATTACCCCAAGTACCTTATGAAAATCCTTTTCCCAGGCAATTGCACAACTTTTCAAGTTTTTAACATTAGGTAAAAGATTTTTCTGAAAAATATCTCTTTGTTCTCGCGCCAGAGGCGATTGAAAGTGTTCAACTTTGATTTCAGAGCGATATTCTATCTCATGTTGTAAAATTTTGAGGTCAGCCATGAAAATGTCAAAATATCGAAGAATTTTTCGATTTTCAGGTTTTGAGTTTACTTCACTAATGGAAGGTAAAGGACCATAAGTTTGTGCATAATCTGGTTGGGGATTAACAATAGAAGACTCAGGTATTTTGATGATAACCCTTGGTGTGTTAGAAGAATCCGTTGGTGTGACGAAAGTGACCGCGTTTTTATAATTAAAAGGTTTGTTGTAAACAACATTTTTTAATTTTAATCGACTCTCGTCTTCTGCATCTAATTCCTCTTGACGATGATATTCAACAACACTCATAACAGTATTATCAATTTTGTATTCTGCACTAGAAACTTCAGGAGTTGGTTTGAATGTTTTTAGTGAAAGCTTTGGTTTGTAATCAGCTAGATTTTTTCCATATCCTTTTGGATTGGGTTTTAAGGTAAACTTTTTAATAGCTGTTACTGATTCACCATGTTTGTAAACAACAGTTTTAAACTCTTTAAGTTTGTTTTGCAAGCCGATAATTTCTTCAAGAAGGTCATCCACCCGATTCGTTGAATGCTTTTTGTATGCGGAGAACTGTTTTTGACAATATAACAACTCAGCCTTAGCTTTTTTATTTTCCAAGGTGAGAGCGTTAATTTGCTTTTTATGTTCGTGTTTCAGTTGTTCTAATTCAGACAACAAAGCATTCTTCGAGGCGGCTAGATCACGCATCTGTCTCTCTAAATATTTTTCGTTTTGATGAGATTTTGCAAAAGCGGCTTCAAAACCTTTTTCACGGTTTTCTTGAGTTTTGAAAAAGTTGAGTTGCATTTGTAAGCATTCAAAATCCTTGGTTAACAGTGCATTTTTACTTTTTAAGGTTTGATTTAATGCAACACATTCAACAATTTGGGATTGTTGGTCTTTAAGTAACAGAACAAGATCTGGATGAGGCAAAGGTTCATCGTGTTCAACGTGAGTCACAACATGAGCATTATTTAGATCCTCAAGTATAACCATGGAGTCAATTTGATTATCAAGGGAAACCATAAGGTCATCTGGATCGTCAAATGTGACTATGGGGTTTATTTGAAAATCGGCAGAATGAGATGTAGATGACTCATTTTGAACATTCTGAGCCGTGCCGGATTCAGATATTGACGGAGATATTAGTTCAGATATGATGATGGTTTGTTCGGGTACCTGAGACAAGCCATCAGTGTCATACACTGGGCCTGTTTCACTCATGTGTAACTCTTGCATATTAGCCATCAACATAACAGCTGCATTGGCCTGAAAGTCCTCCATATCATCATCTGAGTCTGCATCTGCCATAAAGCTCTGTTCTTTATCTGTGAGAGATCCACCAGCTTCATCCTTAAGAGCCAAAAGTAAAGCCTCTTTGAAATAAGCACTGCCCCTAGTCCTTGGCTTTGGGCATGCATTAGCCAGGTGTCCCTTCTCATTGCAGTTGTAGCATCTAAGACCATTTAACCGATTCTGAGCATTTCCCTGTTCCACCACTTGAGCTCTGTTGTTATTCCTACCCACAGCATTAAACCCTTGACCACCGCCCATCTGACGACCATAATCACAATTCTGAACTTCAACACGTCCATTGTTCACAACAGCTTGAGTCCGTGTGTTAGATGAGGAACGAATACGATTGTTGGATTTGTTGGTGTAACGGCCAAAAGCATTAGCAATCATCACAAATCCTTGTTGCAATGCTTCGAACGGATCGGTTTCCTCAGTCGCTTCACTGACATATGCTTGAGCATTGTTGTTGTATGGAACCAATTGATTTTGTTGAGGTTGTTGCTGTGTAGGTGTGTTTGAAGCAGTTGGTTGAGTTGCTGGTTGAGAGGGATAATTCTGTTGAGCATACAAGGCAAGTTGTTGATTATCCGGATGTGATTGTTTAGCAATTTGAGTACGGAGAATCCTTTCCTGATCAACTTCCTTTTCATGAGGCTTCAAGTAATCATACAACAATCCATAAGTAGAATGATGCATATTCTTCGCTTGACGGAGAAAAATGACATACTTCTCCCATTCAGGACCAAGACTACTCAGGAACTTAGTATTTACTGCAATTCTTGGCATGATGATGTTGTGTTTATCCAAATCATTGATGATGTCTGAAAATCGATGATGATAGGACTCTAGTGTCTCTCCAGGTTCAATCATGAAGTGTTCATAAGCCAAGTAAATTTTGGATTCCAAATCCTCCTGATTGAGTACAGATCCTTCCATAAGAAGACGAATATGATCCCACATTTTTTGTGCAGTCTTTTGAGCATCAACACTACGAAGAATTGGGTTTGGTAATCCTAAGAGGATGTATTCCATTGCAAGTTCATCAGCTTCATAGTGTAGAAGTTCTGTAGCATTAAGATCTGCAATAGTAGCAATGTTGGTTTGTTCATCCCTTGGTGTAACAGCAGTTGGATCTCCGGGTACAATGACAGTAGGCATCTCAAATGGACCTTCCAAGATAACCTTCTTTAAGAACTTTCCATGTGGCTTCTTCAGATCACAAAACCTAAAGAACCTTATCACCCATTGATCATAGTTTCCTGGAGTGAGCATTGGAGGTCTATCAAGTGATCCAGCTTCATGAATTGATTGTTGGCTGCTTAAAGCTTCACACATCTTTGCAAACCAAGTGGGTTCCTTCATAGTGTTCCTTGATGGATGTTGATTGAAATCGTTTGTGTAGGGTTGAAATTGAAGGCTTGGTGGTGTTTGAACCATTTGTGGTGGTGGAATTGCACCAATTTGTGGAGTATGTTGCTGATTAAATTGTTGTTGATAAATAGCTTGTTGTTGATTCCATTGTTGATGTTGTGGAGTTAATTGTTGTTGTTGTTGATGATTATAAGTGTGAGGGAAATAGTTAGAGTATGGTGGTTGAGACATGTTGTTAAACTTGTGTAGTAAAAATGGATCTTTGTAGTCGAATGAACCTTTGTTGATGAAGTGTCCTTAGGCGTAGAAAAGACAAGAAACCAAGTAGTACTTATGCGTAAAAACACCAAAAGTTACGCGTAACAACAAGGAGTTACGCGTAGGTTTTAGCTTACGCGTAAGTAGGAAAAACATTAAAGTTATGCGTAGACAAAAGTTAGGCGTAGGATTACCTTATGCGTAGACCTAAGTTTACGCGTAAAGTGAATCTTATGCGTAGGATTTCTACGCGTAAGCTTATGCTTATGCGTAAGTTTAGGGTTTTTGCCCAAATGATCTTTTACACTATCACAGTGCAAAAGATATCCAAAGTCGACGTATTTTCAGACTTATCCAAGTAAGAAAACACGGAGTAAACCACGAAAATGAAGATCAAACCAAGGATAATCTTACGCGTAATTTTAGGGTTTTAATACGCGTAGGATTACTCGTAATGTTGATTTTGCCCAAATATGTTTCTAAACCAGATTTTTGTTATGGAATAACTTCAATAGTACCAAAAGAACACAAAAATGTGAAACTTGATGTACCAAAACTGCTAAACGGGTTACGCGTAGAACGACACCCAAGAACAAAAACACGTTCAAAAACAACTATCCACGCATAAAGTTTGAAACTTTTTGCCAAAAACACGTATTTTAACACCTTAAGACATTGAAAGGACAAGAATCTTGGATTCAAAAGGTTAAAAAAATGTTTTTAAGCGAACCAAAGTATCAAGGTGCGTTTTAGGCGTAGGACCGAAACCCACTTCAAAAACAAACACGATTCACCCAACTAGTAGGCGATTGATACCACTGTTAGGTCACTAGTTTTACAAACACAAGTAATATAGAAAGGAGATGAGGCGATTGAACAAGATCTAACACACACACAAACAATAATGAGACCGGTTATGCGTAGGCATATGTGAAAGAAAGAAAACTTGAACAACCAACCCTCAAATGAGGGTTTACAAGAGTATTTATAGGAGGGAAGCTAGGGCAACACTCCTAGTTCCCATCCTTTCTTATATGGGCTTGGGCCTAAGCTTATGGGCCTTCTACATAAGCTAGACCTTAAACAAACATAAAGGCCATAATAAAGCTACCTATTACATATGAAATATAAATACTTGAAATACTGTTTAGGAGTGATTCCAACACCAACTATTTGTTGATTTTGAGAAAACGTACAAAAAGATAATCACACCTACTGGGATAACTGAAGAGGAAAGAGGTTTTGAGCAAACTAAAGAATGCTATTTAACTGAGGTCACGCCTTTCTTTAAATAATTGAAAGGTCAATTTGAGAGTCTTAAAAAAGGGATAGACACAGAGATTAAAGAAATGGAAAAGGAATTTGAGGCAATGCTAGTTGAGGTCAATAATTATGAATGGGAACTTAAATATAATGAAATTGAAAGGAAGAATCTGCATATCTTAAATGAGAACTTGATTTCTCAATGTGTTGCTCAAGATGTGTTTTACATTGCTATGAATTCTTCTATTACTGCATCTCAATTTCATGAATTATCTGTAGCTTTGAAAGTTTCCCATGATCGTGTCATTGAGCTTGAAACAACAAATTCAAAATTGCATGAGAAAATAGAACAGGATGATCACGATAACCTGGTCAAACATTTTTCTAAATTAGAAGTTGAACATCTTGCTTTACAATTAAAATATCAACATCTCAAAGAAAATGTTAAAACCTCAAATATCAAGACATCCTATGATGCTCCTGAGTTTGATGCAATTTTTGAGATTAGCAAACGTGATGAACAAGTTTGAGCTCATTATAACACGATCAAAAGATTGAAAGCCCAAATTTCACAACTGAAAGGTGAAAAGAAGGATGTGACTGGTTCCCATATACCTCCACCTTTAGATTCTCAGAATTTCCAACTTCAAAACATTATTGATAACGTGAAAAAGGAAAATGATGGTTTTAAAGCTGAAATTTCAAAGGTTAATGATCAAAACAAAGAGTTATGTGATTCATTTAAAGTTAATCATGATAAACAAATTGAAAAGATAACTTCTTTACTTAACGATATTGAGAATCTGAAGTGAGAGGTGAAAGGAAAGTTGCCAATCCCCAATTGCAAATATTCTGTTCCTAAAGTTTCTGCTTGTGATTAGTATGCTATTGATATGTTATACATTCCCCCACCCATTAGGAATAATGAACTTGTACATAAAGCATATCTCTCATACCTTAAGGATAGTTTGAAGGGTTTCCATGAGATGGTTGAAGATGAAAGAATAGAAAAACCATTTGATAGTACCATAACCTATGCCTGCATGGATGCCAAAAGATCTCAGGAACTCTTAGAGTACGTAATTGTCACAAGTCCGAAAGTGAGTAATAGGCGAGATAGAATAGTTGCACCCAATTCTATGCCTAAGGATAAGAATGTGACTCTTAATGTGCCTCACATAACTTCAGATCCCAGCACTTCTAGACCACTAATGCAAGGAGTAGTATCACCAACTAATTTTCCTGTTGTTCCTTCTACAGGAGTAATCAGCAACACTAAGGTTAGCAGGTCAAAGCCTTCAGGCAATACAATGCGAAATAGGATGTTGCCAGCCGAAAGTATTCAAGAGAAGAAAGTAGAAGAACATCCTAGGAAGAATAAGTTTGAATTGAATAAAACGAATCGTGTTGATTCTAGTATTAGCTATAAGCGTACTGTAATTAATTCGAATTCTATTGCCTTTTGCAAAACATGTAAGGATTGTTTGATTTCTGGTCTTAATCATGAATGTGTTGTAAATGAGGTGATAGATGTTGTTAATACTCCAGTCAAAAGTATAAAATATGTTAAACATGTTAAGGAGATCTGGAAGCCTAAAAGAAAAAGGGTCAGAAATTATTGGAAGCCTACAGGAAGAAAATTTAGCAATGTAGGTTATCAATGGAAACCTACTGGCCGGAAATTCAAAGTGAATGAATTTTGTCCAAAGATGTCTAGATCTATGCCTTCTAAGAAATGGAAGCCTACTGGTAAAAGATCATCTATGTTCAGCATGCCAACTGGGAAAAAGCAAGAAATATACCCACAAACCCAAACCTGCAAACTCCGTTATGGAAGTCCTTCATACCCTTCATATGGATTTATGCGGACCAATGAGAATGCAAACGATAAACGGGAAGAAATATGTGTTAGTCATTGTTGATGACTACACACTGTTTACTTGGGTTAATGTTTTTAGGACAAAGGATGAAACTCCAGACATCATCATTAAACTTGTTAAACAATTGCAGGTCCGGCTTAATAAAACAGTCAGAATCATCCGCACAGATAATGGAACTGAGTTTGTCAACAAAGAACTTAGTCAGTTCTATGAAAGCATTGGGATCAGCCATCAAAGAAGTGTTCCTCGCACTCCTCAACAGAACGGTGTAGTTGAAAGACGAAATCGGACTCTTGTAGAAGCCGCTAGAACTATGCTAATTTACTCAAAGGTTCCAATGTTTCTCTGGGCTGAAGCTATTGCCACTGCCTGCTACACCCAAGATCGTTCTCTCATCCACACCTCTCATGGAAAAACTCCATACGAACTTGTCCACAATCAAAAACTTGATCTCTCTTTCCTTCGTGTGTTCGGTGCTTTGTGCTATCCAACGAATGATGGTCAATATTTAGGCAAATTAAGAGCTAAGGCAGACATTATAGTTTTTGTGGGATATGCATCTAACAGGAAAAGTTACCGAATCTACAACAAAAGAACCCGAGATATCATGGAAACTATTCATGTCACGTTCAATGAGCTGTCTGGGCAAATGGCTCCTGGACAATCCAGTTCTGGACCCGCACCTCAATTTTTATCAAGTAGTCCCATCAGTTCCTCTCTTGTACAGATTCACACCCCTATTGTTCCGTATGTACCTCCATCTGAAGAAGATTTGAAGAAGCTGTTTCATCCGATGTTTGATGAATACTATGAACCTCATGAGAATCAATCTTCTTCATCATCTACAGTGGTGGCTTCTGAACCAATCATCACAGAGAATCCATCTGTTTCTATGTCTCTATCTCCAGAAGCACCAGCTGCCAAACACTCATCTTCTCCTCAATCATCGGTTGTACATCATGGAATTGGTAATTTTGATGGAAATAACCCTTTTGCTACTCTCGAAGATGCTCCTTTTGAAAACATCTTTGCCCCTGAAACAACACCTGAACCATCTTCTTCAGGAGATCCAAACTCTGCTACTTCATTCCCTCAACAACAACCACACGAGCACCTTAGAAAATGGACACATGACCATCCATTGGATAACATCATTGGGAATCCTTCTCGTCCTGTATCCACTCGAAAACAACTTGCAACAAATTCCTTATGGTGCTTCTTCAATTCAGTACTCTTTAAGATTGAACCGAAAGATGTTAAAACTGCAATGTCCGAAGACAGTTGGTTCAATGCAATGCAAGAAGAAATTCATGAGTTCGATCGACTAGATGTATGGGAATTAGTACCCGTTCCAAACTGTGCAATGATCATTGCTCTCAAGTGGATCTTCAAAGTAAAGTGTTGGGAATTTTAGAAGTTCCTACTGATGAGGTTCTACTGACAGGTACCTACTGAAGCTATTGATGGTTTCCGCTGATGACATCATTCCTGCTGATATTGTTTTCCTTCGGATATAGTTAATTTAGTATTAGTTTGTTAGGATTTGCATGAGCTATTTTAGGTAGTAATATGCATTTATTTTATATTTTATTGTCTATTTTAGGGTTCCTTGTGTATAAAAGGGACTGGTGGCTTTTGTTTTAGAGGACTCTTGAGAAAAACACTCCAGGAAAAACATAATTGAGAGAGAAAGTAATAGAGATCCATAGATGATCATTGTTTTATGAGAAAAACCTTGTTGGTAACTTTTATTGTGTTCTTATTATTCCACTATGCACATTCAATCAATTGATGTTATTCATAC
Source organism: Chrysanthemum seticuspe (assembly GCA_019973895.1). Lineage (NCBI taxonomy): Eukaryota > Viridiplantae > Streptophyta > Magnoliopsida > Asterales > Asteraceae > Chrysanthemum > Chrysanthemum seticuspe. Next base: position 275,847,573 of record BPTQ01000001.1, on the reverse strand, counting down.
CCTAGTTGATTCCGGATCCTAGGTTTCAACAATTGGTATCAGAGCCTCGTGGCTCTCGATCTAGGGTTTATAAGGTTTTTCATTAATTAGGGTTTTTGCAGCAGTTGTAAAAAGTAAAGAGGCAGTAGGTGATTCGAAGCAGTTTGATGAAGATCAGATTTGGTTTGAAGGTGTTTCTTGACATCACATGCGCATAAGTAATGGTCTCTTTAATTCATCACAAAGGTACGCATGAATTATATGGGACTAATTTTCTTGTTTTAATTGGTCGAGAATGAATGTGGTCGAAGGTTTTGGTCCCTCGTTAATTCCTTTTTAACTTCAATTGATTTCAATTTGCTGGTCACGTGCGTGAAGTGGATATTTATTGGTGGTCAAGGTGCATTTATTGGTGAATTGTTTTTAGACTTCATATGTTGTTCGATATATGATTGGTCCACGTGAATATGGTCTTGTAGATTGATGTTTGGTGTGCACATGTGGTACTGATATTTCATACACAAATAGAACTTAATTTTTATTGGTTCATGTGATTGATATACGCACTTATTTGATACTCACATGGGTCGGTGATTACATATACATAATCTTAGATTCAAGTTTGTTGCTTCTTTGGTTATTACTGATCACGTGATATTAGTCCCTCATTTACTCATTTGGGTGGTCACAATCAAGTATGTCAATGCCTATTCGTTTGTATGGTTAATGTTTAGTACTGTTCGAATAACAGTGATCACGTGGGATATGATTTTGATGTTACGAGATTGGCTTATGTGGTCTCCATTATTGATTTTCGTTGCTACTGATATAACTTGTTCCCACTGATATGGTTTTGTTGCTATTGAGTCACTACGTGGGATTTAATATTAAAGACTTCTCTGTAGTGGTCCTATACTCTACGTCATATTGAAGATTTGTTATTGTTTTGATCCGTCGTTTTCTACGCAAAAGTGGTAAACCTCTTAACCAAACTTCTCTCCACACCTTCAAAATGGCAGAATTTGATAATAATAGGGATGATGTTATGTTTCCATATTTGATGAATGACGAGTACGAGGTCTGGGCTAAAAAGATGAAACACTGGATCATGAATTATGATAAAAATCTCTGGCAAATTATCCTTAAAGGCAACAGTAAAAAGGCTACTGGAAGAGATCACGATGGAAAAATAATTATTCTTCCTCCAACGACTGCAGATGAACACATTGATGTACAAAGAGAGTCAAAGGCCAGAACTACTTTGCTTCAATCTATTCCTGCTGATCAGGTAGCAGATTTTCGTTATATGGATGACGCACGTGGTATATGGAATGCACTCAAAGCAAGGTATGGTGGAAAGGCTGAATTCAAGAAGAGGAGCAAGGAAGCTTATACTATAGGTGATGCTGAAGAATTTGCATTTATAGGCATCTCTCAGGTACATAATTGTGTCTCTAGTTGTGATGTGAAATATAATGCCCTTAAGGAGTCTTATGATGAGTTGAAACCTAAATATAATGAATGTTATTTAGAGGTTCAGTTTTTCAAGAATTCTTTAAAAACCTTAGAAAAACAGAAAATTTGGTTTCAAAAGAATCAGCTTGCTTATGAAGAAAAGATAAGAGTGCTAGAAAGAGATCTAACAAATGCTAAAAATGAGTTAAAATATTCTGAGAAAGAAAGAGTTAAAGTAGAGTTAGAAAAACAAGAAGCGCAAGATAAGTTGGATAATGAAGTAGCTAGGCATAAAGAATGGTTAATATCAGGTGACAACCTATCTAGACATATCTATGGTAGTCAATCTGAGACCTCTAGGATAGGTTTAGGTTTTCAAAAGTATGTAGGATTAGAAGCTATGAATGATGGGCGTAAAACTACTCCAGCAGGTTTAGCTAATTATGTCAAAGAAGGAAAATTACATGCTGTCCCTAGACCAATTAGAGGAGAACACATGCCCACTGACCTTTCCATCCCTGTTGACTTTGATGGATCACACCATTTATATGGCAAAAAGTCAAGTGACTTGCCAGACCTTAGTAGCAAAACTGATGACTCTGTCTCTTGTTCTAAACGTGACAAGTTGTCAGACCTTAAGTCCACTGGCTATGCCTCATGTGATTCAAGTGAAAAGTCTGACTCACCTAGGCACACACCTAAGACCACACCCAAGTTCAAAGTAGCTGATGATGAGCCCAAAACAAAGACAGTTACTTCTTCTGTTAAACACAATTTTGTTTCTAGTTCTGTTTCTGATAAGTTTATGTGTAATAAACAAAGTTGTGTTATGTTGGGAATTTTAGAAGTTCCTACTGATGAGGTTCTACTGACAGGTTCCTACTGAAGCTATTGATGGTTTCCGCTGATGACATGGTTCCTGCTAATATTGTTGAAACCTAGGATCCGGACTCAACTAGGGTATGAATAACATCAATTGATTGAATGTGCACATTGGAATAATAAGAACACAATCAAAGTTACCAACAAGGTTTTTCTTATAAAACAATGATCCTCTATGGATCTCTATTACTTTCTCTCTCAATAATGTTTTTCCTAGAGTGTTTTTCTCAAGAGTCCTCTAAAACAAAAGCCAGCAGTCCCTTTTATACACAAGGAACCCTAAAATAGACAATAAAATATAAAATAAATGCATATTACTACCTAAAATAGCTCATGCAAATCCTAACAACCTAATACTGAATTAACTATATCCGAAGGAAAACAATATCAGCAGGAACCATGTCATCAGCGGAAACCATCAATAGCTTCAGTAGGAACCTGTCAGTAGAACCTCATCAGTAGGAACTTCTAAAATTCCCAACATGTTAAGAATGAGTCTTTTAAGAAGAAATCTTGTTTTGTGTGTGGTAGTAAACTCCATCTTATTATAGACTGTGATTATCATGAGAAAAGGATGGGTGTTTCCAATGGCCAACAGACCTTTAGACCCACATGGACTAATGTTGCTAGTATTCCTCATTGGTTCCCAAAGCTGCACATGTGAGAGCAGGTAAACCAGTTCCTACTGGTAAGCCAAAGGTGTATGCATCTGTTTCTACTGATAGGCTTAATAGGCCTTTTCCAGTTCCCTCTGGTGGAGGATATTCTTCACCAGTTACTACTGGTTGGTGGAACAGTAATGCTAGGCTTATGCCTTATAGACCTACAAGTTCTTATTTTCAGTCATATACACCTTATGTGTCTCATATGAATATGGCACATGGTGGAGTAAGAGTGGCTACTGATGTTAAGCCCTCAACAGGTTATTCTTGGAAAACTCAAAGGAAAGGTTCATTCTAGGTACCCAAGAACAATAGTCTTTGTCAGGTGCATTGATTGAGGGGAGGCATAAGCCTAAGGGGAGGCTTATTGTTGTATTTTTTGTATTCTAACCAATTTTGCAGCTGTTTGGATCCTCATACGCCTTTGGGAGGCTTAGTGTTTCTGCTGACACTACATATTTCTTTGGTTTCTGTTGCTGCTTGATGGTATCTTTTACATATTTTGTATATTTTTATTCTTTCTTTATTTTATGTTTATTATTAAAAAAAACGTATTATTTTCTTTGTTTAGTGATAAAAAAAATCTTGTCTTTGTTCTGTTTCTACTCTTTCTTGCTTGCAGGTTTTGGTGTTGGTTAATTACCACACAACTAATGGTTTTCATCTTACCATGTCTTACTGACACAAGAGTTGACTAGCCCACAAGATTATGGCTTGTGGTAAAGGCTGCGGAAATCCATAAATGGAAATCAGCTCACCATGATGATGACGGCATTCCATCAAAGAGTTGGCTAGTCTAAAAGCAAACGGTTTTTGGTAAAGACATCTCAATTCCGTTGATAGCTGTAATGGTTTGCTCAAAACCATAGGGTACTCAACTCACTCATGCTTCATTGCTGAGAGTTGGATGGTCATCAATTCACCATGGTTGCTGCCCTATTGGGTGACCAAAGGATTGACTAGTCCTGAGCAAACGGCTACAGGTAAAGACATGTCAAATCCGTTTATGGCTGTGATGATTTGCCTAAAATCATTAGGGTTCTCCAACACACCATTGATTCATGTTCTAAGTGTTGGACTGGTTACTTGTTCACCAGGGTGATGTCATGATTCCACCAAAGGACTAGCTAGCCCAAGAGTGAGTAGCTACTTGGTAAAGGCTTATCACATCTACTCTTGTTACTGATGCTGCTGGTTCCTGATGTTGCTGATCTAGTAGTTGCTGTGGAATCTTGTACTTCAAAGATGGTTTCTAGTTGCTGCCGATATATATATATTTGGTTGCTGCTGGTTACTTTATTTTGCTGCAGATGTTAAAGTATCAATCCTCATGCTTTGGAAGTTACTCATCTAACTGGAAACTTGAAGTTAACAAAGTCAAATTCAAGTTTAGGGGACGATTGTTGGGAATTTTAGAAGTTCCTACTGATGAGGTTCTACTGACAGGTTCCTACTGAAGCTATTGATGGTTTCCGCTGATGACATGGTTCCTGCTGATATTGTTTTCCTTCGGATATAGTTAATTTAGTATTAGTTTGTTAGGATTTGCATGAGCTATTTTAGGTACTAATATGCATTTATTTTATATTTTATTGTCTATTTTAGGGTTCCTTGTGTATAAAAGGGACTGCTGGCTTTTGTTTTAGAGGACTCTTGAGAAAAACACTCCAGGAAAAACATTATTGAGAGAGAAAGTAATAGAGATCCATAGAGGATCATTGTTTTATGAGAAAAACCTTGTTGGTAAATTTGATTGTGTTCTTATTATTCCACTGTGCACACTCAATCAATTGATGTTATTTATACCCTAGTTGAGTCCAGATCCTAGGTTTCAACATAAAGCTTGATGAGCACGGTGATGTTCTGAAAAATAAGGCAAGGTTAGTGGCTAAAGGATGTCGTCAAGAAGAAGGTATTGACTTTGAGGAATCTTTTGCTCCTGTTGCACGTATCGAGGCCATCAGAATCTTCTTGGCTAATGCTGCTAGCAAAAACATGGTAGTTTATCAAATGGATGTGAAAACCACCTTTCTTAATGGTGATCTGAAATAGGTGGTTTACGTCAGCCAGCCAGAAGGTTTTGTGAATCTAGAGCATCCTACTCATGTCTATCACTTGAAAAAGGCCCTTTATGGTTTGAAGCAAGCTCCTAGAGCATGGTATGATACGCTATCGAAGTTTCTTCTATCTAATGGATTCAGCAAAGGAGCAGTTGATCCGACATTGTTCACTAGAAGGTCAGGAAAACACTTAATCCATGTCCAAATATATGTTGATGACATTATCTTTGCCTCGACCGACCCTAATGAATGTGACCGATTTTCCAAGGAGATGGGCTCCAAATTTCAAATGTCGATGACAGGACAAATGTCATTTTTCTTGGGATTACAAATTTCACAAAGTCCCGGAGGCATTTTTATAAATCAATCTAAATATGCAAATGAAATTTTAAAGTAATTTGGATTAATTACCAGTGACCCTGTTGACACTCCTATGGTGGAGCGTACAAAACTGGATGAGGACCACTCAGGAATCATGGTAGATCAAACGAAATATCGTAGTATGATTGGATCTCTGATGTACCTCATAGCCAGTAGACCAAACATTTTGTTCGCTGTATGCATGTGTGCTAGATACCAGGCTAAGCTTACCAAAAAGCACATTGAAGCGGTTAAACGAGTCTTTCGGTATCTTCAAGGAACCATCAACATGGGACTTTGGTACCCGAAAGACACCGGTATGTCACTAACGGCCTATGTAGATGCTGACCATGCAGGATGTCAAGATACACGTTGAAGTACGTCAGGAGGTGCTCAATTTTTGGGTGATAAGCTTCTGAGCTGGTCTTCAAAGAAACAAATGAGTACTTGCATATCCTCTACAGAGGCTGAATACATAGCCATGTCATCTTGTTGTGCTCAAATCTTATGGATGATATCCCAATTATCTGACTATGGCTTTGTATTCAACAAAGTTCCTCTGTACTGTGATAATAAAAGTGCCATTGCTCTCTGCTGCAACAATGTCCAACACTCTAGAGCAAAGCACGTTGACATTCGACATCACTTCATCAGGGAACAAGTTGAAAACGGTGTGGTTGAAATATACTTCGTGAAGGCTGAATATCAGTTAGCAGACATCTTCACCAAAGGTCTTTCTCGAGAACGTTTTGAGTTTATTCTTCCACGACTAGGCTTAAAAAGCCTTCAACCAGAAACGCTCAAACGTCTTCAGGAGGAAGACGAGGAGTAAAGGTGTTCATCTCTAACTATTCTTTGTACATATATTCTCAAAAACCAATATACAAAAATATAAAATTTTCAAAATCCATCAAAATCAGCAAATCTTGAAAATTTTCAAAAAAAAAATTGTTTATTTATCATGTTTTTCTTGGGGTTCAATAACATCTACGGACTTTGAGTTGTCACTCAAAGAATGGCACGGGTCTCTAGATGAAGTTCGAACTCTTAAAAAAAAGAAAAAAAAAAGAAAAAAAAATGGAGAAGATGGTTTATTGTCATTTCAGGCAGTAACCCGTTTTAAAAGAAACAACATAGCCATGCTTAATCTTAAATTTTCAAACACTTTTCCTAAATACTCTGATTCTAAAAACAAATGTTTGTCACCAAAAAGACTAATGTTTTTTCTAAATACTTTTCCTTCTAATAATTCTTCTGAAAAATGTTTGTCATCTAATGAAAACAAAATTGCCTTGAAAATACCTCGGACTCTATTTTTGAAAATCATCTGGGCTTATCAATTGTCAAAATCTCTATCTCCCAATTAACAACTTATGTCATTGATTGAGGGGGAGAATGATTTCAATCAAATCTAAAAGAGTATTTTTCAAACAATTCGCACTTAAACGAGCAAGCTCTACGTTTGGTTAATCAAGAAGAACAATGTTTTACAATGTTTTATACAATTGGTTCAAGACCTTGTCTAATGTTATGTTTTCAAAAGATACTCATGCATGCTTAAACAATGGAGTTTAAAATTCTGAAAATCTGATCCTTATCAGTTGAAATGTTTGTCAAAAGCAAGCCACAATTCTTCTCAAATGTTTTCAAAATTTATTTAAATCAATAGAGATCACAAATCTCAAAGGATTTGAAAATTGTGATCGGGAGAGAATTTGTGATTTAAATTGGATATAAACTGATAATTTGATAAGTGGTTTAGAAATATAACAACAAGCTCTCCTCCCTGCATGTGCCAAATGATTTCAAATTTTCCACGCACATGTTAAGGGGGAGCATCTATTTTAAACCAAAATGGATTGAAACGTGATTGATATGTCTCAAAGTGCAGGTTCCTTCTAATATGTGCAAAACTCTTTCAAATCTCAATGCACATATTGAGGGGGAGCAATCCTATGAAAACCCCATCCTTCCCCGATATGCTTTTTCTACTTGAATTGATCAAGAAGTGATGATGATCATTTTAGAAAATGTTAATCAAAAGATTGGATCTTTCTTTCTCAATCTAAGATTTAAAAAGTCCTCTTGCCTCCATGTGCTAAAAACAATTTCAAATACTTGAAGCACATGTTGAGGGGGAGCATTTCTAAAAATATCAAAAACAATTAAGATACAAAATGCTCTGATTATATCACAAGTATCTTGATTGATTTTTCAAATGGTTTTCAATTGGTTTTAAGGCAGAAGAACAATACCAAAAGACCGACCAATTTTACTTTATGCATGGTGATATAAGGATGATAAGGTTAGGTATTAGTTCCCATGATCCGCCAGAACCGGAGGGATCTACCCAGGGACAATTCACTAGATAGTGTAGAAGTCCTTAGGTATGATGAAAAAAAGGAGAAAAGTGAGAAATGGGAAAAGTGCGGACTGAGATAGAGCTAGAACTGGAATAAGTCCAACAAGGCTCTATGTAATGACGTCTCGGTAAGCACTGAAGGGGTTGAAGAATGAAAAATAATTGAATGTGAAAAGGGTGAAAAGAAATAGCCCTCCAATAATTCAACCTTAGGGCAGAAACCGGGTTCAATACATATGTTACTGGTTGTTACTAAGGTAACACTGGTATTGAAGACAAGACATCATAGACCTAGTGATGCACTGCACTAACTTCCCAAGCTACTCAAGTTCCTCCTAAAAGGGCTTGTTTCATTCTCACGGGGAACCGACGTTATCTATCGACTTTCTCTTAGAGATTGTTGATATTGAAGAAGGAGACCCTCTCCCTAGTCTCTGGCATAGGAAACCAAAGAGTACAATTGAGTCTAGAGCCAAGAGATCATCCACAATATCTCATTAGGACACAAAATTAATGAAGACTTGTTGTTTCACACAATGTGGAAAGTAAGAATATATTAAGAGTCCTACGCATTATCCTTGTGGTATTGCCAGAACATCCGAGTGATATGTTAAATATTCACGATAAAGATGGAAATCCTTCTAGAGCCAACATCAAACAAGCTCTTGGAAGGTGACATGAGAGATCTTTCCAAAAAGATCAAGCTTGTGACAATTGGAAATAAACGATGGGGCGATTCAATCTTGAATCAACCTTGGTCCAGGAAATAGATTGATGGATACCTTTGAAAAACCGGTCGTTGTAATTAAAAGTTCTTTTCCATAGCACATCGACTGTGTATTAATGTTTCAAAATTAAAAGGGTATTTATGATTGATAATTGATTTTACATAAAACCTTCGTTGTATTGCAAAACCTTTTATATTAAATACACGATTGTTTCCAAATCATTTTTCATCAATCAGTGAATCTTAATTCGCTGGTTCACTCACTCCGTGTTGTCTTCTTTGAGACGTTCCGATTTGAGAACAGCTAGAATAGCTGCGAAACCCTGTCAAGGAGATTCTTCGGAATCTTACCTGATCACAGGCAGTACTTGTACTGATCAACGGGGAACCGTGGGCCGTGTACCTCAATTCAACGAAAGTGATCAAAGACACTTTCGTATGTTTTAGTGCTAACTGTTTTATGCAGGGACACCTGATGGTTGCAGCTGATAAGAATTAAGAAGTCAATCCATTGCCACATGCTCACACATCACTCTTACACCTAAAGAAATCATGATATGTGCATATCTTCATCAACTGGTTATGATATTCTTCATTCCATTCTTCTGCTACTCTGATGCAAATATCTTAATCAACAAATGCTTCCGCAACTCTGATGAGAAGATATCATGATCCAAGATGTGAGCATGTCGGTTCGAAAGTCACAACATCACATAATGGCGATACATCAAAAGCAAGAGTCAGAGATTTGTTGTGGCTGATGATCTCAAAACTGGCTCAAAACTCAACATCACGTAGATCAGTTAAAGACCTCCACTTGTAATAACAAAACATGCAGAACATGAATAATCAAATACTTCAAGCTACAAAACAAAAGAACTTAATCAATGAAACCAAGAACATCAAAAGTAATATCTGTTTGTAATCAATGTAAGTTGAGGAGACCTCCCTTAGGGGGAGATTGTTAGGATTTAGTAAATCTTGTACTTAAAGTGTTGGTCACCTCAAGTATGTATACTCGTTAGAAAGCTCGTAGTCGTAGTAATTCAGTGATAGTATTTAGATTACTTAGTAACACCGTGGAGGACGGACGGGTCTTTACCCACTGTATGCCTGATCCACAGCCTAAAGTACGCATGCTATGCTTGTACCCTATAAATACCCTTTGCCCTCCAAGGCAAAGGGTGGAGCTTTCATAATTCATTTTTCTTTGTCTCACTAAGCTTCCCATCCTCTCCCACTTTCTCTCTCTAAACCTTTTACTTACGCCTAACATTTGTGCTTATGATGTGCTTGTGATAAACCAAGATACTACATGCACGACGTGTTTGATTCACAAATTCAGTTCCTTTGTGTGTGTTCTGATTTATCTGACTATGTTCCGGAGCTGAACTTGAATTTTCGTGAGAAAGGTGATGATCAGCTGTGGAGCTTGATCTTTACTTCGAAGAAAATAAACCCAAGTCCATCTTGAGTAGTCATCTACAATTACCAATATGTATCGTTTTCCATTGATCGTCTACACGCGCATTGGGCCACATAAATCCATGTGAAGAAGATGAAGCACATGTTGAGAGTTGTGTTCCACCTTTGAAGAAAAATGAGCACGAGTGCTTTTTCCTTGTTCACATGCTGAGCATAAATGATCTTTGGAATATCGAAATCTTGGGAGACCTTCAACAAGTTTGTAACGTACAAGATTGGTTATGGTTTGAAAGTTTAAATGTGAGAGACGACGGTGCCATAGCCAGGATTTGGTAGATGTTGCCTTCGACAGTAGACAGATGGGAGATGAAGCAATCATGTCTTGATGTGTGTAAAGACTTGATGTGCGTTGACCAGACATAAGATCATTTCCTTGTAGATCACGAATGAAACAAGTTTTCTCCCTAAATGCCACTTCCAAATCACCATCACAAAATTGACCGACTGAGAAAAGATTATGACCGAGACCTTCCACATAATAAACTCTGCTAATTTCGATGTTCCCATTGATGTAATCTCCGAAGCCCATGATAGCCGCGAAGTGATCATTCCCGAATCTGACAGTGCCAATGAACTTTGAAAAAAGTTTGATAACAGTTTAAGATTGCCTGTCATGTGTCGGTAACATCCACTATCAACAACCCAGAGGATGATCTGTATCACCTACATTAAACACAAACGACACAGATGGAATAGAAGTAGATGTGGAACCCGAAGAGTTAGAGGGTTCTGAAGTAGTTATAGGTGAAACACACATGTCTATGATTTTAGGTATCCATGTAAATCCAAGTATATTATGTAACCATTTCTGCCATATCCAACTAGTCTTAGCTTTGGTCTTAGTAAATGCACTAGGTGATAAGTTCTTCCTAGGAAGAGAAGTGGGTGCTATAGATACATCAATGTTGTTTGCAGAAACACTAAAAGGCGGTTTACCTAGCACAGACTTAGAAGCATTAGTGTGCCTAGAGGTATTTCGTTTTCTAGTATTCCACTTACGAGATAAGATAGCTTTAGCAACACATTTGTCATGACAACCAGAAAACATACTTTTACGACAACCAACACAAGAAGCTTCAAACTTAACATTTAAAGTACTTAAAGATTTAGCATTCGTTACAACACTTTTTCCATTACATTTGTCAGACGCAATTTCTAAAGTGGGTACAACTTGAGTTTTATTCAAAGTCCTAAGGTGTTCTTCTACTTCAGCATTCTTTATTGTTCTTTTCTTACGACGCAACTTCCTATTCTTCCTTGTATTGCTCATAGGCTGTGAAGTGCGGGCGTTGGGAAAAGAGGCAACTATTCCTGTTTCAGTAGAGGGAAGCACATTAGTTTCTTGTGGTTTGTCATTAGATGTTTTAGAGTCATTTTGAATCTGTTTAGGTGCAGTTACTACTGTGCTACTATTACTATCTTGTTTACATTTCACCAACTCCGCTTTTAAATCATGGATTCTGTGTAACAAATCTAGATTTTCAAAACGAGTGAGTCCATCTCGTCATAAAACATCTTTGGTGTATGCAAGGTGATCATCAAGGTCTTTTGACGCTTTATCACGAGTCTTTTTGAGTAAATCAAATATGACACCATATTCCTTTTTAACGTTTAAAATTTCTTGTTCATATTTTGAAAGTTGACACTTCAAAGACGCGTTTTCATCATCCAGATGTTCTATTTTTGGATCAAAATATTTTGAACGCAACTGGTTGATTTTGTTTTGTAAAGCAAGTTCACGATTTGACAATATTTTTGACACCATTGAAGACGACGTTTTGCATTTGAAAGTTCATTTAACAATAGTTCATTTTCAACTTTTAAAGGGTTGATTTGAGACACAGTATCAATATTCTCAATATTTTCAATAGAATCAACAGAATCAGTAGAGATATAATCAAATGCATATGCAACAGAATGTAATAACACAACATTATGGATATCAGCACAAATAACATCTTCCAAGAGTCGATCAACATCTTTTCGTAACATTTTCTTTTTACGTTTTGAATTTGAAATCGATGTTTCTGTTTGTTCGAAAACTCTTTTCATAATTCCAAGTTCCTTGTGAAAATCCCTTTCCCAATATGTAGCACAATTTTTCAAATTTCGAACTTGAGGTAAAAGTCTTTTATGAAGAATATCTCTTTGTTCTCGCGCAAGAGGCAATTGAAAATGTTCAACTTTTATTTCAGATAGAAATTCAATTTCACGTTCCAAAATTTTGATGTCTGAAATGAATGTTTCAAAATATTTTAAAACTTTACATTGTTCAGCTAATGGTTTTATTTCATTTAATGAAGGTAAAGGACCATTGACTTGTGCAGTATTAGAAAGAGGACCCTCATTAGAAGACTCAGAAGTAGGTGTGAGAACCCAAGGTGTGTTAGAATTATCCTGTTGTGTGATGAAAGTAACGGCTTTTGAATAGTTAAATGGTTTATTATAAACAACATTTTCCATTTTTGACCGACTCTCGTCATCTGCATCAAATTCCTCCATGCGATTATATTCAACAACACTCATAATGGAATCATCAATTCTGTGTTCTTTACTATAAACTTGAGGATTTGGTTTGAATGCTCTGTTTGAAAACTTAGGTTTGTAATTAGCAAGATTCGGTCCATATCCATTTGGATTTGGTTTAAAAGTAAACTTTTGAGTAGTTGTGATTGACTCACCATGTTTATAAACAACATTTCGAAACCCTTTGATTTTGTTTTGTAAGTCGATAATTTCTTCAAGATAGTCATCTATTCGTTTCTTTGAATGCTTTTTGTACTCACATAACTATTTTTGACAAGTTAACAACTCAGACTTGGCTTTTTAAGTTTCCGAAGTGAGAGCGTTAAGTTGTTGTTTATGATCATATTTCAGTTGTTCTATTTGAGACAAAAAAGCATTCTTAGATGCAACTAGATCACGTATCTGTTGTTCCAATGATTTTTCATTTTGGTGAGATTTAGCAAAAGCGACTTCAAAACCTTTTTCACGTTTTTCTTGTTTTTGAAAGTTGTTGAGCTGAAATTTTAAGCATTCATTATCCTTAGTCAATAGTGCATTTTTGTCTTTTAGTTGCTTATTGATGTTTTTGCACAATTTCAATCGAGATTCTTGGTCTTTAAGTAAGGGCATGAGCACAAGATCTAGATGAGACGAAAGTTCAGCTTGTTCAACGTGAGTCTCAAAATGATCATTGTTCAGATCCTCAAGTATAACCACGGAGTCAACTTGATTATCAGTAGTAACCATAAGGTCATCTTGATCGTCAAATATAACTACGTGATCTATTTAATTATCATCGGAATGAGATGTGGACGGCTCATGTTGAACATTCTGAGCCTCTTCGGATGCAGATGTTGGCGGAGATATCAGATCAGGTATAAGAATGTTAGGATCCGGTACCTGAGACAAGCCGTCAGTGTCATACACTGGGACTGTGTCACTCATGTAGAGTTCTTGCATACTAGCCATTAACATCACAGCTGCATTAGCCTGCAAGTCCTCCATGTCATCATCGGAATCAGCATTTTCCATGAAGCTTTATTCCTTGTTGGTAAGAGTTCCACCAGCTTCATCCTTTAGAGCCAATAGTAAAGTCTCTTTGTGATAAGCGCTGCCTCTTGTCCTCGGCTTAGGGCATGCATTAGCCAGATGAACCTTCTCATTACAACTGTAACAACGAAGACCATTTACCCCGTTCTGAGCATTACCCTGTTCAACCACTTGAGCCCTTTGTTGTTGTGGAGCACCCATGTTATTCCTCCCAATAGCATTAAACCCTTGACCATCGCCCATCTAACGAACATTACCACGATGCTGAACTTCAACACGTCCATTGTTAACAACAGCCTGATTTCTTGCATTTGAAGAGGTACGCATGCGATTGTTGGATTTGTTTGAATATCGGCCGAAGGCTCTAGCAATCATGACAAACCCTTGTTGCAATGCATCGAAAGCTTCAGTATCCTCATTAGATTCACTGTAAAGTGCTTGATCATTGTTGTTGTTGTATGAAACCAATTGAGATTCTTGAGATTGGTGTTGTGACGGATCATATGGGGTAATTGTAGCAGTTGGTTGTGGAGGATTTGTGAAGACAGTTTGTAGAGTTGGAAATTGAGGATAACATGCTTGAGCCCACAATGCAAGAGTTTGATTATCCGGGAGTGAAGGTGAAACAGGAGCACCACGGATGACTCTTTCTCTGTCAACTTCCTTTTGGTGTGGTTCCAAGTAGTCATACAATAATCCGTATGTAGCATGATAAAGGTTCTTCGCTTGACGGATGAAAATGACATACTTTTCCCACTCATGACCAAGACTACTCAGGAACTTAGTGTTGACAACAATTCTTGGCATGATGATGTTATGTTTGTCCAAGTCATTGATGATGTTTGAGAATCGATGATGATATGACTCTAATGTCTCTCCTGGTTCAATCATGAAATGTTCATAAGCCAAGTATATTTTGGATTCCATGTCTTCTTGATTGAGTTATGTGCCTTCCATGAGAAGACGAATATGCTCCCACATTGCTTTAGCAGTCTTTTGAGCATCAACACTTCGAAGTATCGGATTGGGTAATCCCAAAAGGATGTATTGCATTGCCAGTTCATCGGCTTCAAAGTGTAGAAGTTGATCAACAGTAAGTTCATTAAGACCGACAACGTTGGTGAGATCATCTCTTCGTAGATTAGCAGTTGGATCTCTAGGTACAATGATAGTAGGCATCTGAAATGGACCTTCCAGGATGACCTTCTTCAAGAACTTTCCATGTGGCTTCTTTAGATCACAGAACCTAAAGAACCTTATCACCCATTGATCATAGTTTCCGAGAGTGAGCATTGGAGGTCTATCAAGTGATCCAGCTTCATGTATGGATTGTTGGCTACTTAAAGCTTCACACATCTATGTAAACCAAGACAGTTCCTTCATAGTGTTCCTTGATGGATGTTGATTGTGAAAGTTTGTGTAGGGTTGTACTTGAAGACTAGGTGGTGGTTGAATCATTTGTGGTTGAATTGTTCCTTGAGGAAATTGTTGTTGAAGTTGTTGTTGTTGTTGTAGTTGTTGATAAAATTGTTGTTGTTGATGGAGTTGTTGTTGTTGTTGTTGTTGAGGATACATATAAGGGAAAAAGCTAAAGTATGGTGGTTGAGACATCTTGAAACTTGTGTTGATTATGGATCTTTGTAGTCGAATGAAACTTAGTTGATGAGGTAACCTTATGCGTAGAAAATCAGCTTAGGCAAAGAAATCACCTTATGCGTAAACCACTAACTTACGCGTAAGAATAGTTTACGCGTATGAATAGATTACGCGTAGGAATGAAAAACACTTAGCTTGGGCGTAGACTAAGGGCTTAGTAGTAGAATGCTTATGCGTAAGATTAGCTTAGGCGTAAGACTGGCTTAGGCGTAAGAAAATGCTTAGGCAGAAGGATTCTACGCGTAAGAACTTAGGCTTAGGCGTAAAACTAGGGGTTTGCCCAAAAATTCTTTACACTTATTCCAGTGTAAAAGATATCCAAAGTCGAAGTGTTTTCATCTTATCCAAGCAAGAAAACACTGAGTAACCAATAGCACTGAAGATCAAGCCTTGAAAAGCTTATGCGTAACTTTAGAGTTTTCTTATGCGTAGAAAATGCCAACTTTTACCAAAACTGAATTTTAAGCACAAAGATATTTCTAAACAAGATTTTTATGATGAAAGAGCTTCAATATCACTAAAATATTACAAAATTATGAAACTTGATGATCCAAAAACTCTTAGACACCTTACGCGTAGAAGTAACTACACGACTTAAACCAAGCTTAAAAACAAATAAATCACGTAAAGTTTCAAACTTTTTGCCAAAAACTTAAACTTTAACACCAAATAACCTTTAAAGTACAAGAATCTTGGATTTTAAAGTGTAAAAAATAAGTTTTTAAAGCGAATGAAGGTTAGTGAACCGAGACTTACGCGTAGGTACAAAAGCATCAAAAACAAAACGTTTCACCCAACAATTTGGCGATTGATACCACTGTTAGGTCACCATGTTTGTAACACAAGCATCAATATGAAGAAAGGATCGGATGAACACACACACACTTATGCGTATAAGATGAGAGAAAGTTTATGCATATGATAAATGTGAAAGTGAACAACCAACCCCCAAATGGGAGTTTACAAGAGTATTTATAGGGAAGGAGCTAGGGCAACACTCAAGCTCCCTTCCTTTCCTTATTGGGCTTTTGGATAGGCTCATGGGCTTTCTACATGAGCCTAACCTTGATTACTAACTTAAAAGCCTTAATTAAGCTAACTATTACATAATGATTACAAACACTTAAAATATGGTTTAGGAGTGATTCCAACATCACTTGCAGTACATGTCCCGTTTTACACGCATCAAATTGAATGTAAAAAGATTTGTTTTGGTTTTGGCGTCCGTCCGGACACTCTTGACCCGACGATCGTGAAGGTCTCCTATCCTGTTTTCCAAAGTGGTTTCTGGTATGTGTCTGTCTTTTCTTTGAACTCGTTAAGGTGGACACTTCATGAAAATATCCACCCCCTCGTGAAACTATCAAATTGAAACGTCAAAGTCAAAAGTTGTAGGTCCTTTTATCTATTGGACTGGGAGTGAAAAGTTAACTAATTAGGACGGTGTTATGTACAAGATTTATATGTTGATTCCTTTTGATTTGGTAACCAACCAATTTAAAGTTATAGACCAACCGCAGATTTTAAAAAATGAACTCCCACTTCCATTCTATGTTTTCGATCTTGGAACCTCTCTAGTGATTTCTGGGATGATCATTGATGAAGATATGCCATTGTTTTGTGGATGGTTGTTGGACGTGAATGGTTCTGTCATAAGATCATTTAGAAGCGTATTTGCCATCCCCACCCTATTATCTGTGCGTTTGCTTGGATTTACAAAGGATCAGGATCTAATAGTGGAAGCATACAACGAAAACCATTTGGGTCACTTGGTATATGTGTACAAGAAAGAACTTGAATTATTTGTCAGCATGGGAATGTTAGGAGATACGGGATCTTTCTACATCGCCCCATACAAAGAATCCCTTCTTTTGTTAAATCAGACAGACCGTGTTGTGTGTAGTATGTTTTATTTTTAACTTACCATTCTATTCATGTTCCTTGTTAACATTATCACTTTATTTCGTTAATGATATACCAATGCCATTTTCAACAGGTTTGTTCGGCTGAAGTTAGGGATCATGCTTAATGGGAATGAAGGTTTGTGGTTTTAGTATGATGTCTTTGTGGGAAGGAAGCGTGGAGTGCTTAGAGTTTTCGTACTCGCTGAATGTTATACATCAAGTGGTTATATAATATGTAACAATTAAACTTTTAAATATGTAGTAATCGTAATATGTAGTTGGTTGTCTGTATCAAACGATGTATGTCAACGTATTTACTATTTCATATGTTCTGTTATCCCATTATCCATGTTTATTTAATCTGGGCAACAAGCAGTTGTTACCAAAAATAAATTTGGAAACTAACTGTTGTACTTAGGCCAACTTATTTTCCCTACGGACTACTTTTATTAACCCGCGACTCCTTCTAGACGTACATTTCGTATTCTATAAGCTACTAATAACTACCAACTAGTGACAATGCACACTTACAAAAAACAGGTTTAACATTCAACACTAGTACAAATTAACTAGCAGTTGTAAGTTTACTACAAGCAGTGGTAAACGACTATGTTCCTATTCAACCCTACAATAGTAAGAGCAGCACCTACACAAGGGCACCAAAAACACGACTATACACTACACTACTACAACATTAACGACCGTTTCATCATTTCATTGACGTCTTCTATCACTGGCAGTAGTAAAATTACCTAGTATTTGTACGTATACTGCTAGCATCTGTAAACCCGCATGTACCTATTTGGGCCCATAATGGTAACTGCAGCATCTACACACGGGCAGCAGAGACACGGCCATACACAGCAGCATCAACGACTGTGCCATCATTTCGTTGATGTCTTCTACCACTAGCAGTAGTTAAAATAACTAGCAGTTGTACGTATACTAATAGCAGTTGTAGGTATACAACCAATTCATTTTTACTAGCAGGAGTTAAAATAACTAGCAGTAGTAAAAAACAACTAGCAGTTATAAGTATACAACCAATTCATTTTTAAATTTGAGATATTTAATTTATGTACTCGCGCATAAAAGCAGTGTAGCATTTTTTTTACGTTTACAGATGTCGCATAAAGCTCAAAATAATCAACTCAAACGAATTTAACTCTACACATCTGATAACCTGATGCCGTTATGTGCTACGTCCAAGTGAAGATGTTGATGTTTTTAGAATAAGTGATGGTCTATAAAATTGTTTCGTCCATTGACATAAAAATCTATTTTAAATCCTAGTCGAGCGAAGGATCTAGTATAGAAGCTGACTTAACGAACACAACCTATTAAACACTATGCAGAATCTAGTGCTTAACCTTAACAAGAATAATAATTAACGAACATCTATTCTTACTAAACACCTTGATATGTTATTAATACACGAATACTCTAAATAGTATTGGGTTTTACAACCATGAAGTATATCGACTCTAGATATCACCAAAACTTATATCTAACTCATACCTAGGACCTTCTTTAATAGGCTAAGGAGTCCTTTACAATATCCACTACGTACTGTACAAGATAAATATACTTACCATACTTATCTAATACAAAACATCCTACCAAAGACATTCTAGAACATTACATATTAAACCCACACAATCATACTAGCAGTGACAACTACATTAGCAGCCGTACGTGAATTATACTACCACTGGTTTTTCTATTGCTGACATTCTCTTTTTTCCGCTGGCTTTCCCGATGCGTGTCTTTTGCCTTTATCGTTTTCTTGAAGGAGTTCTGGTGGCTTGCTTCCTCGTGGGGCCGCCGTATTCAACCCATGGGATTCCCTGAGGAGTTAGATAGGCCTTTCAAGTTTGATAGGCCTTTCAGGGGGTTTCCCGTCTAAATACGCCCCTCTGCGCGGTACAGGAAGGGCTTTTGGTAATGTAGCTTTCCACTCGCGCAACTTTTATTTTATCCCGGCTCCCGCAAGCTGGACCCAGTCTATCCAACTAGATATGCCTGGATTAGTAGACGCACACTTGATTGGGGGCTGGGTTGCACCAACAAAGGAAGGAGGCATAGTTTTCATCCTCTGTTGTTTGCCTTTCTTAGGGAAGTTTCCTGTTATTTAGGGGCTGCTTTACATATTGCGTTGCCCCTAACTTCCTTTTGTCGCCCTTCCCTACGGGACCCAGCTGCTGAACACATTCTATCACTCCCATGACCTAATTCTCATGATTTATTTCCTTCTTCCGCTCGGGAACGCCGAGGTTAAGAAGGAAATGCCTGCACTTTCAAGATCCCAAATGGCTAATAAGAGTCTAATAGGTTTAAACTCCCACCTTTAGTATGCCATATGGTCCTGGCAGACTGCCACAACTTCAATGGACATGGGTTTTGGGTGAAGGTGTGTTGTGAATGGTCGCGGAGATGGGTTATTAGTCGTCATTTTAGAACGACTAATTGTTATTAGTTGTCATTTAAGAACATGTTTCAGTTGTCGCAGTATCAGCTTTGCGCTTATTTTTTTTGGGGGGGGGGGGTAAAGGTTTAGGCTATGTATGGGCTTTTTGGAAATGACCGTGCGTGGGCAACGCGTTGTTGTTGACGTCCGGATGTATTCTTTTTGTACTGTGTACCATCGTGTTCTTTTTTTTAATACCATCTTCAACTTCTCTTCGGTGTTTCTAAAAATTTTCTGTTGCCTGATTTGTAGGTCGAAATCTTTTTGTTGGTGAAGGAATGGTTCCTTTTTTGATTTTTCTGGACTTTCCCCTTGATTTACCTCGCGTATTTATAGCGAGGATTTTACTGTTCGTGCACGCGTTATCATTAATTTTCATTAAATGTTTTGTGGGTAGGCGCGTGCCTAGGCTCCTAGACTGCCCATCTATTTTTCCTGCTATATTTGACATAAAATTACTTGGGAAGGAACGTGAATCTTTACATGCAGATTTTCTCTCCTTTTTGGTATTTGGGTAATCTTTATCCATAATTATAAACAGTTTGATTTTATCAGTTTATTCACATAGTGTTTGTAGTTTTATGTATGGGTTGAATGCCCTATGTCAATTAAGTTTTTGTACATAAAGTTTGCTATGTCTGTATATACATTATTTTGGTAAAATGCAGCTTCCACATATGATTTTTGCTTTTGGAAATGTTGCTTATGCGCGTTTGACAAACTGTAGTCAAACATTCATATGGGCACTTTAAATTTAATATTTTAAAATTTAAACTGCAACTAGTCCACCTATTAATTCGCCCATACCATTTTGTACTTTATGGACTTTTTGAATATAAATGATTAGGTAAACACAAACAAATATGATTTTCGCATCAACACTAGCGGTGGTTTCTGCGACACTAGCAGTGGTTGCAGCGACAGTAGCAGTGGTTGCGCATTTACGTATGAACATACTTGATAATTTGTTCAAACCATGTAGCCTCCTTTGGTTTTTCCAAAAAAGCAACCATGTTGTGAGTTGCAGCAAAAGACTTGGGCACCATTGATGTTTATTTCGAAACTGATTGCAACATATTGTTAGGGGTTGCGAATTATGCAGTGTGTGGGGGTATAAACTATGTTTCGCGCCAGCAGTTGTAACTCGTAATTGAGTTTGTATCCCCAATTGAATCCAAATTAATTTGTACTAAAATGTACTAACAGTTTTAACACTTGTAGCAGTTGTTACTAATTTTTGGCGCATATATCCCCAACTGTGCTGTTTTAATTATGTCTTCTTTTTATTTTTCTTTTTTTTATGATATAATAAGGGTTATTATTCTAATAAATAAATAAGCATGCAACTCAACACGTCATCATCTTCTATTATCGAGACACAAAAAATCTTACTACCAGATTATTAGAATTGTCTCATTGGCATGCATTGACAAGCTGGTCAGAACCCCAAACAGGTACCCACCCACATTATGACTTTTTTTAACTACATACAAATTCATCTTCATATTACTACTTTATTAGTAAGTTTTTTATTTTTGTAACGTGACTTACTATCTCGCACATAGTTGAATAAATACGCAAAAAAATATATACAAGTAACATTCCACAAATATATACTACTAACATAAAAGGGATCACATCCATAGGTTAACATGACATACACAGACTATACAAAGATGAGATAAGTGACTCCAAAATGTAACAAAGATCCCATAATAAACAAAAGGCACCAGCTCCAATGTAATTAATACATAGCACATCAAATCTCCATTGACTCCAACATTTCAATGACACCATTCAGGTCTTTAACACGGTCATGTTTTCTAAACAAAGAAAGCAGAAGTTTGGAACTCTCAGCCATATCCTCATTTTTCATCCTTAGGAGGTGGTTAATAGTTGGCAACCAACAATCCGACCTACATAAAAGCTCCACTTCCGCTATCATTAGTTGTCTATGGTTCACACGGCCCCTAATTGCAATAGCTTTCCTCATGTTATCTGCTTCATCACGTAAAGCAACATCCAATTCACCCCTGTAGTACGCGAGCATAATATCTTTTAACAACTTTGAACCACCAACCATTGGTAATTCATCACATAAAACCATGACAGCAGACATTGTTATGTTTGTTTTTCTAAGACTCTAACTAATAGAGATAACAAAGAAGTGTTTTTTGTTACATATATAATCAGCAAACATAACCGTTATCGTCATCTATTATATAGACACGAAAATTCTGACAAACTAGTTATGAAAATTGTCTGTTTCCAATGGACAAGTGGATCACAACCCCAAATAAGTACCCACCCAAAATATTTTTTTTATGGTATCTTCCTAATTTTTTAACTATTTTTATGACGACATTGTTAGTGCATAGCTAGCAAATGGTACTTTGGGCAACTAAAAAATGTACTCATGGCAACTACTATAGTATATTTAGTCAAGTGGTGATGTATGCAACAAGGGGTGGGGGTTGAATGGATTTAATTTACATATTTCTATTTTTTTAAATGATTTTTATGACGAGTTTGCTAGTGCATAGCTAGCAAATGGTACTTTGGGCAACTGAATAGTGTACTAATGGCAATTACAATATTACTTTTAGTCCAGTCGTGATGTATGCAAAAAGGGGGGGGGGGGCTTGAATGGTTTTAATTTTCCTTCAGTCAAATTTTATTACTAATACGTGTACTCAAGTGGTCATTACTTTTATTTGTTACTGATTGAGTTAATGAAGCTTGTGTAATACTCACAAATTTCCTGTGCACACCGCTACATTGTTTTCGGGCAACTAGTTACAAACCTTGAGAAAACATTTTGGTGCATTGGGCAACAGTTTCAATTGTTAACTGGCCAACTGTTCTTGTTCTTTGGCCAATTCCTTTTGTACATCAGCCAATCCCTTATGTGGGGAACTGGTTTAGTTAATTGGCCATTCAGTTTTGTAACGCAGGCAACATTTTTCTTTATAATAATGTTGTCGGACCAGTCGAGTTGCTTAGCATTGTAGGCGAAACGTTTGCATGTAATCTGGGGTTGGGCAACTAGTTTATGTAATTGGCCAAATTCTTTTGAACCTCAAGCCACCTTCTATTTTGCAATCAAGGCAACTAAATGCCATAATTGGTCAATACGTCTTGTACTATCGGGCAACCTTGATTCTTAACTATATGATCAAAAATGATAGACTTAACAACATTTTTAACTTGTAAAACAAACATACAATATACATAGCGAACTATTTTTAATGTGTAAACATTTGGAATAATTTTATGCCATGTTCCCTCTTCTTGTATTCTTATGCCCAAAAAATCAAACCTGCAAAATTCAAGGAAAAATAAATAAATAATAAAAAAAAAATAATAATAAAAAGAGAGTTACATATTGCAAGTAAGCATACAGTAAGTGTCATTAAAAACAGTAAGGTAAATCATGCAATTCTCATGTTTTCTTTTTTATTTATTCATTTGTTAATTACTATTATTATTATTGTTGTTGTTGTTGTTTTTTTTGGTTTGTCCTTGTTTCATATATATATACACATAATTTGTTCTATCTGGTTTCGTTTTTTTTGTTAATAGTAGCAAACTGAAATATATGGAATTGTAAGTGGGAAAACAATGAACGGGGAAAAAAAGAAAAAGCAAGTATGTGAAAGGTTGGTCATTTAATGCTACTTCTTGTGGAAGACAAAATGCATCATTATTCTCCATTGGCTTTGGTGGCTAGGGTGGCTGTCAACTCAAAGGACGCATCAGTTTTGTACAATGAGGCAACACTAATTATAGTATATTTTAAACTAAATCTTCTCTTTAAAACACACACATAGCAATCAAAGGGGGAGAAAATAAAACATACAAAAGAAAACAGAAAAAAGGATGACTACACCTATGCCATTTTGTGAATAACTTGTTGTTGTTGCATGATCTAGTTTTGTTAGAGATATGATGATTGTTCGTTTTCGAAGGGAGGTGAGTGTTGTCATGGTGGATGAACCAGAGCTGATGAAAAAGGCGCAAGAAATCAGGGCTCGTGTGGCTGAAAGGGATTATGTTATTGGAGAGTTGGAGCTTTTATACCCATTTGATTCTTGTGTGGAAAGTATTTCAGAATTAACCAAGCTGCAAACTGAAGATCAGACAGAAGCCGCAGCGATATTGGTCAATGTTATGAAGAAGCAGAAGCGAGCCCAGGAGCTTCTGTCATTCATAGAGAAGCTGAAAGGCATGGTGTACTGATTCGGTTTATTTTGGTGTTTCTGGAATCTTTTTTTGTTTTATTTTTTTTAATCTTTCAGTAACTAATGAATCTAAGGTTTATGGTGACATATTCATTTTGTTAGAACATACCTTTGTTTGATATATGTTGTAGATTGTTGTCTTGGTATAGGCGTGTTGTAGTTATGTAGTGTTTAGCATCACATCAGATTTGGTTTTAGAATACATCAATAGTCTTACGATATAAAACATAGAGAGGGAGTTAGTATAGCAGAAAGGTAAATTAAGCGATATTCATTTCTTAATTTCTATAATACCTTATGTTAAAATAGTTTGCTATGATTTGGCATGTCAACTGGCATTAGTGAATACATACCATCCAAGCAAACATATAATAAAAAACAAGCATGAATTATTTGTGCTAGATATCGTCCAAGCAAATTAAGTAGAAGTCTGAAAAAACAGTATCGATTCTCTGTGATTTGTTTTTATGCAAATAGTATTCAATGTGTAATGATGTAGTAAACAAATGGGCATTGTGTTTGTCATTATGCAAAAGATATAGCCTTGTTTTGTTGCTATTTAAGAGAGGCTAAGTGGATATCTATTTGGTCATAACTTGTAATAAACAAGTAAGCAAACACAATGTCTAGGCGGCCTAAGTGTGATCAGCTTAGAAGTGAAGCAAATTCGAATAACTGGTCTGATATGCTAGTCTTGTACTGTCGCCAAGCTGCAGGGCAAGATCTTCAAATGTCACGGCAAATTATTGGCCTATGCGCTAGCTTGGTCAGTGTTACTCATGAGAGGCTTACTTTTATTCAAGAGCTGGAAACAGTCGGGAATGTTTATGCCCAGAAAACTGCTGAATATCTAAGAGAAGTACAAGCAAGAGATGAACAAAAGCTCATGCAAATGCACATTCTGGCAGCTGAACTCAAACTAAACTATCGTAACAATGATTTGTTTATTCAGAAACTTAAGGGCTTAATGGATTGGTAAGCGTGTGTGCACAGATTGTCGACTCTTATGGTGGTGATGATGTCTTTTTTATGTTGGTATTTGTATTTGTAGTAATGTATCTGTGGTGAATTTTAGTTTGAGTGTTGTTGGGAAATGTGGGTCTAGGCTTTGGCAAATGGTTGTAAAATATTTAAATAAATAAACGCCAGGGTTTCTGTTAAATAATTATATGATGGTCACCTTTTATTGTGCCTGCATCTCATGATCCACTCTGAATGAATACTGCCTCCATTATTTCAACACTAAATCTGTTTGAGCGGCTGTCTTTGTGGACCTGTCTACCTATTTATGCAGGTAAATCGGATGATTAAAATATGCATATGGGAATGTAAATTTTCAAATAAACAAATAATATTCTTTTTATATTAGATATTAGCTATCAATAACAGGTGTAGTTGGAAAAATTACAGTACCTTATTATGATTATTCACATAATATATCAGTAGCATAACCAATCGC
Source organism: Chrysanthemum seticuspe (assembly GCA_019973895.1). Taxonomy (NCBI): domain Eukaryota; kingdom Viridiplantae; phylum Streptophyta; class Magnoliopsida; order Asterales; family Asteraceae; genus Chrysanthemum; species Chrysanthemum seticuspe. Next base: position 275,822,319 of record BPTQ01000001.1, on the reverse strand, counting down.
CGTATAAAATAAAAGATCACACTATTGTTGGTATATTAAATGCTATTTTATAACACATAGATATGTATTCTACATAAGGTTGATGTCTTATAAAAAAGGATCTAATAGTTCAACAATATGGTTGGTAACATACGAAAGGCCACGCCAGGTACATCAGGTGCAAAATAAAAAAGGCTCATATGATGGGGGAATCATCTAAGTTAACTAGCAACAACCAAACCGAGACAAACGGAGACTCTAATCATGGGCTGATTAATGCGGCAGTTCACCCAAACTAAAGTCAAACCAGTGAACAACCAAACTCGTCCGCTCCACACAGCTTTTATCTTGTATCTGATTTCCCTACGCCAAGCAGCTTTTATAAGTAAGCGGGAACATGTTTTTTTATTAATTCATTAACTACCGACGTCCTACTATACTGTCTTTTGTGTACGGATAACGTTTGTGTGTATTTGGCTTTGTAATAACTAATGGATATTAAACTACTACTTATTTGTGTCATGTGGTGGCTATCTAATATCCTTCGTGCAGCCGTGTGGTTTAAACATATTTTGAGAATATATAAAACGTAGTCAATAAACGTACCAAACCATCATTCAGGCATCCAGGACTTCCATCATGATCGCTTTCCCGTTCTGTATGTCCCTCCTGTAAGTGGTTATAGACACCCTTTTTCCAGTTCTTGGCACACCCTCTTGCTCAACAACTGGTTCTTTTCGTTTGGCAGTCCCATGCCCTGGCTTGCTTTCCTGTACATCCTCATAACAGAGTTGCTCTTTTCCTTTCTTGGCGGTATTTCCAGCTTAGAGTTCCAAACCCTCCTGCTGCAACAGTCTTTCATTCCCGTGTAAACTACCCCCTTTTTCTCTGATCTCGAACCCTCTTTCAGTTTTCGTGATAGAAACAACGCTTTGTGATAACATCAAATAGTCCTGAATATTAAGTGTCAATTTCCCCCGATAATGCTTGTAATTTATATCATTTATATGGATTTACGCTTGTTTTCCATTGTTTTCCACTTTCAGGTAAATTACGAGCATTGGAGCTAAAGAGACGCGGAACTGGAGAAAAATCTAAAGATTTATCAAATTATGCTATTTTGAAGAAGTTACGGCATAACTCGTCTCTCACATTACGCCGTAACTATTGCGTGACTCAGAAAGCCAACTTATCATTAGGTTATGGCGTAACTCTTCCCAAAGGTTACAACGTAACTATATTAGGTCAAATAAGGTTCCACGCCGCTGATACTTACGCCGTAACTACTACATCTATTACGACGTAACCGAGCTTATTGAAGACTACGACGTAACCATTCTTTAGGTTACGCCGTAACCAGTAGATCTAGTGCATTATTCGAAGAAATAGAAGGTTACGGTGTAACTCCTATATTGGTTACGCCGTAACCCAGATTTGGCCTATAAATACCCCACGAATTCCAGTATTTCTATTCATTCCATTCCACACACAACACTCTGAGAACGTGGTAAAAAGCTCAAGGCAGGTCTAGAGGAGCATACGGAGCTGTCTCCAAGGGAGAAATCACTCCCCTACGATAAGCATTAGCGTTTTATATTTCTTTTACTTTCAATTCATGTATTTCGTACCTTTGAATATTGAATTGGTTTGCATGATTAATATGAGCGGCTAAGAACCTTTTGGTGCTAGGCTAGTTATGATTCCTTAATTGTTTTGTTTGTGTTTAGTTTACTTCCGTACAATTATTTCTAAGTGTATGCATGCATAGTTTATTGGTAGCCACCCTTGATTTGGTAGTTTTGAATGGCGATAGTGGCCAATTGCCTAGAAGATATGACCAACTGACCCTAGGTGAGCGGACTGAGACGGGAAGGGTAAGATATGACCAACTGACGGCCCTTTATACTTGTGCGATTTGACCAACTGATCACCTATCGTTTGGATGAACTTAAGAATTAGGGGGTGAGTGTCTAAGTTCCTAACGGTCGGGCACTCACTATTATAAATCTAGCATGTAGTGGTATTTAATGACTCGGCTTAGGGGACCAAGAACAACAGGACTTATGACGGTGCGCCTGACTTCTCCTGTGGTGGCATCTTTGTTGATAGGTTAGGGCGAATTGACCAAATGTTGTCCTCTTGACTTTGACCCCACCTGAAGTAATTGGAAGTAAGTAGACGTAGACATAACTAGCTAGGAGGATTAATTAGGTTAGCACCACTCTCCTCTATTGATTTCCCTTTATCTTTTATTTGCTTTATTCTGTTTTAGTAGTTTAATTAATTAAATCCCTATCGAAACCTTTATTAATCTGTGATACTAGACTTAGTAATAATCCATCACACATAGCTCTTGGGATAACCTCGGCTTTACCGATTACTACACTACACACGTCCGGGTACACTGCCCGTTAGTGCACTAGGGTAGACCATAGGTATAACGAGATACTATAAATATTAAGACCTGGTCAGTAAAACCTGCATCAAATTTTTGGCGCCGCTGCCGGGGAGTTATATTAGGATTTTTATTTAAGCCTTTAAGTTTTGTTCTGATATTATGTCTCTTACTATGAATGATTATCTCACCACCTCTAAAAGCAAACAGGGGATCACCATTCCAGCTCTTGAAGAAAATGTAAAATTCGAATTTTGGGGACTCTGTCTTGATGAACTAAAAAGATGCTGCTTTTACGAAACCAAAGATGAAGAAGCACACGAGCACATTGCTAAAGTCTGTGAGATCGCTGATTTATTCCATGCGCCTGGGATCTCCAGAGATTATGTTATGATGAGGGCATTCCCTTTTAACCTAAAAGGAAGAGCTAGAGATTGGTTAAAGAAACTTCCATCTGGATCTTTCACAACGTGTAATGCATTTAAGAAGGCCTTTCTTAAGGAATACCGAACCCCTGCAAAAATCCTCCAACAAGTTGATGAAATTAGGAGGTTTAGTCAACTCAATGATGAGCCACTGTTTAAAGCTTGGGAAAGATTTAACGAAACCATCCTAAAGTGCCCCAAGCATAAACTCAACAAACACGAGCAACTGAAAATATTCTACAACTGGTTGAACATTAAGACTCGGCAATTGTTAGACACAAAAGAACCTATCCCTTTGATGACTGCTGATAAAGGATGGACAAGGGTTGAAGAAGTAGCTCTCCACTCGTCATCTTGGAATGAAGATCAGAATGAAGATCCTATCGAGATACAATCAGTGATAAAGAATCTAGAGAAATTTGAAGTAGATATGCAATCCCTGACTGAAGAAGTCAAGATGGTGAAACACAAGTTTGATAAACCCATTGATGGGAGAGTAACTGATCTTGAAAAGGCTGTGAAGATGCTTGTCAAAGAATCCAGTAGAAAACAAGAAGAGAACGAAAAATTGGTTTGGAATATCAAGCGAGATTACGACAATAAACCGAGAACACAAGCAGCTGCTATAAGAAGACTTGAAAATCAAGTCGGAAAACTCGCAGAATCTATCAGAGTGAGAGATGGAGGTGAATTACCTAGCACAACTGAACCAAATCCTCGAGATCTTGCTCATGCCATTACAACCAGAAGTGGCTTAAACGATAAAGAGCCAGCTTACCCTTCAAACTCAAATGATCTGACTAAGGAAACGCCTCAAGACAACAACAAAGAAACCGAGGAGGCTCAACCTACTGTAGAAAAAGTCCGCCCCTACATTCCTCATATTCCATTTCTGGGAATAACTAAGAAGGAACAAGAACGAGTGCTATTTCAGAAATTCATGGAGAAATTACAACAACTCAGCATTAATATTCCTCTTGTTGAAGCCCTGGAACAAATGCCGAAATATGCCAAATTCAAGAAGGATCTCCTTACCCATAGAAGACTTTCTGATCGGACGCAGATAAAGTTAAATTAAAGATGCTCTGCCGCCCTTTTGAAAGATATACCTCTCAAAAAAGAAGATCCAGGGAGTTTCACCTTACCATACACTATCGGGGGAATTTTGTTCAACAAGGCCCTTGCCGATCTTGGGGCAAGCATAAGTCTTATGCCATTATCTCTCTATTCACGTCTGGAACTGGGGGAGCTGAAACCAACTAGAATGTGTATTGAGCTGGCTAACAAAACAACTCAATATCCAAAAGGAATCGCTGAAAATGTGCTTGTCAAGATCGATAAATTTGTCTTCCCGGTCGACTTCGTGGTCCTTGAGATGGAAGAGGATGATATCCCTATTTTTCTTGGAAGACCTTTTCTTGCAACCGCACACGCTATGATTGATGTCTTTAACAAGAAAATTTCATTAGCTATTGGAAACGATAAGATTACCTTCGATCTTGAAAAGTACATGAGATATGCTTCTTTCACTGACGACAACCTTGATGATCTCGACCTTATCGAAGCTAACGCACAGAAACACGCCCAGGAATGCTTTCTTCCCTACCCTTTGAAATCAATGAAATTCAAAGATAATGATGGGACTTCTAGCGATGGAGAAAGCGAAATGGAGGAACTGGCCGCGAACAATCAAACATTATGTTCAGCAAATACCCCGGAATAAGTTGATATTACCCCAAAACTCAAGGAGCTACCTCCTCATTTAGAATATGCATTCATCAATGGGGATCATAATTTTCCTGTTGTGATTTCCTCTCTGTTATCTGATGAAGAAAAGGGTTTTAAGCAAGCACAAGGGAGCAATTGCGTGGAAAGTCTCTGACATTAAAGGAATTAACCCTTCATACTGCTCTCACAAGATATTTATGGAAGATGATTTTAAACCTGTAGTACAGCCACAAAGGAGGTTAAACCCTAAATTCCAAGACGTGGTAAAAGACGAAATCATTAAGCTTCTGGATGCGGGTCTAATTTATGCTATTTCTGATAGCCCTTGGGTCAGTCCTATTCATGTTATGCCAAAGAAAGGAGGAATGACAGTGGTCACCAATGAAGATAATGAGCTGATACCGACTAGAACAGTCACTGGCTAGAGGGTGTGCATCGATTACAGGAAATTAAACGACGCAACACGAAAGGATCACTTCCCCCTTCCGTTTATCGATCAGATGCTAGAGAGGCTCTCTGGGAATGAGTATTACTGATTTCTCGATGTATTCTCATGATACTTTCAAATTCCTATTTCCCCTGAGGATCAAGAAAATACTACTTTCACCTGCCCCTACCGAACATTCGCCTACCGAAGGATGCCTTTTGGACTATGTAATGCTCCCGCCACATTCCAACGATGCATGACTGCAATATTCTCGGATATGTGTCAAGATTTTATGGAAGTCTTCATGGACGACTTCTCGGTTTTTGGTAACTCTTTCTCATCTTGTCTTAATAATCTATCTAAAATGCTTGCCAGATGTGAAGAAACCAACCTTGTCCTTAACTGGGAGAAATGTCATTTTATTGTTAAAGAAGGGATTGGTTTGGGGCATAAGATTTCCCAAACAGGGATCGAAGTTGATAAAGCTAAGGTTGACGTTATTTTTTGACTACCTTATCCTACCAACCTAAAAGGAATTAGGAGTTTTCTTGGGCATGCGGGATTTTATAGACGTTTTATAAAAGATTTTTCAAAAACTGCCAAACCTATGACCCAGCTCCTTATGAAAGATGCTAAATTTGATTTTGACGATGATTGCAAAAAAGCTTTTGATATTTTAAAAGAAAAACTGACTACTACCCCTGTTATTATTGCTCCTGATTGGGGGAGCGATTTTGAACTCATGTGCGATGCTAGTGATTATGCTGTGGGTGCTATTTTAGGACAGAGGGTGGATAAAAAATTTAAACCCATTTATTACGCTAGTAAAACCTTAAATGAGGAATAAGAGCATTACACAACCACTGAAAAAGAACTCCTGGCTGTAGTCTATGCCTTTGATAAATTCAGGTCTTATTTAGTAATGTCAAAAACTGTTGTCTACACTGACCATTCTGCTTTGAAGTACTTATTCAATAAACATGATGTCAAACCAAGATTGATAAGATGGGTGCTGCTACTGCAAGAATTTAAAATTGAAATAAAAGATAAGAAATGAGCAGAAAACTTAGCAGCTGATCACCTCTCACGATTAGAAAACCCTGAGCTTGAAGAACTTGACAAAGAAACTATTCGAGACTCCTTCCCCGACGAGCATCTCATGGCAGTTAGAATTAAAGTTTCCAGTTTCGAACCATGGTACGCAGATTTCGCTAATTACCTCGCGGCCAGAGTATTACCGAGCAACAAAACCTACGATCAAAAGAAAAAGTTCTTCTCATATCTTAAGTATTACTTCTGGGATGATCCGTTCCTTTTTAAATCATGCCCCGATGGTATTATTCGGAGATGCGTATTTGGAGATGAGCAAAAACAGATTCTAGAACATTGTCACAACGGACCTGTAGGGGGACACTATGGGGCCGACAATACTGCTTGGAAGGTTTATGAGGCCGGATTATTTTGGCCTAGCATTTTTAAAGACGCCGCAAAACACGTTAGGGATTGTGACGCTTGTCAAAGGGCAGGGAACATCTCTTCTCGAAATCAGATGCCACTCAACAACATTATGGTATGTGAGGTTTTTGATGTTTGGGGGATCGATTTTATGGGACCTTTCACTCTATTGAAGAATAAAAGTTATATCCTTGTAGCTGTCGATTACGTTTCAAAGTGGGTTGAAGCCGAAGCCCTGCAAACATGTGACGCTTGAAGTCTCATTCGTTTTTTGAAAAGATTATTCTCCATGTTTGGGATCCCCAAGACCATCATTAGTGATCGTGGGACCCACTTTTGTAATGCTATTATGGATAAAGTTCTAAATAGATATGGGGTACTCCACCGAATGTCTACGCCTTATCACCCACAAACCAATGGGCAAACAGAAAACACCAACAGGGCACTCAATCAAATTTTAGAGAAATCAGTCAGCAGTAACATAAAAGATTGGTCTGACAAACTCGACGAAGCATTATGGGCATTCAGAACAGCTTTCAAAACTCCTATTGGAAGCACTCCTCTTAAGATTGTTTACGGAATAGCATGTCATCTTCCCGTAGAGTTAGAACATAAAGCATATTGGGCTCTCAAGAATGCTAACTTGGAGGCAGACGTAATCAAGGAACACCGATTTTCCTAAATAAACCGTTTAGCTGAGTAACGAGACGAAGCATATGATCATGCCAAAGCATACAAAGACAGGACCAAAAGGTGACACGATAAGCGAATCAAGGATAAAAGATTTGAAGTAGCACAAGAGGTTCTCGTTTTTAACTCAAGACTCAAATTATTCCCTGGAAAAATGAGATCTCGTTGGGTTGGCCCCTACACAGTAAATAAGGTATTCCCTTATGGGACTATTGAGGTTCATAACAAGGAAGGAGTATATTTCAAGGTAAATGGACACCGCGCAAAAATTTATTATGGGCAGGATGTTAGCAAGCTTTCGGGAGATGAGTTCTTCGCACCTGTCTAGAGCCCCGCGGCTCTGAGTCTAACTTAAAGACTCGTAAATAAAGAAAAGTGCTCTTTCGGAAGACAACCCGAATTATCCCTTTCTTTTATTTTGTTTCCATTTCTGTTGGGTTTTGTGTTTTCTAACTATTTTTGCAGGAAACGAGGAACTAATTGCTGCTGCAGTTGCTGATCTGAACAGAGTTACGGCGTAACTCATCTTGGTGATTACGCCGTAACCAACCTTTTAGCAGCAGAATTCTTGACGCATTACCAATTACGGCGTAATACCATATATGTTGTTACGCCGTAACTACTCGCTTTGCAGCTTATACCAGGTTTTGCCAGTTACGGCGTAACTCCCTAAAAAGAGTTACGACGTAACCTTCCTCTGCTTTAATTCTTTCATTTTAAAACACAATAACCTTGTATTAGTATTTTAAATGAACTTTGTGGGTGTGTTCCCTGTAAACCATCACGAGACTTCACTCGTCCACTTGGGACACCAAGTGGTTCAAAAGGCTTGTTGCATTCGCTAAATTCAACCGTGATTTCTACGAAAGTGAGTTAGGTTTGTTTTTCATTTTTTATTTTTCTTTTTAGAGTTATGCTTGTCGATAGTGTGATTTCAGGGATTTAATTTTGTTCATGATTCTTATATGAAGGCAGGTCTCTTTTTCGTGGGCCTTCCTTCTTTATGGAGCAAATTTCAGGGAAGTTCTCGCTTTAATTCTACCTTTCTCTTCACCTTTATTTAATTCCTAGTACAAATGGGACTTTGTACAACTCAAGTGGGGGGACGGGAGTAGAATTATCTCTTGAACTTTATTTCGCCCTCATTTTTCTAGTTTATTTTGAAAAATTATGCCATTTTTAAAATTTTAACATGTTTTTCTTAACCTACCTAGATTAGCCTTTGCCGAGCACATACAACCCTTGATATTATATGGTAAGATTAGCCTTATCCGTTTCCTATATTTTACCCCAAATCCACTAAATTATGAGTGTGCCGGTAGCTTGAAACTTTAGAACTTGGCCTTTGCATCATTTCGAGACCATAGACGAGGTATGTTGAGTTAGCTCGATGTATTTGGAATTTTTAGTTTTAGAAGGCAATATTATAGGATTATCACCCAAACAGCCTACCTTTGTGAGTCTATCGATTAGTCACCTCGACTTTTCGACCCCCATGTGAAACCCTTTTGTTGCACTCATCTTTAGTGCAAGATACCCCTAGATACACCCTTCTGAGCCATCCTTTCATTTTGTTAACCCGATATATTGTTTCGATACACTTATACACCTTAGCCTACCTTGTAGTCTTTATTTGTGATTGGGAAGTCATCATTTTCCTAAGTTCAAGGTTCGAGTGGAAAGGTTTGGAAATCACGCCTTTATCGACAACATTTCTGAAGATCATTGAAGACGCCCTGAATTCCCATTGTTCATCTCAAGTGGGGGGATATTATGTTTAGTGTTTATTGTTGAAAAAAAAAATAGTTGTTATGATTATGTAAAGTGCAATGTTATAAGCACTGTAGTATGAGCTTTATTGATTTATTATCGAGGAGGCCACCTCGGTCACATTTGAAGATTGGAGTTGGTAGTTATGCCAACAGTTGGAGAAAAGGTAGTGTGCCCATCACGACGTCCTCTAATGACACATCTGCCTTGCATTTCATGATCCGGTTTCTTGACTTCAAAGCTTGAACTTTGGGCGGACGGTAAGTGGTGATGACTTGGTTATAGATTTAGACTACCTGCTTGTTTTTATTTTACACCAAATATATATCCCATGTCTTATCCTACCCTTTAGTCATGAAGCGTGTCTAGGTGATGCAGCGAGCAATCTTTGGTGTCTTGGCTATGGATTGGTCATGTATCATTGATTTTGTCCACTTCGCCGTGACATGTTAGTAATGACAAGTCACCCCTTAACCTTTGTCATGTCTACCCATATTGCCTTCGAGAATTGTTTAGCCCTTAACTCTAGTGGTGGAGATTTGTGTAACCGCCAAGCTTATGATAGAATACATGCTATGACTGTGCGATTGAGTGATCACCCCGAAATTGACACTTAGAATAGTTGAGAGATTTGAGTGTTTTGTTCCTCTTTCGGGAGGTGTTCGGCTTTGTTTTATTCTAGCATAAGGAATTTGTAAATTCATATTTTCTAGGTTATGGGAGATATCTTTTTAGGAATCTTTCTAATAAGGTCTACTTGATGGCAAGTAGAGTTCAAGTGGGGAGATATTTGATAACATCAAATAGTCCTGAATATTAAGTGTCAATTTCCCCCGATAATGCTTGTAATTTATATCATTTATATGGATTTATGCTTGTTTTCCATTGTTTTCCACTTTCAGGTAAATTACGAGCATTAGAGCTAAAGAGACGCGGAACTGGAGAAATATCTAAAGATTTATCACAATATGTTATTTTGAAGAAGTTACGGCGTAACTCGTCTCTCACATTACGCCGTAACTATTGCGTGACTCAGAAAGCCAACTTATCATTAGGTTACGACGTAACTCTTCCCAAAGGTTACAACGTAACTACATTAGGTCAAATGAGGTTCCACGTCGCTGATACTTACGCCATAACTACTGCATCTATTACGACGTAACCGAGCTTATTGAAGACTATGGCGTAACCATTCTTTAGGTTACGCCGTAACCAGCAGATCTAGTGCATTATTCGAAGAAATAGAAGGTTACGGCGTAACTCCTATATTGGTTACGCCTTAACCCAGATCTGGCCTATAAATACCCCACGAATTCCAGCACTTCTATTCATTCCATTCCACACACAACACTCTGATAACATGGTAAAAAGCTCAAGGCAGGTCTAGAGGAGCATACGGAGCTGTCTCCAAGGGAGAAATCACTCCCCTACGATAAGCATTAGCGTTTTATATTTCTTTTACTTTCAATTCATGTATTTCGTACCTTTGAATATTGAATTGGTTTGCATGATTAGTATGAGCGGCTAAGCACCTTTTGGTGCTATCGTAGTTATGATTCCTTAATTGTTTTGTTTGCGTTTACTTTACTTTCGTACAATTATTTCTAAGTGTATGCATGCATAGTTTATTGGTAGCCACCCTTGGTTTGGTAGTTTTGAATGGCGATAGTGGCCAATTGCCTAGGAGATATGACCAACTGACCCTAGGTGAGCGGACTGAGACGGGAAGGGTAAGATATGACCAACTGACGACCCTTTCTACTTGTGCGATTTGACCAACTAATCACCTATCGTTTGGATGAACTTAAGAATTAGGGGGTGAGTGTCTAAGTTCCTAACGGCCGGGCACTCACTATTATAAATCTAGCATGTAGCGGTACTTAATGACTCGACTTAGGGGACCAGGAACAACAGGACTTATGACGGTTCGCCTGACTTCTCATGTGGTGGCATCTTTGCTGATAGGTTAGGGCGAATTGACCAAATGATGTCCTCTTGACTTTGACCCCACCTGAAGTAATTGGAAGTAAGTAGACGTAGACATAACTAGCTAGGAGGATTAATTAGGTTAGCACCACTCTCCTCTATTGATTTCCCTTTATCCTTTATTTGCTTTTATTTGCTTTATTCTTTTTGGTAGTTTAATTAATTAAATCCCTATTGAAACCTTTATTAATCTGTGACACTAGACTTAGTAATAATCCCTCACACATAGCTCTTGGGACGACCTCGGCTTTACTGATTACTACACTATACACGACCGGGTACACTGCCCGTTAGTGCACTAGGGTAGACCATAGGTATAACGAGATACTATAAATATTAAGACCTGGTCAGTAAAACCTGCATCACTTTGTTAGCTTCGTTCTTTTGAAAGGTGTTGCACTACCACAACGCATGCCAGCGTCCTCTTCCTGCCATACCATGTTTTTCAAATAAAATTGTGACAAAGCCTCTTCCTTGTGCACAATGTAGACGTCCATGGATCCATTCACATCCGCAAGGTCATACATTCGTCGAACGTCATTGTGTGTGCAACAATGTTAAACCATCTTCAAGTGCCTTGTTTGGTGCACCATAATATAAAGCTCATTTTTCCCCTTCAATATCGTTGAAAACATGATCAAGCACCCTGGTAAATGCACCCCTGGTGGAGCTAAAACACCAGACATCAGCAAGGCGACCGCCTACATAGTGGAGTGGCTGAAATTCAGAGTGGTGAACTTTAAATATGACTTCTTTGGTTTTCGCCATGTCCTATAAAACATAAACCTTAATAACAATTACAATAAACCACTAGACTTTAAGGGGTATACTGACCATACCTATAAAACATTAACCCTAACAACAATTTCAATAACTTTGAATTAAATAAAAATTTACTAATAGAATATAAAATATAAAGATGCACAGTTATTTAAATTCATGTATAAATATATGAACGAATAAGGTAAGAAAGTACATACGGGAGAGTACAACAAACCTGGATTTGTTTCTAAAAAAAATAAGAAAAGGACAACGATTTTTTCTATTTGGAATCTTCGATGAAAGTGACCTAGGGTATAAGAAGGAATTTTGGGATGTTGATTGTTGGGACCATAAGGATAACTGATGTGTGGTTGGTACCATAAAAGGATAAGTGGTGTGTTGGGTAAAAAAGGTTTAAGTGTTTGTCATTCTAGGTCCCTCATGTATCTTACGGCTGTCACACTAATGACTAAAAACTGCTAGTTCAAGTTAGGACTGCTAGTGCTGCAGACAATATATCATATAAACGTGCTGTTACTACATGTTGTCTAAGGTTTCAGAATAAAGACTTAAAAATTTTATTACATGTTAGTACTGCTAGTACTGAAGACCAAATAATATAAACGTGTTGTTACTACATGTTTTCTAAGGTTACTTCTGCTATAACACTGTTGGCTGACCTTTTATTTGACTACTCACAACTTAATTGAATAGCTTAGAAAGAGTGTGTGTTACTCTTCAATTAAATTCTCCAACCAAATAGTATGGCACACCATTCAAGTATAATAAATGAAGCGAAAAAATACATATGGTTGTGCTAGTAGACGTTCTTATATAACCCGTGAATGCTATTCTTTATAACATCAAACCGGTTGAAAAAATGTTGTGCATTGGGTGCTGGTTGGAAATAGAAAACAAGGTTGGATTGACCTATGATGCAAGGCGTCCACTGAATACAGAAATCATGTGGCATTGTTGTCCAATGAATTTTTATGGAAGCGACCACAATACTGATAGTGGGGTTGTTGCATGTGGACTTGGTGATGTACATGTTACAAGGGAAAAAAATGCAGTTCGTAGAGGTGATGGTGTGATAGGGCTACATGTTGCAGCATCTTCTATAGGCGGTGGTTCAGTGAGTATCAGAGGTAGAACTGAGACTACAACAACACCTGATGAAATGCATGATTCCATGTTTACCGAACCCAGTGACATTAGTGATGAAGAAACCCAACCACTTGCACGTCGAATAACAAGTGAACCACCTAAAAATGAACGACCAAGTGAACAAGCTGCAATTGATACACCTAGGAAATGACATGCGAGTTATTGAACAAGTGAGCTACCACCTATTCTCGTTATGTTGTATTTCAGAATATATGTAGACTAAATTGTATAATGTATTTGTTATGTTATTACAATGCAAGCACCTATTTAGTTAGCAAATAATTGGTAAATCCAACCATTTGATAAACAAGATGCAAAATGTATAATCAAGCTGCAAAATTGTCAAATACATTTTTTTTAGTGTTATTTTTTGAAGTCAAAGTGGGTAAATACAAACAAGGCTGGATAAAGAACTAAACCAGGAAGAGATAGTTACCATGCACGTGGCCAAAACATAGTTGAACACGTATTCACCTACCAAAAACTGCTGACTATTGAAAGGAAAAAAAACGTATCTACAGACCCCCAACAAATAATGTTGCCCTATAGGGGTGCAAGCCAAAAACAGAGATGCCCCATCAAGGTTGCCATGATATACATCATAGTATAAAGCATTTATACACAATACGCCGTAAAAGTACATCGAACGTACATAAAAAAAAACAGGTGCATACTACGATTACCCCAAACCAGATGGTTACACAAAAACATCGCGTCTTAATTTTATGTATTTGTTGAACATTTTTTTGGTAATCATAAGAAGCACCAACAAAAAAATGTTTAACAATTACACAATGTTGCCTTACAAAAAGGCTACACTAGACAAATTTTTTGAGTTTAAAGTTATGTTAACACAACATATTCTAAACGTTATCGACAGCATGAGCATGCTGCATAAAAAAACCTACACTCCAACCTTCCGTTCCTTAAAATCCAAGTTGCTTTTAATCCTGCACCTCCTCGACGGCGGTCTCTTGTTAGAGCCTTGAAATGCCTCGACATCTTCAACTTCCGTAAACCCGCTCTTGGTGTTTGAAAGCAGTGCCTCCTTGCATAAGGTTTTCTAGAAACCTTAGGACCAGACCTGTCCTTGACACTAGTCCCTACTTCTTGTGGAACGGAAGAACTAGAAGACCCAACATCCATTGATATAGACCCAAAAAATCCCCCATATTACAATTCATCGTCACTGAACCCAATATCACCATGAACACTTTCTCTATGCAAAAACTCCATGAAAAGATTCTTTCCTTGACATTCAATCCCTTTACTTCTAGTTTGGAACGGAGGGCTTCTTAGGGGAGGTGAAAGCCTTTCTTCCTCCTCCCATGCAACAATATCATAGGTAGATTTAGAAGTAGCAATTTCCACAAGTTTATCATGTATCGCTATATTTGCACGCGTTTGCTCATCAAGAATATTTAAAATTATGTTATGATAATAGAAACATGATAAGTTATCAGGTTCATGTGCAATGTACAAGCCGACTAACCCATATTACTCGGCAAGTTCATACATCCTTTTAATATCATTATCGCATTCAACAATTGTCAAACCAGTTGAAAGATTAAATCTTGGCCTACAAAAATACAAAGCCCGTATCTCACACTCAAACTTGTAGGCCAAAAAGTCAAGAATTTGATTAAAGTCCATCCTTGTGGACTTACTAAACCTATGCACAAGGGTTCGCCCATACGCATAACTTAATTTGGGCAACCGAATGAACTCACTATCGTAGTGAATCTCAAATACAGGATACGCATCTACATAGAGTGTAGTAGTCCTGTAATAAAGGTATATAAATGTATACAAATGAGATTAGCAAGTATGGACAAAAATATAATGAGGGCAAGTGACAATCACGAAAGGTAATGGCATGCATACCTTGGCTTGAAATCAAATAAGGCAACTGGACGCTTAGCAGCATTTTTTGATGAAAGAGATGGTTGGGAGATAGGCATCATGACTTGTGTCTATATGTGATCTAGATGAAGATTTGCTATATATTAGGAAAGGTAGTATTATTATTTTACTATTAATAATGTACTTATATATTATATGAAAATTATGATCCATTTATTTTAATATGGAAATAGTAATAGGGAAAAATTTTGGTTATTTTGTTTTACGTTTTATGTGTAGTGTGTTTGTGTAATGATATGGGAATTAATAAGTTGACAAACCTATCGTGGCCCTTTTTTACTTTTTGTGGAATGGACGGCCAAGTGTCTATTTTGATTAAATGGACGTCCAAATGAAGAATAAATGAACTAGAGTTGTGGAGTTTTAAAAAGAAATAATATCTTTACTGTTCAACAAATTTAGATGTAAAATGTGTAAATACTTTTACGTCGTGTTTCCCATTCTTGCTTTTTGAATGAATGTTACACGTACCAAGGTTGCTGCATGCAAGGCATTGTATCATTATTTGTTTATGTATGCATGTTATAAGCGTCTTTAATGTGGTAAATACTTGTTATGAATCCATGGTCTAGTCATGAATGGCTTATGTGTGAATGAATATATCAATAAATGGTGCATGATAAAACAATGAAAGTGCTGTTGGAGATAAGTTAAAAACTGTTAGTACAAACGATAAAATCTATGTTTATAAAAAAACTGAATCATCTTCTCGCGATATGCTAGCGCGACGTCAGCAGGATCATCAACTTGCAACGATAGACCATGTGCCAATCGATGTAAAAATATACAAACCCACACACCACAATCACCAAAAATACCCCCTTGCTTAGGAACGTTTTCGGGTAACCTAAATGAAATCTTATAGTCATTCGGATGTATTCCAGTCTTATCAAAAATGTTTGCTTGCTCGAGAACAACTGGTAGTTTGGCCTGTAGAATAACATAAACTATTAAAATAAATAGACGGCTGATCTTGTTAGAGGTTTGTCAAAAAATGTTACTATTATATAATCGAAATACCCACGTTTGTGACCAAATTATTCATGAAATAAAGTTGTTTGTTCAAGCCGGATTAAATAGTATATGTAGTATACTGTTGTTAATTATATATGTGTTCAAAAGTATTATATGTTTCGTATTCGTCATTCGCATACAAGGTTCGAACATTTGACATGCGATTCGATATATGTTTAAGCATAATAGATTTCATTTCAATACATTCAAGGATAACAAAATACAGCAACCAAGCAACGACATTCATGAAGATACCAAAACACAAAATATGACCATGACAGAAGGTGAGAGAGAGCACATAACAAGCTAGGAGTAGAGGTTTAATAATTTTTGCGCATCTTGCCAGAAAGGAGATTTTCTTGAGAACTTGGAGCTGAGTCTCACTCATGAGCCTCATCAGCATCCTGTTTTTCTCACACTCCTCGTCCTGAATTTCACGCAGGATTTCCAAAACAGCACTGGCAAGCCTGGACCCAACCACGCACTCCAACTGCTTGATCTGCTCACCCCTCACAGTGCAACGACGAGTAAGGTCGATCACCTTTGCATGCATGTCACTTAAGAACTTGAAGTCACGTTCATTGTCATGCACAAACAGAGTGTTAACCATGTCTTTAAGTAAGTTATCCATTTCTTTTGTAGTAAATTGTGATGTGGGTAGTGGGTGTCCCTTGACAAAAGTTGTATGAAAATAGAAGATATGTTGTCCGTTTATATAACCCAAATGGGGTGGGGGAGGGGGGATGGGGTGACATGGAGTTTATTTTGAATTGAAGTCTATCTGAATTAATGTGGATAGTCAAGTCATGAATAGTTGAGTCTTGTCAAGTAATTACAATTGCACATTAGGCCAAGTTTAATTAATGAAGCTTCTCTAGTACTCAAACGACTCCTGGCCACAAGATAGCCAATTTGGGCAACTAGTTTTAATTTGGGGGCAACTAAACTAGTTAGCCTTTTGTTTAGTTCCAAATGCAACAAAATTTTATGCCCCTTGTGTTAGGAAAATTATTACTTAAGTATGTTGTTTACATACACGCCATTAAACAGGTTTATGTTGATTAGTTTTTGGTTACATCAACTAACACACATATGCTATTATTAGGTGTACATATAAAATATTTTTTATGTAATAATACACTACCATAATATAACTTACATTTTATATCATAAAGTCTGAGTAAGTGTGCACTTGGTTGTGCTATCTTCAATATTGCATGGATATTTTGTAAAAAACCCAAATCGGGGATGCACATAAGTAGGACAAACTTTATTAATGAGGAAAGGACGTACTGAAATGATGGTGCTAGCTAGTGGCATGTACTTGAAGGGAACTAGTCCATTAATTTTCAAGTTTAAGTATTGCACAAAAAAAAGACACAATGAAACCTGTGTCGAACAAGTTAATATTTTTGGGCAAGCACATAGACACGATGGGCAACTAAATCATATGTGGGCCAACTAAATCATGAACCTTATGTGCAGTTCAAAATTAAAAGTAATCAAGCTTGGTAGCTAAGTATGTATTTCCTATAATCGTATTATATGTGCGAGACACAGTGTAAATTAAAATCAGAAAAATAAATTGTTAAAATACGGAAGCAAGCAGATTCATGTTGTTTATTTTTTGGTTGGTTCTAGTTAACCTACACATTTTTGAGAGACTTTGTTGCTGGTTGTGGTATTCCGTTGATGTTACTATTATAGACAATTAAGTATAACAAATGTTTTTGAGATACTCTGTTGTTGGTTGTGGTAAACAACATTTGGGGTTTAAAATAAGAATGACAGTTTATTAATGGTGAATAGATGTATGGAAATGATGGTGGTACATAGTGGCATGTATTTGAAGGGAACTAGTGTGCACAAAACTCAAAGTCAAACTGCAACAACACAACACCCAAGAAACTTTGGCCAACAATAAATTTGTTATGGGGCAACTAGACACAAATAATGGGCAAGTAGTCACAAGCATGGTGTCTGGTCACAAAGTATAACAAATTATAAGTTTATTTATGTATGTTTTGTCCGTAATTGTAATATATATGTTGGTTATAACAAGCATGGTGTCTGGTCACAAAGTATAACAAACACGTAATAATATGAATTTGTTATAATAAGAAGATACCTGTAAGCACTCCCTAACACGGACATACCATGTATGTGACTCATAGTCACACGTGTCACCGCTATCATAGAATGTTACCACTCCTGTAGGTATGTTAAATTGGGCAAGACACCAGTGTTTAACGGTCTCATTGAGAGGAATAAAAACCTAAAAGAAAATTGGCGGTGTATTAGGATATAGTTAGTCAACGTATAAAATTAATAAAACTGCCGTTTTATTATTGTGGTCAAAGGTATATACAAGAATACAATTGTCGTGTTTGTATGTTAAAAAGTCAGCTAATGTGGTCAACATTTTTCAAAGCAGGGATGGAGTTGACCAAGTGCAAGGCAAAGTTTTCAACTTCACTTTAACCTTACTTTAAGTGTTGTTTCAGTTATCATGGTCTTGTAAACTGTTGCAACATATTTGTGCTGTTGACATAGCTTACTGCAGGTAAGCATTATGTTACTTGCGAATGGAAGGTTTAGATAATGGAGAACGTCTTCATGCACGCTGTTGGGTTTTATGGAAACAATTGCTTTTGGGAAACTCATCTGCTTATGTAGTTCCTGATATGTTGCTCCAACTGTTAACTACTGATTGTGTTACCATAATTGCTGCTAGGGTATACAATATACTGCTGGGATCGAACGCCTACAACTGGAGGGGGTTAGTGTTTTGAAAGCAACCTTATCTCATGACAGTGTAAGAAGCAAACAATTGTGGCATATTCCACCACTGAAGATGCATGATATACTATATTGCCAAATCATTTGCAAAGGAGGACTTGGTTGGAATATTGGAGTGCAAAGATGTTCCAACTGCTATATTGCATGGAAAAAACTGCTAGTATTACGAAAACACTGCTAGTATTACGAAAACACTGCTAGTTAGGTTATCATGAGGATACCATGAAACTTATACAGGAATTGACGGCTAAATGTACTACAATGGAGTCTAAGATCACTGGCATACAACAAATATCCTCTTCTCAGGATGACACAATCAGAAAGTTGCAGCACAGGGTAAGAGGTTTAGAGCGACAAGGGAGGCCAAGGGTCAACAGATTTAAAAGATATTGCTGATTTTGAAACTCCTTTAGCGATCAGGAAGACACTAGCAGTTTCGAAGCACCCTCCAAAAAAGGTATTTTGTGCTTAAGAAGATACTTGATGATTTTGATTGTAAAT
This sequence comes from Chrysanthemum seticuspe, assembly GCA_019973895.1. Classification (NCBI taxonomy): domain Eukaryota; kingdom Viridiplantae; phylum Streptophyta; class Magnoliopsida; order Asterales; family Asteraceae; genus Chrysanthemum; species Chrysanthemum seticuspe. The sequence continues at coordinate 275,803,298 of BPTQ01000001.1, read as the reverse complement.
ATCAAGTTTAGGGGAGGATTGTTGGGTTTTTGGTTCTGTTGGACGAATTATTCAAAGTATGGATCAACTCGTATCTTTTAACATAAACCACGGCTAGTGGGAATGGAAGAACTGCTGATAGATCAAAAGCTGTGGATAAAGATTGTGAGTCTGAAACAGAGTATCAAGTTTGTTAATACATAAAGGAAAGTTGATGATTTGAGGGGCAAATATCAAGTTTGTTCATACTTTAAAAGTTGACGTTTTTAAAGTTCCTTTCATCAACTACCTGATCATTGATTGACCGTAAACTGTAAAAATAGCAGGAAATGAAAAGTAAATGTATTACCTGTTCAACATCATTCCAGGGCCTGGGATACCTCGTCCCGTCTGCATAAAACACGGGCATGCCAGTTTGAAGAAGAATCTGAACAAAGTAACTACTAACCATCGCCCAATTAGCATTCTGAGGTCATACATGCCACATGTAGTCAACCCATAGGTCTATATGCTGCCATTTGCCGTAAATAAAATACCATTTTAAGAATTGGTAAAAATCAAGTACAAAGTCAAAAAAAAAGTGAATAAGAATACGTGTATAAACTAACCTCCTCAGTTAGCCAACCTTTTCTAGCAGGGTCTAAGCAAACTAATCGAAGCCAGAAATTTCGGTCAACAGTATAATCATCTGACCATGGAAATTTACACCGTAGTCTATCAGGATCACAAAGGAATTCTTCAATCTCATTAGACCGCCAAAGAGTTTCAACAGAATGAAACCATCTCCTTAGATCCTACAAAACAGCTTCAATTTATTAGTTTGACAGAGCATTATTGATAACCAAGTATATTGACAAGTTCGTAAAAATTATCACAATACCTCTACCCAAGGTTTCACTCTGTTAAGCTCCTCAGCAATAGCTGGGTCGTTCATGTTAGGACCGTGTTTTTTAATTTTACGCCGTTTAACTTGCAGATTGTTTTGTGGCGAAACAGGTTCCATGAGAATCTTCTTGTCGGGTGGTAACCGACTTAAAGCCTTTTGAAAATGTGACGAATTCATATACGCGAATCGTTTTTTCTTCTTCTCCTCCTCCAACTTCAACATGTCAGCTTCTTCCAACCGCAACCTATTAGCCTCTTCCAGCCTTAAGATGTTGGCCTCAGCATTCATCTTCTCTTCTTCCAACTGTAACCTTTCTTCCTCTACCAACGCCAATCTCAATTCCTCTAAAAGGAGATACTCCTGGAACAGACTAGCGCTGATTACATGTGTATATAACGGCCATACAACTAAATGCGAAGAAGAAATATTAACCTGAGCAACGTCCACGTCGGATTCCGGCAAGTCAATCAGTTTGAGATAAATGTTGTTAAGTGAATCGGAAAAGGCAGTCCTCGTGTTTGGAAAATGTGACTCAAAATCAAGTTTGTCCTGTAAAAAAATATGCATGAAATTTCTAAAATTAAACAATGGCAGAGAGAAATAACTATAGATTAGTTGAAAATTATACCCGAAGACCGCCAGTTCTGTCATGTGTAAGAACCTGTGAAGGTTTAAGTGTTAGAAAATTCCGGCAGGTCATGTTATAAAAAAGTGAATCTAATATTCTTATATTATAATGAATATAAAGAGAACCTGAATAATACACTCAAGTTTAAAAACTTGGCGATTCAGACCGGCAGTTACATGATCCTTAAGGCTTTTTGTTCTGGAACTACTTCCACTCTTGCATTGTTTTGAATTTACTTTCAAACCAGTATTTGCACATTGCCGTGACTTTTCAAGCTTCGAAAAGTAGGTATCGACAAGGCTGTGCTGGGTCCTGACCGGCGGTCTGGGAACGTAGTCATTGAAAAAATCTTGGCTATGTATCCACCATGCAGATTGGAACTCATGTATAGTAGGTCTCAGATCAGTAATTGTAGTTGAATCCTAAAGTTCAGTAATGGTACCAAAAAAACAATATATGGTTTAGTTAATTACTTTAATTAATATAAAGTCTTTGGAGTCATACATTACGAATGTTTCCTCGTTAGTTTGGCCTGCTAATGAAATGCTCTACCGGTCGTACCTACTGCTATAATTTGCCTCACTCAACAAGGGGTTTTTAATTGGTCAAAAATGCTCTTAGAGGCTTTGCAAAAACATGTTAACAACCAAGCCATATATTACTTGTATCCTAGATTCATACAGATGCTAGTAGACAGTCAGATAGTAGACCCCATACCTCATCAGAGAACTGAGAAAGTATGATTTGTTGCATATGGTCCCTAAATGTTTACTCATATGAAGAAGAAGAACACAAATTTTTCAGGGACTGTCACTACTTTAGTCCCTCATATGCTTAACTTGCCAAATATCCCTGAGAATGTAGAAGTACGTGATCCACAAACTACCGAAACCCCTGCTGAGAATTCCACTGCTGATCCCACTGCTACGACAACACAACCTATAACCACTACTGAACCTTTACCCTCGACTTCCCAACCCCACAGAATATTGGTCACCCGTAGGAGGAAGAAGGGCACAAAGCAACCTCAGGCTAGTGCTAGTGGTGTAAAAGATTAGCTTGTGACAGGTGTAGTAGGTGACATGATTGGAAGGGATTCCACTACTGCGTCAAGATTAGAAGCTGAGCAGGGCAGTGGAAACCTAAGTAAGACCGAACCAATGGCAACTCCTAATGTGGAGAGTTCTTTGGAATTCAACACAGGTGGAGGAATCCCCAGCCCACTGGCTAATTTGGGGGACATGGATGTTCAGGCTAGGTCTGATGCAATGTTAGACACATCCTATGATTCACCTGTCGGAGCAGGTAACACAGCTCGGATTTATGAGGGTAGTTTGGAACACCAACATGAATTGATGGCTAATGACTTTCTACATGATGACATTTCCAATAATCCACTTCTCGGACCCGGTTACACAGGTCGAGGTGGTGAGGGTACTATGAAACTCATTCTTGAATTGACGGATAGATTCACAACTATGGAGTCAAAGATCACTGGTCTTCAAAATCAGACAACTACTCGGGCTAAAACAATCAGGAGGTTGAAGCACAGAGTAAGTGTTTTGGAGATACTAAGAAGGCCAAGGTTCAATGCATTCAGGAAATCGAATAAAATGGGAAAGAAAGCAAGCTGCCCTGGGATTCAAAGTTTAGAGGATGCATCCAAACAGGGGAGGAGTGAGAGTACAAATTCAGGTGAGGCATTGGTAGATTTGGATTTAGACAACGGAGAGAATGGGGAAGGTTATTTGGTGGCTGACATGGAAGGTAAAGAAGCGGTACTAGATGATTGTTTAAAGGCTACAGTTGAAGAAAAGGATAAGGAAGTGGTGCAGGCAATCATTGCCAGTGTTGCTGCATCCGCTGCTAGTATTGACGTAATCACTGCTGCAACAACTGCTAGTATTATTCTAGCCACTGCCAATTCACATGTTTCAAGTGCAGAGGCAACCACTGCTACAATTATAAGCACCACAATAACACCAGCACCACAATAACACCAGCACCAAAACCAAAAAAGGCTGAGAATGAGGTTGTCATACAATTACTCAACCTAAAGCAATCTCACCATATCCCTTTAATGAAGACTGTAGCCAGACAGATGTTGGAAGTTAAGCTTAATCTGCAGTGTAAAAAAGTAACTCATCCAATTGTTCATCCACTACTGAGAAATATTGAGAAGATTGTTGATTATGAAATTCCTTTGGCCATCAAAGGCAAGCCTCAAGGTAGAATGAAAAGAAATGTAGACAGATTAAAAGCATTTGATGAACAATCTGTGTCTGATAAGGTATTGTGGGCTTAGATAGGTGGAAATGGAACATCTAATTTTCTGTGTAGGTTTACTTTTTTTACCTATACACAATAAATAAATAACAAAAAAGTTTAACAGGCTTACGTTTGAAAACAGGTTCGAACGATCAATTCTTTGAAAGATGGACTTCCTAGACCAGCCAAGTGCTCTTGGTATCACATTTGGATGTTTAATCCACCAAGCATGAGATTTTTCAAACGACTCAAGGATCCACACCTATGAGAATAAAAAATAAAAATAATAAAAAAATATAAAACAAAAAAAATTAAGAAAACAAAAAATACATAAAGTTTTAAATATAGAAATTAGTAAAAATGTTAAGTTGGAAAATGGATACCCGAAACCCAAACACAAATCTAGACAGTATGTATGTCGGACAATGCTTTGGATCTTTCTTCAATCTTAAAAGGTGGTCATCCGTGTGCTTATCAAATACATTATGAAGTTGGTCGTATAAATGAGTCCAAATATGCTCACCCCATGGAAAATCATTCCAATCATCTAGATTATCAAGTAACCTCATCAGTGTATCATCCACCTCGCATGTCAACAAATGACCCATAAAAATCACCTCTAAGGCTAACAAAAGACAACGACGTACAGCATCTTCATCAGATATCTGTCGAAACCGCTCTTCATCCTCGATAACACCAATAACAACTAAGTTGGTTAGAATATACCCTTGCTTGTCAGGAAATACCCTGTTACGAAAATTTAGAGAACCAGATGTATACGACCCAAAGCTTACATATCCAAAACACAGGCCGGTCAATAGACAAAACTCACGACGACCAATATGTAAAGCATGCCCTTGAATGTAACAAATGAACGGCATATCATAATGAGAATCATCAACTTTATGCTGTTTCCTTAGCATATAATCTATGATGTGCGTTTCATGTTCAAAAAACAAGAGATCAATCCAGCTTCCAAAGCATGTATTCCTAAACAAGATGCGGCGTTTTGCGTCTAACTTTTGCTTTATCAACCAAAAGTAGTTCAGTTTACTCGTAATGATTAACTTAGCTTCATAGTCCTAAAAAGGGTCAACAAAAAAATTAATTCTGACCATAGAAGGAATGTATACCAATGTCGTAAACAATTGCGTAGACGATGCATATAAACCACTCCTTATTAGTCTACAGACTGTCACTAAAATTTTTAATGAACCAATTTATGTTACATACCTAACTAACGACATCTAACGTATTATACCCGACATAATTACGAATCAGACAGACATAAAAAAGGAGCAATGGATTCTAAAATGGAATTAACACCTATGTGACATAGGTATTAATCGAATAACAACAACGATTTATTATAACATAGAACCAATTGGAAATAAATCATATGCAATAAACAACGAGAAACATATTTACGTACCATATTTGGCCACATTTTTAAAAAAAACTTAATCAATCGAATGTGGTTTGCAATCAACCCTGTAGCTTTCTAGATTGTGACATAACTGACGATACAAGGAAGAGAAGGACTGAGGAAGAAGAGGGTTTGATTTGTGAAAACAAGTAAGTAAGAATATTTTTATGCGAGAAACAAAAACAGAGAAAAACGATAACTATGAATGTTTTTGTGCGAGTGGGTATTTGATTTTGAATAGAAATGTAATGTACGGTTACTATTCAAAAGCGTACTTTCTGTGTAATGTGAAATGACGAAACAACCCTTATTAAAATATACGGTTGCCCAGCGCACTTTAGTTGCGCAGAAAACATTACCTTACACATACGGGACACTTGTCACAATGTCGAAGAGTTGCCCAATAACAGCGGTTGCCCTCGGTCTATTTTCAAAAAAAAAAAAAGTGGTCCGGAAAGTGATTAGCCTCAGGGCGCCGGGGGCATTTGCGTCATTTTCCCTTTGATTTATTAGATAGGAGTTGATGGAATGGAATACTATTCATGACCATTTGAAGGAGTGTGAGAGTTCATGAAGAGAGGTTAATGAAAATTGTAATTTTGTGTAATAAATAATTCACGTAGATATAAAACATGATGTAAAATATACCAATACTAGGATGTAAAGAAAATAAGAAATATATAGATGTTAATCATAAAGGGGGAAGCATAGAAGAGAACATTTTAACCATATGCAACTAACATATTTTTAAGATACCAATTATTAGTAAGAAAAACATACCTTTGTTATGTTGTCTAGAATGGTTTTTAAACCATAGACTTGACATACTTCATGAGATTTTAAAACACCTTTAACATTTTAGTAGGGCATGCTGACAGCTCTTTTAGGTTCTTCCTTTGTGAAAACTCTATTTTTCCATTATTAGGATGAAGTTTTCAAAGATTCCTAACCTAGAGATTTCTTTAAATGAATTAGTTAGAAATATTTAGAAAATATAAAGTGTAATACCAAAACTATGAAATATCCAAACATAGAAGTTTTATCCTTTCTGTGAAAACAGTTTTGATGTCAGTTTTTACAAAGGTTTTCATTCTTTGTAGTTTTCAAAACATACACGGATCGTTTCAAGTTTTTAAAGTATAATATACCTAAAAAGCTTGGTAACGAAGCTCTGATGCCAATTGTAGAAAACTAGAAGGGAGGTTGAATAGTTTTACTAATTAAAACTTTGTTTTAAAACATTTATATCGACTTATGTCAATCTATTTTGGTGTGTTGGATATTGATAGTTAGATATGACTAAACTATACTACGAGAGTGAGAAATAAAGACACAACCATAACACAAGTATTTATAGTGGTTTGGCTACAAGGTCACCTTCCTTGCCCTACTCCACTCCCCGAGTACCCAACTCGGGAGTTTGTAATCACTACACAACACAAGCTCCTTTTCTTGGCAGAAAAGCCTTCACAACTTTGCTTACACTTTTTTCGGTACAAAGCTAAATATCGATTACTTCACACAAGGTAGAACCAAACCTTTCGTCGCCTACATTTTATTCGGTACAAGGCCAGATACCAAGTTCCTTTACAATGGAGGAACTAATCCAAGCACCACTAGTTAACATAACATACGTATGACATGCTTGAGAGGAACCAACTACAAGGGACACTTATGTGATCTTGTGATGATGATGAAGCCTAGCAACTCATGTCTTCGAGCTTGCAAGTCTTCTTGCTAAACGTCGTGATCTCGTCTTTATGAGGAACCTAGAGAATCACTAATAGAAAAACTACATATATGATCCTTGGATCTGAGTTTTGAGAAGTAAGAATATAGAGAGAAGATATATCTAAAAATGATGAGGAGAAATGAGGAAATGGCCAACTATTTATAGGAAAACAATTCTCTGATCACCCGAATCCTTTCCCAAAGGGATCCGGCAAGTGTTATCCAAGAGATCCGGCTATCTGGTAATACCAGTCCGGATTTTGGGTTACAATTTTGGTTTTTGGGATATGGGTTATAATACATGGGTTATCTGATATCATGCGTGATGTAATATACATCTTAGGTCATGGGTTATGGACTTTGAGTCATGGGTTATGAGCTTTGGGTAATTGGTCATGGATTTACCCATTTTGATATTATACATGATGGCATGCATATGGTCCATGGGTTTTGGGTTAAGGTCCATGGGTCATAGGTTATGTGTTATGGATAGTCCAAGCTTTTACAAGTTACATTTAACTTAGCATGTATTTTATAAAATTTTGTAAGTAACCAAAGTTACTTATAAGTGTTTTATAAAAATAGTTTTGGTTTTATGTAAACTATTTAACTAAACATGTTTAATGGTTTGTTTCTCTAGTAAAATGAGTTAGTAAACTATTTGCTCAAAATCCGTACGCATTTTTATTTATTTTGTTAAAATGATTTTACGATTATTATCGACAAAACTTAAGAAGATCGTAAAATATAATTAACATTTTTACGATTTATTTATATTAAAAACTTCTATTTGGAAACTCGTCAAACAACTAGTTAATTGATTCGCTTTTATAAAAAATTCTCTTTATCTCACTCAATTACATCTTTGAAAATTCCCGCCTAGAAGCTTTAAGGAATAAAATCTATGCTTTGTTGGTAGTCAGAGAGCTGAGAGGTTCGTCAAGGTATTGTCAACCCATGATGAACCTTTTTCCTTCAGCATAAGTTCCATCAACATACTAGCTGACCCACAGTAAATAGTGAGTATGTCTTTAAGCAATCTTCGACTTCTTTGACGATGTCTTTGACTCGAACATTCCTGAGGTTGCTCGTTGATTTTATTATTAGCGAGTCTTCTTGAGCTGCTCACTGATTTCATTATCAGAGAGTCTTCTTTACTTAGACTAATTTATTTTCTAATTCTATTTAGAGACCATTAGGCACTGAATTAGCCCAACAATGCACTTGATCTCCTATTAGTCAACTTCACAGTTATTTCAATATTGGTTCCCTTTCGCATATTTTTCCTCTTCTTGATCTCTTTTACACATCACGGAAAAATTAAACTTACTTAGAAAATTTTAAGGAAAAACGTTAACGTTACATCATGAACATACCTGAAGGGTCGGAAGTTGTTCCAACCTCTGCAACCTCGGAAGCTTGCTTAGAACTCTTATTCTTTCTCTTACTTCCTTATTCCTTAGCACGTCCATCTTTGGAAACCTTGGCTTGATTGTTCTTCTCGACAGCTACCAACATTTGGTGAAGCTCTCTGACAGACTTCTCCTAGCCATGCATGTTATAACTCATCAAAAATGCATCATAAGTACTATTTGGTAGCGAGCTCAATTTCCTGGAAATAGGTTTCCAAGCCTTTCAAGTTTTCTAGCATGGCTCTTCATCTTATGAACATGCAATCCAATAGATTATCCATCATGCATATTGCATGCATGGATCAACTTCAGAGTTTCATTGGTGTAATGCCTAACAAGTTGTTGAAACATTCCTTTTAGCTCCTCTAGCATATCATATACAATATTTCCCTCCATCGAATTTAGGAGGTTAGGAGTCATACTAGCAAGCATAAACAAGCTATTTTCTCTTGTTCAGAGTTAAGCCTATGCCATGAAACATGATTACGTGAAGCAACATCGTCAGGAGCACGAAGAGGTAAGGATTGCTCGATGATAGCCAATTTTCCATAAAACTTAAGGACACTCATCAAGGTTCGATACAAATCTAGAAAGTTCATGTCATTGAGCATTTCCTCCTACAGTAGAGAATGGAGAGACAGTGTTAGCGCAAATATGAAGATATTTATATTAACCGGTCTTTTATGTTTTAATAATGACATACATATAACTAGTAATGCATAAAGTAAAATGTGCAAGTTAATCGTAACCATAAATCGTCAAAGCATACATTAATCAACCTTCTCGACGTCTCGAGACTTTTCATACTCAACACAGGTTTAATATGTTTGTAATGTTGCATTATGATCAAACAACTTAACGATGAGAATGTTTAAAATATATTTTAGAGTCCTTATGTGTTTACAATCTCAATCATTATATTTCAAGCCTCATTTTACATTGCATGCAAGGTAAGAACACAATTTTACAAACTAGTTGATCAGAGTTGCATTTATTTTTTTTAGGTAAAGGGTATCTCCGGTAAATATTATTACTCCAAAAAATAGTTAAGTACCAAAGATGTGAGTGAAATCCCACATCTCAGCCCAAATTAGGTGAAACAAATGCACCTATTCGCATCAAACCTAAACTATTATAAGAATGACATGCCAAACTTATGAGACCCAAACTATGCTATCTTAGCTGACCATGAAGGCTAATGTCATAAGCATTAGCAAACACCATTTGAGATTCATTCAAGCCATAATCATCAAAATCATCATCATCATCATATGGGACTTCATCATAATTCTCCTCCCATTGTTCATACAAGCTCTTCTTTCCCACTCTACTGCCACTTTTAGAAGCTTTGTTAACCATATATCTCGTAGATGCCATAAAACTGACAGTTTAATCGTAGACCTCATCTACCTCATCATCACTATCATCATGTACATCATCATTAACCTCCTTCTATTCATTAAAAGTGTCTACTACCTCGATCACCTTATTTTCATTGTTCAAAGCCTCAAACGAGTTTTTAAGAGAAAAAAGATTGATTTTATCTGCCTTTCCATTACCACTTTTGCTTAGTGATTTCGTGACATCATTAGATCTTTTTGAAGTTGATGACACATTTGTAGCATTATTATGGTTCGTCTATGGAGAAACATTCGGCATTTAGCCTGTTGTATAGCTTTCAAACGAAAAAAAAGTTTAGACTTCACAGAAACCGGTTTATTATTATTTTTTTTATTTTTTTTTACCACCCGAGGTCTTCTTTGCAACTTCAATAAAACCCTCACTATTAGCTCTCGAAGTATGACCCTTTACTTTATCCATCCCCTTCACCAGGCGTTTAGAAGCAACTTTAGGATAATCATCAAGTGAGTGACCATATATCAATAATGTACCACAACGAGGGGATTCCCACTCGTATTCAATACAAATAGTCTCTTTTCTATATCCTTCTCCTTCAAGCTTTGGGACAGCAAGTTGCATTTATTTCATATACATACTTTCATCCTTTTGTAAAATCTCTTTCATCATGCGTCCTAAACACTTCCATCATTTTATAAAACATTGCATATGTTTATAAACTTTCACAAAAGTTTACTTAAACCTTATTTCACATATTACTTTCTTTATAAGAAAATGTTTTAATCATCATTTGACTAACTAGTCAAATATCTTCTCCTTTGAAAAAGTATCATACGAAATAATGCATGGAATGTAGGATTTTACCATTTTGGTAACAATCCAAGATTTAACTTCTAAATGGTATCTTCCTCTTTAGGAAGTATATCCAATGAATCTTACATTAAAAAAGAGATCATCCATCGTCTTGGGTAATAATCAAAGATCAAAAGCTTCTAACTCTTGTTTGTTATAAGCATATTTCCATTTGATGATTCATAAAGGCAAGCTTAGAGATCTTCTCATCCTCATCCACCAAAACACACTTACATATAAAGATCCACCACAACAAGATTAGATCTTTTGTCATCTCTATCCATTGAAGTTTTCTTAGGAAGAGAAGTTCAACCTTAGGAGAGTTCTTGATGTTTAGATAAGGCATTAATATCCATTAGACAACCTTATCTTGAATCATTATTATACAAGACCATGTATTATCACTATACAATATCTTATATCACAAACTATACACCAAACTAGATGTTAGATGGTTTGTGTGTTTAGGCCTTAAAATACAATTGTAACTGGTTTAGTGTGTTTATGCCTTAAAATACAAGGTTAAGGGCCACAGAACGTAACGAATTTGGTTGTAACTGAAGAAGGACTCAATATCTAGCTTAGTATCGGTAAACATTGTAAGCGAAATGTATGTTTTTTTTTCCACCGAGAAGGGAGCTTATTGACTCAACGAAGCAAGTCTCGAGTTAGGTAATCGGGGAGTGGAGTAGGGCGAAGAGAGGCTTCGTGTCCGAACCACTATAAATTATCGTGTTCGGTTTGCTCTTTCTTTTAGTTATAGCTTTCTATGTATATTTGCATTGTGCGTATCTTTGTGTTGTGACGATTCAATGCTTAAACTATGAAATTGTCGGGTAAAAGGATAACCAAACTAACAGAAATAATATTTAATACTAATATTATGTTGACCGACCGAATTGGGAGGAATTTTTATGTATGCGTATTTGATATGAACCATTCTTAATGCACTAGTAATAACATAGTCTAAAGGCTGAAAGGATTGTATGTCATTATTAGGAGATATACGTGTTAAGTTAATTACCCGTTGATTGTGATATGCATGATTTTGTTTGTAAAAAGTCTTGCCCTATCTTTATCTAACATGTTATCTGGATCATGCCATATAGAGTGTTTGGTACCTCGCCTTGTGAACATGTTTGGCTATTTGATACTGGCAGTCATATTGTCCTTTGCATATTGTTAAGCTTTCTATAAATTACATTCAAATCTCTTGGGATGACCTGAACTTACCTAGACTGTATTAAACTCGAATGGGTATACTTTCCCATGTGTTTTACTCTTAAAATTGGTATTTCTAGTATTATAAGGTTAAATCTTTTGCAACACAGCAGTGACCATCGTTAACCCATGGTCCAAGTGTTTTAGAACATAAAAAGTTCTGCATTACTTTGAAATTAAAAGATGTTTAAAGGTTTACCTTAAGGAGGAAATTTAAATGTAAGCTAAAATCTTTAGGGACTATAACAAAAGGTAAAAGAGGTATCTATACTGGTTTCCACAATTTTGTTTGTGTTTATTAAGTTTGCAGGAGTATAGCGACTAAAGTTGAACAAAATGTCGAAGATTAGTTCCGGGTGTGTATCGCGTTTAAAGTTCAAGATCTAGAGTGAAACTTCAAAACTCGAGGCTAATCTTTTTTCTATTGGTTTAGTCATTAGGTTTTCATTTTTTTTCTCTGCGTGTTTTGGCTTTGCTTGATTCAATGTGTTGAACGGTTATGGTTTGTGCTTTTCATAGAAATGTTTAAACTTTTCTTTTCTTTGTGTGCTTAGAACTTAAAATCATCGATTAAAAGAATTTGTTGCAAGTCTATTTTTTTAAAGTTAGGGTTTTTATATAATCTAGGGGTTGTATCTTTAGTGGTCGGATCTTGATTCTACAAGTGTAGAATCTTGTTCTTGGTATTTACATGTTAAATTTTAAGCTTCAAAATGAGGGTTTTTAAACATCGGGGATATTTTAAATTGAGTTTGTATAGTCATCAACAATTGTGTCTGTTGTCATATCTAGTATGTGTGGTGTTTTTTGGGCTGTCAATCTTTAGAGTCAAAATTACATACTATATTAAACCTTAGTGTCTAGATCTTTGTTTGTATCTTTCATATTATCAGTGTTTTTTTAGTATTGTTTGTTCTTTAATTTAGTTGATTGAAAGAAATTTTAATTAGGATAAATTAGAGGTCAGTCTTAAATTCTTATACATATAATGATAGTTGTGTTTGTTCTTTTACAGATATTTGAAGTAGTATATTCCGATGTCATGTGCTTTAAAAGATCGTCTTGATCTTATTTTCTTGGTTTATAAATGCTTGTTTGTGTTTGTTTAGTTTGTAGGAGTGCAAAGACCAAAGGTTAACAAATTGTCAAAGATTACTCGTGGGTGTGTGCTTGTGTTTAAAGTTCAGCGATTGGAGCGACACTTCAAGATTCTAGACCACATATATTTTTTTCTTTTGTTTAGTCGTTAGGTTTTCATATTTCTCTATGTGTGTTAACGATTAGGGTTGATGGTTTTTTTTTATAGTCATTCAATGTTTGTATGTTTTGAATTTAAAATTATGATGTTGTGATAAACGAAAAAATGTGGTTGTTGAATTCATACAATTTTTGTTTTGGTTGGTAAATTCTTTTTCAGCTTTTTTATAAATCTGACAATAAATTATATACTAGTTACTACGGTGTTAGTCGGGTTAGCGTCAATTTGATTGAGGCAAAAAAATAAAAAATGAAAAACCTGAACCCGTCCTTATTTCGAACTCAAGTTAGTCACGTTAGGCTCAATTCGAGTCGGCTAAATTCGAGTTCGGGTCAACCCGAATATAAGTAAAACGATTACAAAAAAATTGCTTACTTCAATATGTTTACATTGTAAAAGTGTTATTCGAGTCGGGTTAGTCGTATTCGGGTCAATTCGGGTCGGGTAAATTCGGGTTGAGCCTGAAAAAAACATACTCAAACCCGACCTTATTTACGAATTAGTCCTATTGACCCGAATAAAATTATTGACCCGAGTAACCTGACTCAAATAGGCTTAATCGGATCCGGGTCGGGTTAACCTTTTTGACACCCCTACTAGTTACAGGGTTTATATAATAAAAACAAGGGAAAATTATCAAAATAAACCAATCCTCCTACGACTTATTACTTTCAACGCCTAAAATTTCAAAAGTCCAAAATATACCGCGCGATTGGGCAACTTGTACATAAGCCAACAAGTGTCCAAGTATTGTATCTGGATTAATTTTTATTTGATTGTTTAAAGACACGTGTCAAATGTAGACACGAGTTGCTCAAAAAATAAGTCGCCCTTTGATCTTTGTCTATTTTGAACTTTTGAAAATTTTAGACCAGAAATGACCGATCTATTTTGATAATTTTTCCAAAAACCAAAATGTATTTTGTAAATTAAAAGAAAAAAATAATAGATGTGGGAGTAAAGAATTATACAAAAGTCTACCAGTACAACGAGTACCCGAAAAGTACGGGAAAATAGGTACGACTGCTTATCCTACCACATGCAACGATGCGTACAAATAGAGCTTTATTATTATTATTTTGTTATAAATAATATTATCTTGTTTATTAAAAGCCAAAATAAATTACATTTGTATATTCAATAACCACGTTGAATTCTAATACATTTGTATTACTTATCTTTGTTATCATCTGTCGACTAACAATACAAAATTACTTATATATAGTACTATATAATGCATTTAAAAACCAAACCTCATTCCAAGCCTAACTCCTAACCAAAAATTAAGATAAGAAGCTTCAATCATGAGATGACATGTGTCAATTCTTAACAAACTCCAAGCCTAACTTCTAACCACTAAAAAGTAAGATAAGGAGCTCCAATTATAAAGTGACATGTGTCACTTCTCAATTAAAAATTCATCTTTATTTTCAAATTGAAATATCTTTTATTTCACCATATTTTCTAAAATTTTATGTTCTTTAATTCAACATCCATTTTGATATACTAGAAAGTTACCCGCGCAATGCGGCGGCGGGTACCCGATGACTATTTTGTAGCGAACAAATATTTTTTATTTTTACGTCTAATTCAAGTAAGTTTATCTTTTTTCAACTCCGCTTCTTCCCGACTACTAAAGAAAACTCATAAAAATATATCAAAATGGATGTTGAATTAAAGAACATAAAATTTTTAAAAATATGGTGAAATTAGATCATAAAAAAATTAAACGGATTAAAAGATATTTAAATTTAAAAATAAAGGTGATTAATTAGTTAGGAAGTGACATGTGTCACCCGCTCTTTATTTTAGTTTGTTAGAGCTCTTCCCTTTTTGTTATTTTTTAGTTAGAGAAGTGACACATGTCACTCAATGATTGGAGCTCCTTATCTTATTTTTTTAATTCTTTCCATAATAAGCAAGTAAAAAAGTCTGAATTTTTAAGTCTTCTAATTTTAGAAGGCCTAAATGCATTATAAAGTAGTATAGATTTTTATGAGTTTTTACTTTTTATATTTTTAGTGGGTTTATTTTATTTTAATTCAAATTTTTACAACTTTAACCTTTATTTCAATCAATACAATCTTGATTCGTCAAATATATTTTTGGGGGAGTGTTTGACATGTAAGAGATTGCGAGAGTATTTTTATATGCGAGAATAATGATGTAACGGGAAAGCTACGGGTAACCTAAACAAACACATACAAGTAACACATATACATTCGAAGTGTTGTGAAACGAATTCACTAAACGGGTAAGCAAACACATATAACTATACTTATCGCCGCCGCTATGTGCGAGTATCCGACTAGTTTTAATGATGTATCTTGACACCATAGACGAGATGTAAAAATCTATTAATCACCCACTAAATTGTCATAGCTATTTTAGTTAGCCGACGATAAAAGAATTCATCCATTAACGTAAGACACTTCAATCGTTGTAACAAATCCTTTCATAGATTACGTACATAGTTTACACACGATATTTAATAGAACAAAAAGTATAATGTTCAAAGATAAATCCCATGGTAAATTTTGTATTTCCCACTTTGTTGGAACTTGGAAGCTAGTAATATGAAGATTGTCAATATGATAAGCAACCATACTTACCCAGTTACCCCAACATTTGCTTGCTCTTATGAACTAAATTGCTTCTTGCAGACTTCACTACTGTTTTAAAATGGCTACAAAGATAATCTCTCCTAACTCTCTTTTATTTCATGTGTCTAGGGAGAAAGGAAATGAACCCTCGTGAGTGGTGATATTAGAATGTTAAGTAGAACCAAAAAAAAGGCACCAATTCACATTTCAGGCTATTGAAAACTTTTGACCATTTGAGTTAGAGTAAATTACATAAATGGTCATTATGGTTTGTCCATTTTTTTAATTTTAGTCTCTGAACTTTTTTTTAACAAGTTCAGTCATTAAGGTTTCAAATCGTTACATAAATGGTCACTGTGGTTTTGCTAAAATTACATAAATAGTCACTGAAGTTGACTGAATTTGTAACGATTTGAAATCTTAATGAGTGAATTTGTCAAAAAAAAGTTCAATAACTAAACGTGAAAAAATGGGCAAACCATAATGACCTAGGGCTGAGCAATCCCGACCGACTCTAGACGATCGACCGACGCTCGACTCCGACCGATAACGACCGACACAAACCGACCTTAACTCGGGTCGGGATTCGGGATGGGTTTTCAACCTTGTGGGGACTCTGGTCGGGTCGGGAGTCGAGATTGTTTCGGGATAACACAAAGAAAACCATACAAACCGGTTTGTTTCGGGACTCGGGTCGGGATTCGGGATTTCCCGAACTAGAATCGGGTCGGGATTCGGTTAGAATTTTCAGCCTTGTCGGTTTCGGGATGGGTCGGGATCGGGTCGGGACGGGTCGGTTTCAGCCCGATGCTCAGCCCTGTGACCATTTATGTAATTTACTCTTTCAGTTAACTCGAAGAGTGGTTTACTTTTAATACTCTTCTTGATGTGTTCATTTTATTAACAACGAATTGAAGTTATTTTAAATACAACAATGAAATAGCTTTATAACAATTTTTAGTTCAACATCAACATTTGTTTACTCTTTCTTTCTCGCTCTCTTTCCAACTATCTTTTGCTTATAGCATAACAGATACGGAGTAATAAAGTTCAGTTAAAATTGTAGAATATTATTTACTCACTAATAATTTAAAGCAAAAGTATATATGAAACTAAATAAAAATGCATGTATCTTTGCAGAGACACCATAACTAAAGCTAAAAGTCAACTATAAGTACGGCCGAACGCCCGCCAATGACTTTATATTAGTCAATATCTCACGTTCAATACTCGTTTATTAGTTATTTTATTTTTCTTTTAATTTGTAAGTGGTTGAGCTAACGTCTAAGTTGACCAATCCAGGATTTTCATCAACTGATATTGTCATCTTTGATCAATGCCTGCTTAACTAGTTTTCTTTGGTTTTACATTTACTATTGTTTTTCTTTGGAAAGAAGTATTCAAATTGGCATTAATTAATTAGCTACAAATGACGTTCAATGTACGGACTTGGTTATACTTATAAATATAGTAGAAATTTGGGCAAATGATTGAAAAAATATCATACTTGCTACTATTTTTTTTTGTGAGTAGCGAACAAATTTTTTTGATTTTATGAGTACTCTTCTTTCAAATTCATCCTTTTTAGGGTACTATATGACATTTTTGCCCTTCGGGAAAAAAAAAATCTATTAGCTAAGAAGGGCAAAATGTCCAAAACTTTCGCAAAATACCCTAAAAATGATAAATTTGAAAGAAAAGTACCCACAAAAGCAAAAAAATTTGTTCGCTACCCACAAAAGAAAATGGTTGCAAGTATGATACTTTTTTCAATCATTTGCCTTAGAAATTTTGTTAGAAAAGCAACTTTTTAAAATTATCTCAGGCAACATCTTTAATTTTATCCCAGGACACTGGCTAGCAATCCTTCTTATAGTCGATACATCCATGTATATCTATCGTGCATAAGAACTCCATCTGCTCTCGCTATTATCGTGAATAAGAACAACATTTCATGCTGATTAGGTTAATCACGATAGCTGAGAGTGGAGCTTTAACGTTTGATATATACTTGACAATAAAATTTATCATAAGTTAGGTTAATATGAAAAGAATCATTTACGAGGTTTGGATTTAATGACGGAGCACTGTTTTTATTGTTTTATGTATGTACTATTGTACTAATATTACGAAAAGATATATAGCATGCGTATACTAAATTTATATTGGTTGCTCGTTGGCCAATTCTCTTCGGATCGTGGTCTCGGCATCGTGGAGTTTCACCAATCACCCAACTAACTTGGCAAATTCTCATCTCAAGGAGCTTAGTACCCCCGATGAATATGTATTTTGACTTGGCTACTTAAATCACTACTTGGATAATATGTAGATTTAGAAATCGTGTGTTAGGACTTGAAGTTAATCATTCAGAAAATAATATTCTTCATGAAGAAGTTAAAGTTTTACCTAGTTCTCTCTCCCCCATGGAGAAATCCGGCCGCCATCTCCCTTATTTTTTCCGGCCATAGAACCACCCCTTCACGTCCTCTCTACCCTATTACGATTCCTTTTTCGTGATTAGGGTATGCAATACGCTGTTGGGGTTGTGTTTTTTCTTCTAAGGGGATGGCGGCTGTAATCTTTCTTGTTACATTTATATGATTTCTCCATGATTATCACTGGTCTATTCTCTATTCCTTATTGCGATATGTCTTTGATCGTTTTTGGTTTATTAGGGTTTTGATTCTATGGTACCATTCTCACATCTATAAAACCCTAACAATTATTTAAAGCCGGTTATTTGTAATCGATTTTTTTAGGGTTTTATAGTTTTGTTTGGTTTATTGGGTTCGATATGGTTTGATTTATTTTGATTTGGTACGATCTGGTGATGTTATGCTCTCAAGGAAACACGAAACTCTTTGTTTTAGGGACCTTATGTGTAACTCTAAGTTTTAGGGTTTGATTGTTTCCTGTAAGTCGATGAGGATGTCAGGTTTGTTTATGGTATGGTTTATTGTTTCGTGGGTTAGGGGAGATGATTGTCGATTTATTGATCGGGTTTGTCATGCTACTCTTCTGCCTTAGTTGGTTAACATGCGTGTTTGTGAGTTTCTTAATCATGATGTTTGTCATGACTGGTAACTACCCTAGGTTCTAGGGTTTGGTCGTCCTTTGTTTTAAGCTAAGACAGTTGGAGGTTTTTCACATGTGTTGGTTATTGATGAATGTTACTAGCTTGGTCATGAAGCAGTTTTAATTCATATTTGTTAGAGGCTTATATGATCATTGCTCGCTAGTATTGATAGACGTTTTGGAAGGCTTGGTCTACCCTATTACAGGTTACTATTGGAAGTCGTGGTGATGCTTACTATTTTGCTTGTTTATGGCACTTTGTTTCATTCGATGGCTGCTATTACGTTATGGGTTAGCAACTAATATGTGTTTATGGCAGTTTGTTTTGAGTTGCACCTGTTGATCACATGGCATTTTGTAGGGGAGCTGTTGTGTTTCCCTTCATGTGTTACTTGTATGCGGTTATGCTGTTGATCGATATTGGAAGTTAAGTTTTTGTAGGGTTCTTATTCAAAAACTCTAGCGATCGTTATTGGAAGTTAGGGTTGAAAACCCTAATGTATGTACGAGTCCTTGGTGTTCACAAGTTTGGTTCGTAATGATGTATTCTATGCATGTTCAGACTTGGTGGTTGGGACTTGTGGATTGTGTTGCTTGGGTGCTGGATTATCTTTCATTGGTAAGTCGGTTGTAGTCCTATGGTATGGGGTTACGGTTTGGCGTCATTCTTGCCATACTATATGTGATCTCTATTCGTGGAAGTTAAAGTAGATTGCCATGATGATCTAGAAGGCTCAAGTGCTTGTACTTGAGTAGTATTGTTATGTCATATGTACTTGTAGTCATTTTTGGTAGTTCATTTTGTTAAGTTATCAGTATGATATGTAAGCTATAAAAATGGCTTGTCATTCTTATATAGTGGTCGATGTAAGTGTCATAAGGGACTTAGGCGAGGGAACTCACCCTCGTCTCTTGTATTCAATATTTTTTTGGTTCATATATTTTACCAGGGTGCAGGATTACTCCCTTTTACCCAAAAAGTTTTACCTTTTAGGGTTGTCCAAACTCCACTAGGATCAGTTACTAATTGTTTTGCGTGTTTTATAAAAGGAAAATGATAAATGGGCCTAATTAAATAGACCTAAAAGGTGACCTACCGCATAAATGACTTGTACAGTTACATAACTGTACAAATCATTTATGCGGTAGGTCACCTTTTAAGTCCATTTAATTATGTCCATATATCAAGACTCTTTATAAAATACACGTGTCTCCCTCTTCATTTTCATTTATATATGTGAGCTAAATGAACGCTTCTTTCACCAATCTGAATGAACCCATCTTTCACCACTTCAAACGAACCCATCTATCACTAATAACACAATCATGATGAGGCTCAAGAGCAGATAACCGCAGGAATCAATCCATTAAATTAGAACCATCCCAACACCACCTATCTTTCCAAGATGAAACACGAACCATTAGCAATGTTCAAAGCGAATGAGATCTGAAAGATGTGTTGACATGTTCAATCTTGAAAACACCACTGTTTGAATTAAAGCATATTAACAACTTAATATTTAATCATATAATCACAAGTAAACGCAACGAAAGACAAGATCAAGTATAGTATATTGTAATTAACATAAGAATAAGAATCGTGTACCTTTTAGAAATTAAAGCAAACGAACTAACGATTCTTGAACACTCGCTTGTGAGTAAATCAAACACACGAAAAGTACTAAGATCAAAACAATGATCTCTCTACGTATCCACACACAATATGTTCTTAGCAAACAATTAAGTATGCTAGTACTAGTAGTGATAAGCAAACGAAGCACTTGATTCTTGAACCAAACAAACCCGAAACCCTTTGTGTTTGAAGGTGATAGATCGGCTCACAAGACAAACCGAAACCCTTTATTGTTTCTTGGTGTATGATCGGCTTGGAAAATCAAAAACCGAAACCCTTGGTTGAGTTTGGTATTCGGTCGACTAGGCACAAGAAAAAAAGAAGGGAAAGCTTTTAGGTTTAGGGATTACATTAGTGTATTAAATAATGAACTCAATGTTTCATTATATACACATAAATTACTTGGCTTGCAAGCTAATCAATCCCAAACCTTGTGGGAATATACCACCGATCGGCCCAACTAAAAGGAAGGGGATCCGGAACTTTCTTTTCCTCCGTTTTGCACTTAAAACCTTCAACTATCGTCTAACGACCATTAGCTAAATACTTCGTTAAATAACTACTAGCAAGGTACCCGCGCGATGCGGCGGCATGTACCCTGTGACTATATTTTCTGACAATGTAAAGTTATGCGGTCATACTTTTATTAAACAATTAAATTACAAATAAAAATAACTTTAGTTATGACCGTGAAAATAATTCATCTCCTGTTAACCGAAGCTACCACAAACAAAATCTTGATTCTTTCCTTGATCTCAATCACCCTTCGTCAATTTTGGAGCCGACCGACCCAGTTCGACCCTTATGTTGCAATGGTGGCAACTTGGTCGGCGCAGCGGCGACCGAACCAGTCGACCGACCACTACGGGCAGCCGCTTTATTTTTAAATGTTTGGCTTAATAGTTTGATTAGATTGTACATTGCAGTTAAATGGTTGTATATTTTAGTGATTGGGTAAATTAAATAGTTTATTAATTGTATGTGTTGAATAGTGTTTTTTAGTTGTATTTGTGCTTCAAATAGTTTGTACATTGTGTTTTATAAATTATACTTTTTATCAAATGGGTGTTTTAAATATGACATTAATTACAAATGTTGACCAGTCAATATGTGTAGGTGTTTATGCATAAAGTAATTGTACATATAGCTTAAGTAGTTGTATTTGCTTAAAATCTATATATGAAAATCTTAAAAAAATTAGAAAAGAAATGATCATCCCTCCATTATAAGTAGTATAGATATAGATTAGTTAACGTTTGTTATAGCTTATCACTTGTAATTAATTCATTAGATTTAGTATATAAATTATATTAATTGTTTTATGTATTAATGCGTGTGTCCCCGTAGACACACGTGTGTTTTAGAAATACGTTATTTGGATATGGACATATCCCAACTGGAAACATCCTTAATAATATAACACCAAATAACGTATTCACATCATAGTTTTAAGAGTAAAACAACGGAGCTGTGAATAATGAAATGCGTGACAATAGCGAGCATGATATACAAACGTAAGCACTAAATGAACACACAAACTAGCAATAGGAATAGGAAAATCAATCCCAATTGGATCGATTGGATTTTTGATCCAATAAAAGCTTGTAAAATTCCTATGTAATGTCGGTTTTCTAACTCCTTGCTAGAGTGTTTCGAATAAAATTTGCCGTTAAAAAAAAACCGTGAGAACCCATATGCGATGATAATTTTTATAAAGCGCCATCACCTCCGTAAAAACCTTTGATCACATTCCTCCAAATAGCTTCTATTTTAGTAATGAGGCTACATTTCCACTTCCTAACTGTACCTAGGCTTTTTATAGCCGGCTACCAACCCTTAAACCTCTAACTATACGATCAAGAGTTCACTGGGTGTAAAAACCTTTTACCAAAAAAGAAGAAGAGGTAAACTAGTAAGCATGTATGTAGCTCAGAAGAGGTGAAATTGATCTTTGCTACCCTTTATCTGTTGTATAATATTTATAAATAAACGATTAATATTACTAGTAATATATAAATAATAACACGTCTGATTGTCTTCCACATGTTTATCTCCTTCCTCTTCAACCTTGTCTTGCCCACACGTTTTTTTACTTATCTACTTCTTCTACTACTACTTTTTTCATTATCTTTTAAGCTAGATTCATATGTTTTAATTAAATTGTGTATTTATAGTCTCGTGATTGATTAACTTTTGTTGACTTCAGGAAATGAAATTTTAGATCGAGCTTTAAACTATTTAAAATAGTCATTTCGAATGAACTTTGATTTCTTTCATAATATCCTTTCTCAAAGGTTTTACTGATAACCAGCAATAAAGCTTTTTTCTCTATCGAACAGTATCGTGTATCAACATAACAACAAAACAAAAGCAGTGAAAGTGAAAGGCGTACTTCCCATTAGAAACCGATATAATACAAAAATATCTTACAAAACTACTTATAATTAGAAACCCTACCGGGTCCATAAATCAACAAGTAAAGCGAAATCTCTGAGAAGTATAAACAAAATATCAACAACTGCTTTTACAACTACACTTCTTTTTTCTTTAGTTATTTTATTGCGATCTTTGCACAATCAAAACTGATTACACAAAACAATCATTCTTTTTTCTGATAATTTACTCTCAAACTGGAACAAAAAAAGTTTGAGAGTAAATATGCAAATAAAAGTCATCTTTGTGCGGGTGTACCAATCAGCTTTTTTTGTCTATAGATCAAATTCTCATTCCTTAAACTTGGTGGATTGGGGTAGTATTCGGTGGCGTTTCACTAATGGCGACCACTGATCTCCTCCCACGCTCCGCCCGACTGTTCTCAGCAAACTTCATACTTCCGATGTGTAAACCCATCTCTCTCTCCTCCTCGCTATACTCCATACTATAATAGTACTCTTCATTGTATTTTTCATTCTTTGATGCCGGAAACAACATGCTCCCCCATTGCGGAAAGTGGATAAACGCCACTGGGATCGTTAAAACCACTGTCATCACACCCATCCACATTAGCCCCGAAGCTGTGGAAAACCTAGTACCGGAGAAAAATAGCAGTTGTGTCAAACCACCACCAACATTGCCACCAGCACCGGTTAAACCGGAAACAATGCCTAGGGAGCGTCTAGAAACGAAGGGAATGATCCCATAAGTCGCCCCACAAGCTGCTTGTGCTCCGGCTGCCATTAGCATCATTGACAATATTGCGAGGGGTAGAGAATTGGATAGACCTAACCATATACAAAAAACTCCTCCTAGGGTTTGTGCGATCCATAGTATCCATAGCCTTCCTCTCATTCCAAATTTGCGAGCAGCTAGATCGGATGCATAGCCACCGAATGGACGGGTTATAAAATTAGCCACCCCAAAACTGGCTGCAACTACTCCGGCTGTGTGAAGCTTTAAACTAAACCTATTGCACAATAGAAAAATAAATCAGTAACATGGTAAAAAATAAATAATAACAGAATTTATTGGAAAACCAAGATTGTTTAGCTACCTATCATAGAAATATTCGGAAATGACATTGTTTAAGCACAATTGCACGCCCATTGAATATCCATATATCAACACAAAGACCCATGTCCTGTAATTAGTTATAGCATTTCGGTAAACCTGCAATACATTAGAGAAGTACGAAGTTAAAATAACATTCTATAATTAAGGGTATTTTTAGACATATAATGGATTATGTTTTAGCTATTAATTAAGTTTCGTGGAAGACATTATATATGTTCGATTAGATCTAGCTTTTTAACTAGTAAGGCAATAACTATATCTAATCCTATATAAATTATATCTGCGAGTATGGTTTTATACAAGTTTAAACTAGTTACCTTTGAGAATTTATCCTTTGAAGCATGTCCGTCCTTGCGAATTTCAGCAAAGTTGCCATCAGGCAAGTCTTGGCCGTAAACCAAAACAAGAACTCCAACAATCATATGAAACCAGCCGGGAATGAAGAACGCAATCCTCCAAGCAGTAAATGGTGTCGAGTGAAGCATATTAGTTATAACATGGAAGAGCACCGGCATTAATAGCTGAGTAACACCACCTCCAAGATCACCCCATCCTGCGGATAACCCGTTCACGACCCCAATAATCTTTCCATTAAACATCACACTCGTCCAGTATTGGCATGATACAAATGTTGCTAAAGAAAACCCTATCATGAACCTAACTGCCACGTAACCACCAGCATCCCCAACAAATGAAAAACTGAACACGACCGGGGCCGTCAGCAAGTTGATCACCGCACAACCGTACCTGCATAGTTTGATGTAGATATGTTAAATATTGCTCAAGAAAAAAATAATTACCATAGTTGTTGGTACGTAATTATGTTGCCTTTTTTTTTAAAAAAAAAATTGTTGTAACTCTATACCTTGGACCTATGAGATCACAAAGTACTCCCATCACAAGGCGTGAGAGGATGCTTCCTGAGACGGAGGCAATCCCAGCGTTAGATATGTCGGAGCGGGTGAGATTAAGGTTGTCCCGTATTATCGGAACAAGAGGGGCTGCGGCAAAGGTAGAGATGACGCAAGTGCAAAAAGAGAGCCATGAGAGATGGAATGCTCTCATGTGAGGTTGTGCTACTGAAAATATTTTCATCTCTGTGGCTTTGTTTTCTGAATCAACCAGCAGAGCGAATGTCGGTCGTGGAGTAGTGGTAATGGTGGTGGGGGTTGTGGCTGAAGAAGCCATTGTTATTTGATGATCTCCAAAATATTTGGTGAATGAAGAAACTTGAAAAGAAGAGAATGTGATAAGCTAAGAAATAGAAAGCTGTAGGTGTGCTTATAAACATGGCAAGTTTGAAGTTATTTATAGACAAACTGAAAGCCCATTGAGAGTTGACTATTGGAAAAGCATATTCCCTTATCACATGGGTTAGAGTTCTATAGCCAAAATTAAATTTCACCACTTGTATGATAAAAGAACTTCATTAACAAAATATGGATGAGAAAAAGAAACTTAGATATCTGATTTATATTTACTTTGGACATGTATACGATTATATACAAGAAAAAGCATATTTAGTGACAAAACCAATATATTGTCACTAACATTAGATCTGCATGAATATATGTAACATGCAACGTTATTGTGAATTGAATGATACGTAGACGACATGTATATGAGCTTAGAGTGTCATCTAAGTTTCATTCATCAAATCATTTACGCTTTTACTTTTTGTGATCTGGTATTCAGGTGTCATAACATTATGATTATTAAATTGTCATTCACGCGTCTTGTGCTATACATAATCAAATCTTACGAGAGATGAGACATAGCTATCTAACTTTTTTACGTTTTATAGTCGTTTAGTCTATAAAGGGACTAAAACGTACTCTTATTATATTGTTCGGTTGAAAGTTTTAAATCTTTTAAACATTAGGCTGGTGTCATGATTTCTACAAGTCGATGGAATAAACTAAGTAATCTTACGTAATTCACGGTTTCATAGTCAAAGGTTGTGTACTTTCATCCACCGCACCGTACGGGAAAAACCGTAAAACACAACAATTTGCCCTTGCACCTCAACTTAATGACTTTTGAATCCTACACTTTCTGTTTAGTTCCAACGAGTGTGGAAAACCCGCGCGATGCAGCGGGATTGGCTTCAAGGGACTTACTTTGTAGCGATACTTAAACCTCAGGGGCTGTTTTGCCAAGTTGTGAAACTTTGCATTTAATGTTTGGACTTACCTTGCAACGACACTTAAACCTTAGGGACTGTTTTTGCCAAGTTATGAAACTTTGCATTTAATGTTTGGACTTACTTTGCAGAGCCACTTGAACCTCAGGGGCTGTTTCTGCCAAGTTAGGAAAGATTGCAATTAATGCTTGTGTTTGCTACAGTCACCCTCCCCGACAAATAGTATATAGTATAATATAATTTGTTCCTCTAAACTTGTACTTATGTGCCTATGCGTTTTTACATATATGCACGTTTTTTTTTGTTACTAGTATATTCTTTTAGTTTTATTTATTGCACACACAAAAACACGTACACACATACATATACATTTTGCTTACACATATACCTACACGCACTCGTTTGGAATGTAACTCTTGAAGTAGTCCATTTGTCTTGAGGTATAAGTGTGATTATCTAGATCTTATTTTTGCATACTCAGAGCACTACCAACCATAACATTATAACGCCAATAACACCGTCCACGTCAGCGCCACATCCGCTTTAACATTTAATATTAACATCCTCAAAAAACACCCACAACCATAACATCCCAATAACATCAATAACATTTCATATTTTCAATTTCAACCCCTAAACTAAAACAAACACTTCATTTATTAAAACACATATCACATTTAACATTAAAACACCAAGTACATTAAACGTTAACACGAATTACATTAAAAATTAAAGCTACAACGCATACTGATGAAAATACAACTACTAAAACTTAAAAAAATGAATCATCCGAGTCCCAACCATCAGAACTGGTTGGCGGAGAATAAAACTCCCCATTCATGTATCGACGCTCCATTATGTCGAAGAAGTTGTCTTGGAGGTACTGAGCTTCCCGTGCTTCTTGCTCACGGCGAGCAGCCTCTTCACGTGCTTGCACTACCATAATCTCCCTAACGTTTTCTTCATCTTGTTCCAGTTGCCGGAGGGAAGCCTCACTTAACCCGCTGGGGTGGTTTTGAAAATCCACCTGTGGACTGTTCACAGGTGAACTTGGAACAATTGGGGGGTACGGGATGTTTTCAAAACCCACCGGAAAGACATTTTCTGGTGGTGTAGAGTAAACATCAGGTTCTGGTAGAGTTGGAAAGCTGGTTTTCGGCAAGTGATTTGGATTTAGAAAGCTGGTTTCCGGCAAGTGATTTGGATTTGGAAAGCTGGTTTTCGGAAACTTTTCTGGGCTGGGGAATTGCTGAGAAAAATCTTTGCGAGACATTTTTTGTGTGTAACTTGTGTGTGTAAACAACTCTGGTAGAGTTGTATATATAGGCAGTTTTGATTTTGAAATTGAATAAATCCCGCTCATATTTGATTTTTAAATTTCAAATTTGAATTTGAATTTATCCCGCCCAGAATTGACCAGTATAATTTAAATTTGAATTTGAATAGGTTGAGGGGGTGTAAGTGAAAATTTATTTGAAATGGTATAGGGGGTGAAATGAAAAAAAAATTAATATATAACGCGCGTTAGCCCTGTAACACCCAGGGTTAACGGCGTGAATAACCTGCACTTCCAAGGGGAATAACACAATAACGCCGTTGTTTGGGGTTTAACGCCGTTTTGGCGTTAACATTGAAACTGCTCTTAGAGAGGTGATTTAAGGGTAAAGCTACTAATTAAAGCCATCGTTTTAGGCCTTCAAATATTTAACGCCCCCAACTCTTTAACATCCTTTATGAATATATAGCCGGTCATAAATTTTTTTGAACGTCATTTTGAGGTCTCGATATATAAAAGCCTCCAGTTACTAAAACTGCTAAAATATTATGATATTTGATTAGTTTTTGTTTATCATTTAGGTCCATCCTTATTTGAGTTTAAGAAACACAACTATGTCCATTATTTTGTTACTTTAAAACGATGAATTAAGCTCATTCAATGCTACAAGTTCTACTAACTTTTAGCCAATATTGTAAAAAAAAAAAATTAAACTTTTCAACTTTCAAAAAATACATATGAATAGTGTTTTAATGAATGAACAGGAATAAGTTGTTTTTCAACGAACAAACATGAACACTAGTATCTATTAAATTGTTCATGTTAGTTCGTTTGTTCAGTTAAATCAATAATAAAGAACACAAACAAACTTAGTTTGTGTTGCTTTGGTTCTTTAGCCCTACTTATTCATTATCATAAAACCGGAGTTTAGTTCTCTTTATTATATTATTTTTATGTATCCTCGATCAATATTTATATTTTCCTTGTGTTTTTGGTTTGATAGTTCGATGTTCTATTAATTCAATGAATGGAAAAGCTAACGTTAAGCCAAAAGAAAAAAATACTTAAAAGGTCTCATTTTTAAATTTCGCTTTAGGCCGATAAAAGACTTGAGCCGCCCCTGCTTACTCAGCTATGTGGAATTAAGTATTTTTGCTGTTGTCGTCTTCCTCAATGAGTAAATCTAAATGTGTGATCGTTTACGCATCCCAAAAACTTAAGAGTCAAAGTAACAAATAATTGATTGTGCAAATCAAATCTTTGTATTTAATTTGACTTTAAACAAAAATCTCAACCCAAGAGGTTTTACAAGGGAAGAAATGAAAGACTTGGATTTGATAATCATGTCTTAGGTAGGAAAGGCCGTTGAAAAAGCTATTATGTATTTCATCAATCAAACAACAACGAATATGCAAGAAATGCATTTACTAGAGAAACTCTTTACCCAAAATATGCAAGAAATGATCCGAAAGGAATTTCAAAATCTTAAAGGAAGCAGGAGTTTAGTGATTGACGATAATGCTAGGCAAATAGAATATCAAGGAATCATTGGTATAAACACTCTATTTATTAGAGTTATGATATATAGACATAACTAACAAGCTAAAAATCGACCTATATGTCAATTGACATGTGACATATGCATCGTTTCACTCCTCTTTAAAAAAAAAAAAAAAAAAAAAAAAAAAAAAAAAAAAAAAAACAAACTCCTAGCGATATTGGCGATTCAAATCGATTCCCTTAAACCCTTATTGGTCGATCTTGTATTTATTCTTTTCTTCAATCGATTCAACAATATTTTCTTAATTATTTAATGATTCTATCATCAGTCGGTTGTCGTTTAAGAATATAATTCTTTGATCGTAGCTTTTTATATTGCATGGATAATTATTTAATTGTTTTCTATCACTAATTGTTCTGATC
Organism: Chrysanthemum seticuspe; assembly: GCA_019973895.1. Taxonomy (NCBI): domain Eukaryota; kingdom Viridiplantae; phylum Streptophyta; class Magnoliopsida; order Asterales; family Asteraceae; genus Chrysanthemum; species Chrysanthemum seticuspe. Next base: position 275,774,115 of record BPTQ01000001.1, on the reverse strand, counting down.
AGTACTTTTCAATATTAGGGAATCTTTGCTTCGCATTCTTAATAGCCGGTCTTTTTAATTCTTTTCGATCCGGTAGAATTTTTCCTATCATAATTACGATCGAGTATTAATTCGAGACATCACTATCAATTGAAAGTCATCACTACAGCATGTAAGTTTTAATGCGCTTTGAAGGATTATAAACCCTAGTTTTCAATTAGGGTTTTCTCGTTACTGTTGAAGACCAGTTGTTTCCGTTCTTTTGTTTATGTTGATTTGTGGTTATTGGTTTTCATGATGTCGGATTTGGGAGAGAAGAATGCTGATTTGTTGAAAAATGTGACTATGAGGAAAAATAAGAAGTCTCGACTTAAGGGTGTTACAGGTGTGGCGACGCAGTCTACACTTGACTCGTCATCTCCTCCTGTTCAGGTTGATGATAACATTAGTGAAGGGTATGTGGAGCCGGTTCCACATGCTGCAAATGCTCATATTGATGTACCTCCATGTGGTCTTGCTAATCCTAACGAGGTAACTAATAATGGCATCTTTAATCAAGATGAAGCATGACTATATTGTTGCTTTATTTGGTGTCTCGCTTAGTACACTAGAGGACATTAATGAGTTCACTTTGAGTTGTGAGGCTGGTAAATATCCGGTATGGGCTGATTTAGATAGTAATGCTCGCACAATGGTTACGGATGCTATTGAGGATTTGTGCAATGCTTTTGTGGATGAAATTAAAAATAAATCTACGACTCCTAAACCTACTAATGAGTCTCCTATTGTCCAAGCTGTGAACATCAATATTGTTGAAGCTGCAGGTTTGAGGGATGCTCAACCTATTATTGATACTCCGTTTCGTCCACTGGTTGCTGAACCCGTTTTTTAAGGTGTTAACATATCTATCCCCCGCAAAGTGGTTGAAAAGGTTAGTACGCGGTTGAAACACACATTGTATGGTTATTTTATTGGAAATAGGATGGTGTTTCCAGTTGTTGAATATTATGCTAGGAATAACTGGGGGAATCATGGGTTGAAAAGGATTATGATGAATTCCAAAGGTTTCTTTTTCTTTAAATTTGATACATTAGTTGGGTTAGAAGCTGTTTTGGAAGGTGGTCCATGGATTATACGCAAATCTCCAATAATCCTTAAGAAATGGTCTATGGATACTTGTTTGCATAAGGAAGAATTGACTCGTATTCCGGTATGGGTTAAATTGCATGATGTTCCTCTTCAAGTGTTTGAAGAGGATGATATTAGTTTAATTGCTACATTTATTGGAAAACCTATTATGCTTGATTCTTATACGAGCTCTATGTGTAAGGATTCGTAGGGAAGAAGTAGCTTTGCTAGGTGTCTTATTGAGATCAACTCTGAAGTTGATCTTGTGGATGTTGTTACTATTGGTTTTCCTTCACTTTCTGGGGAGGGTTTTATTAAAGCTACTATTCGTGTTGAGTATGAATGGAGACCTCCTAGGTGTAATGTATGCATAATTTTTGGTCACACTCATGATCAATGTCCTAAAAAAGTGGTGAGTCCTCCTGTTGTTTCTAGTCCACATGTTGTTAATCCAAGTGTGGTGCTGATAAAGATGGTTTCCAAATGGCGGGTAAGAATAAGAAGAAGGGTAAAACCAAGTCTACTAATGGTAATCGGTTTGTTGGTCCTTCGGTTAAACAGAATGTCAAATATGTCCCTAAGGCGGCAACGAGTGAACCTAAAAAGTGTAATACTTCTATGGGTAAAGCTTCTAATTCGTCGTCTATGTTGAAGTTTACTGGCACTATCTCAAAGGAAGGTAATATTACTACATCTAATCCGTATGCTTCATTGGTGACGGATGACGAAGATGATGAAGAACTTGTTGAAAATGCGTATGATGAATCTGCTAACTTATTTAATTATCCACATAGCGGTGAAACTTCATCTTTCACGGTAGCTGCTGGTTAGCTTGTTTTAGTTGATTGATTTGTTTTAGGTGCATCGTATTCTTGAAGTGTGTGGTAATATTATGTTGGTGGGTGAGATACCTTAGTTTTCTCTCTCACGGTGGACGATTTTTGGAGATCTCTTACACTTCGATCGTTTCATTCTCTCTTAGAATTGATTAAATCATTCCCTTACTGATCCTACCCTGCTTCGTTTGAAATTTTTTGGACGTTAGAGTTTCTGGTCATTAAGGTTTTGTTTATTTTAGGTTTTAATCTTCTCTTTTTAGTGGTCCTTGGTGCTCGATTCATATTTGTAGTTAAAGGTACGTTGCTGATTTATACACTTGATCTTTTATAACCCTTATCGACGTGTCGGTTTCGGTTTTTAATGGGGCGATTGTAAAACCTATTTTTTAATGGTTTGGTGCTAGGGGTGAGCATCGGTCCCGGACCGGACCGACTGGACCGAGGACTGAATTAGCTATAAAGCTTAGACCGAAGACCGGACCGAATGTGGTTGTTCCGGTCCGGTCCGGTCTTGCTCAGTCTGGTCCAACAAGGCCAAAATAGTCGTTTTGTGGTCCGGACCGGACCGACCGGGCCGAATACCGAATTAGCCCAAAAGCCTAGACCGAGGACCGGACCGAATGTGGTCGGTCCTGTCCGGTCTGGTCTTGTCTCGGTCGGTCCGTCGGTCAGTTCGGTCCGTTCTGGTCCTTTGCTCACCCTTATTTGCTGCTACTGTGGTTGAAGTGAATCATGGTTTTGTGGTTGGATCTGTATGTGTTTTAATGGTTATACTGGTCTGATCGTTCATGAAAGGGGTTATCAGAAAGAGGGATAAAAAAGGGTGTCGTTGGATGATGACTTACGTCTCAAATATGTGCGAAGTGTTGAGGGACGTATGATTGGTGTCGATGGTTTACCAGTCCAGGTCGCAAGCTCTTCGCTAAACGAGGTTACACCTAGTAAGTAAGATGGGTCAGTTTCGTCTAAGATTCATGCAAATAGTTTTCTCTTAGTGGTTTGAATGTGGGTGGTAACAGCCCTAATGTATGTATATTTAAACGCACATATGATCGCGTATCTCTCATGGACAACATTGATCCGTTGGCTGAGAAGAAAAACTTTACAACTGATATACTGAATGTAGTGTTATTCGAGGATCTCAAGGTTGTAAAAGGGGTAGAAGAGTCGGTTCTTATCACCTCATTTTCGTTGCTAAACGGGAATGTGAGCAAATTCTTTGCCAGTTTGGTTACCAATGAGGCTGAAAAATGTAAGGTAAATTTTAGATCCTTAAACACGGATAAACCTATTAACGCAAAGGCTGAAGTTAAAATTCTTAATGCGTCTGTTTTGTAAGTTCATTCGAGATTTAGCTTTAGCTTACATGGTTATTCGCGGGTAAAAGAGTAGCATTCCCGGTTGTTGAGTACTATGTCAAGAATGCATGGAAGAAGTATGGCTTGATTCGAGTAATGATTGTGGAAAACTAGAAGGGGGGTTGAATAGTTTTGCCAATTAAAATTCGTTTTAATCTATTTAGATCGACTCATGTCAATCTATTAGGATGTGTGTTGGATGTTGACAAACAAACATATAGAAATATAACTGTGTAATGAAAAGATAAAGAGTAAGAAGCACAAAACCACAACGCGAGTATTTATATTGGTTCAGCTACAAGGACACCTTCCTTGCCCTATCCCACTCCCCGAGTCACCTACTCGAGAGTTCGTAATCACTACACAACACCGACTCCTTATGGTGGAGAAACCTTCACAATGTTGCCTATTCTTTTTCCGGTACTAGGCTAACCACCGGGTTCTTTCACACCAAGGTGAACCACACCTACCACAACGTCGCCTACCATTTATCCGGTACTAGGCTAAGTACCGAGTTCCATTACAATGGAGGAACTACTACCCAACACTACACCAATTAACTAACCCCAAAGAAGATCTACCCCTTATAATGTCAACCTGGATAACAATATCCTTTGACCCAATACTAATCTATCTTGTACATCGAAACACACCATATCGAAGGTACATCTTAGGCACCTTTCACTAATGCCTTTGACTAGATCTTCAAGACACCCTTCACTAATGTCTTGTAACTTAACTTCTAGGCATCCTTCACTAATGCCTACTTTATAGACGATCGACACCTTTCACTAATGTCTTCGTCTTAACACTTGAGACATCTTTCACTAACGTCTTCAACACGACATTTCTTTGAAGAAAGAAAAGAACCATCAACAAGAGGACTTCAGTAGTCTTGATGATGATGAAGCATGGCAACTCATGGACTTGAGCTTGCTTGACTTCAAAGGTGGTGATCTCGCCTTTAAGAGGAACCTAGAGGATCACACAAAAACAAAACTACAAACATAGATCACTTAGATCTGGGGTTAGAGAGTTTTTAACTCAAGGAGAAAGTATGTGAAAAAGGGGCTAGAAACAATGAAGAAATGGCTCACTATTTATAGAGAGAAAATGCCTACTGTTCCCCGGATCCCACGGATCCCTCCCACAAGGGATCCGTCTAGCATAAAGCTAGGGATCCGTGGGACGCTCCTCTTTGCCCATGGGTATTTTGGTTATGGATCATGGGTCATGGGTTATTGGTTGATCCATGGGTCACTTATTAGATACAATGTATCTCATGAGTGCAATGCACCTAGTCAAATGGGTATGGGTTAATACAATGGGTTATCGATATTATCCATATATGACATGAGCATGATGTCATGCAATGGGTTATGGGTCAAGCTCCATGGATATGGCTCATGGACTTTGAGTTGTGCCCAACTACATTCAATGTATTTGGTCAATGGGTTATGACACTTAAGTTTCTACCCATTTATATTATCCAATATACTACATACTAGTTATGTGTATATTTTACCCAAATATGTAAACACTAGTTGTTGTACATATGTAATACTAAATCATAAAATCACTTATACTTGTTTTAGTGTTTTATGTGAGAACGTAAGTGTGTTAGAAACTATTAGCCCAAACCATTTACGTGTTTTATTTGTTTCGTTAAAATGATTTTACGTTTGTTATCAACAAAACATTAGAGGATCGTAAAATATAAATAAACGTTTTTACGGCTTATTTGTATTAACAATCTCCCCCTTTTTGTTGATGACAAAATATAAAATTATTTTATGGAAAAGCTAAAATTCGTAGAAGTTTGAATTTGTAGTTTTTACTTTCTTCTCCCCTTTTTGTCGAAACAAAAAGAGCTTCGAAGGGTAACTAACACATTGTTTTAAGAAAAACATGTGACAAATAGAAAAGAAAGAAAAAGTAGAGAGCAAGTAACGGGAAAGGATCTCGTCTTAAGTCCCCCTTGACGAGTCCATCCCTATGTGAGGGCGTCAAGAAAAAATAATACTAAGCTAGTTCATTTGCAACTAAGTTTGCAAAAGATTTCGTCTATGTGACGATTATGCTCCCCCTTGATAATTGCAACTTTGCAAAGGGTCATCATGAAATGTAATTCTAATATTTCAAGTGATTTTGCAATGTATTGCTTTGACATAAAGCTCCCCCTAGCTTTAGAGTGTCAAAGTCTTCATGTGTAAATTGAATAACTACAAAGCAAAGGTTAGAAAACAAGGATAATGCATAATTTCCTGTAAATATGACTCAAGTTAGTAGAGAAATAGTTTTCTGTCTCAAGGATCCCACGGTTCCCTCCTTGTAGGGATCCGTCTAGGCGGATTTCAGGGATCCGTCTGGCTGATGAATGAATTCAGCAAATGGTGATATAACAAATAGTGTTAACATCAAAGTGAGATATGTATTTACACAATATAATCATATACTCAGAAATATATAGCAAGTAGCATGTAATTTTATTTAATAAAACTAGAGGTATGATATACATGACTCTAAAAACTAAGAAAATGAACGATACATGACTTGGAATTACTAGATTTATCTAAGTAACGCTTGATACTAGGACACCACTAAAAATCCTCTAGCTCAAGTTTGTTTAGGTTTAATCTCGTCGAAACGTTCGAGGAGGTGATAGAACATGAAACGTTGATCTTCTCGTACTTCATGCATCAAACTTTCAACATGTTGACAATGATAACAATCTTTGTCATGGCTAGGTAGTGGTGGTGGAAGAAATGAAATTGCTTGATGCGAAGGATCAAGTGAAGCGGGTTGGGGAGCATCAAACGACGGAGGGATTGGTGGAGGCACATTTGAAGATGGCTTGACCAAGAATGATGGTGGTGGTAGAGAAGTGTCAACTTCCATATGGTCGGGTGGTTGACTTTGATAATTTCTCATAATCCAAATGGGATTATATGATAGTGATGGCAAAACGGAAGCCGAAGCTAGTATTGACTCAACACCTTGAGTTTGTACCATTATTCCTCCTAATGAGGAGAATGTTGCCGGTGGAGGAGGATGAGACGGCCTAGGTGGCAAATCCTCTAAATTGTAGAGGTGTGGTGATGATAGTGGAGTTGTGAATGAGATAGCTCTAGGAACTAATGGTGATGGTTTAGTGGAGATGGGATTGTTTGGCCTAAGAGGTATGGTGGTGTTTGGCATAGGTAGTTTTATGGGTACTATCCTTTTAGGAATTGGTTTGATTGGTGGAGGAGAAATCCTTGCATTAGTGGACTTGACCGGAGATGATTCGGTTGAAGAGATTTCGTGTACAACACGAGCAATTTTCTTGGGTGGTTCTTTGGTGGATGAGATACCACTTGGAGCTTTCCTCATGATGAGATGATTTCAAGAGGTTTGTAAAGATTTCTAAGTGCTGAAAAATGAGGATGAAGATGATGACTTTAGGAGTCCTAACAATGTGGGTTATAAAGCAAAGGATTTGGCAAGTGCATTCAAGACTTAAGCCACTAAAATTCATTAGAATGTGATGATTAACATGCACAAGAGTCAACTTCAGAGTTGTACTAATCTAGGAACTCATTTAAGATGAGATTGAGTGTTCAAGTTAGCAAGATGAGCTTGAAATAATTGTTTTGGCTAGAGTTGACATAAATCTGTCATACGGATCCCACGGTTCCCTCAATTGAGGGATCCGCCTAGGCTAATCCTAGGGATCCGTCTATCAGCAGCTAAGAAAAGATAGCAATGATGTTTGTAAGTTCTAATGCCTATTTCCTCTTGAGTGTTTCAGTTTATCTAAGTGTCTTAAATGAAGAGGTGCTCAAATACTTAAGGGTAATGAGTGATGTAGCTAATGATTGCCTTTTATGGAAGAAATTGGAACTTTTATGAGTACCAATGAAAGAACAAAGATGACACTAAAAATTATGAGAGTGTCAAATGGAGCTAAATGATCCTAGAGATCAGATAGTGACTTAGGATAATGTTTTGGAGAGTATCCTAAAGGCTTTAAGATGGAAAAAAACTAGAATTTGATCAATTTTGACCAATTTTGAGGTAATGATGATTATGATCAATTTTGCCATAATCGAAAGATTTCCAAAGCTAGATATGAGGGATTATGTGAGAAATGATGAGTGAGCTTGAGAGCGGAAGAGTAATGGGTTTAAGTGAAACGATAGATCTACAAGCGTCTTGAGTGTGATCTAGGTGAGTTATGTAAGAAAGATCTACTTAACATGATAAGGACTTAATTTACCTTAAGGCACTATGTCTAGCTTAGTGTGAAGTGTTCTAAGGACATGTTTGAAATACAATGATTGCAATTGCTTTTTCTGTTTGCCGGATCCCACGGTTCCCTAAGAGTAGGGATCCGTCTAGCACAACCTTTGGGATCCGTCTATCTGCTAAGCAGAACCTTTACTAAAGGTATGCAATGATTTTGACAATGCATTATATTTTAAGGTTAGTTTAAAGAGGTTCTAACACTAAGATATCAAATGTAAAATGTTTTATTTCATGAAAGAACTTGAATTACATTGACAAAACATGAATACTAAGGATTGATCCTATTTGAAGGATTGATCCTATTTGAAGGATTACTAAGTTCCTTGAGCGTTTTCGCTAGAGGGATTATCAAATGGTTGATGAGTGTTTGCTGATTCAGGAATGAAGAAAGTCTTCATGAGAGATGTGTTTAGAGGTTCCATTACCTTGTTCACAAGTACGTACAACAGACTTTGAAATTGAGCGTGGAAGTACATGACGTTATGATAAAGGCGCGTTAAGAACATTCCATAGGGGATGAGTTTGTTCTTGGAGCCTTGAAGATTTACAATTCTCCTTGCGAAGAAGTAGGCGAGATTGTATGGTTGTTGTGTTAGCAAACAATACATTATGTGAGCACAACAAGCGGGAAGGATTTTTTGATTTCCCCTAAGACTCCAAACATTTTCACGTAGGATGAGTGCAAGAGGTTTGTACTCTTCTCGGATGTCCCGTGTAAAGATAATGTTTGGATCGGAGTAATATGGTCGAGGTTTGCATATTATGCGATTCAAATATTCCGGGGAGGGTATGTGAGAACAATATGGACTATTTTCTTAACGAAAGTTGAAGAGAGAATCAAGAGACCAATCTTCGGTGAAGGCACATTGTTCATGATTTGGAATTCGGAGAATTTGAGCAAATTGCCCAAGGGTTAAAACAAACTTTTGGTTTTTGATCCAAAACCAAAGAGATAGAGAACGATCCTCGTTACGAACGAGTTCGACTTGACGGAAGAATTCCAATACAAACCTTGGACATATTTTCTCGTTAATTTCGATAAGACATTCCAATCCTATGGTTCGGAAGAAGGTATTGATACCTTCTTCGTATTGTAGAGGAGTGTCGACAATACGTCCTTCGTGGAAGTGACGGGTTTCGAGATTATTGAACCCACGGACATGATTGCCAGGTGTGTTGGGCTCAAGGGAGATGTTAGGAGTGTAGATGCTAGTGAGTGAAAAATCAAACTCATATTCATGCGACATAGCGAAACCTATAGGAAAGACAAGTTAATAGGATGTGACGTATTATGGATAAAACAATGATTACCTAACGTTTTTTACAAGATGTTTATTAACAATCACATTTAACTAACTTAATGTTTGACATTCAAGTAGAACATTTCTTTTAGGAAGAAAGTGGTTTTTATTTTGCATGGAAAATCCAGAAGGACGGTTCCTACGGTTCCCTTATATAAGGGATCCGGCTAGTATACATGCCGGGATCCGTGGATCTGCAGTAGCAGAAACAGATTTTTTATAAAAACATAAGTTTAATGGTTTTATATCAAGATATGTGTTTTAGCCTACATTTTCTTTTAGAATGCATTCATGGTTTCTAATGTATCATGAAAGAGTACGAAAGATATAAATCAAAAGAAATGAAAGACACATTATGATAATAATAACCTAGATAAACTAGACGATTAATAATATTTCATTTCAATGCTAAGAATGATATAAAGGATTGGGTATATAACCCCAATGTAGATTAACAACACAAAGTATATGTCTCCGTATGTGAACTTCATCATAGGAAACACAAGAGCGATGAGTGTTAAGGCGATGAGCACGAGGGCGATGTAAACCATGTTGATGACGAACCTTCTTGGTTTTGGTTTGAGATGAGATGAGATGAGAGGAATATGAAGTTTTGAGTGAGAGGTAATTTTTTGAAAATGGAAGATTTGAAAAAATGAGGATTTGATGTAGTGGACGAACGGATGGTTTATTTATGGGGAAGGAGGAATTTTTGAGATTTGTGTTTTGTTTTATTATTAGAAAGATATGATTTTTGGATTAAGTGAAATAAAACACAAGTTTTATATATCACGACTTTAGATGAAAAAGTAACACGTATGTGAAAAAGGCTTCCTAATAAAGCTACATGTAATACATGTATATGCACAAAATATAACCATATAAATACCTATGTAGGCTGATGTGTCTAGCGACTACTAGTTTTAAATTTATAACAAGGATTACCGAATTAAGCTAAGAACACACGGGCAAGTATGACCCTTTCGTATGTAGTTAGTTTTGGTTGGTAAGCTGAGGTCGTTCACTAGGATTTGGGTGTTTTAAATTGTGAAGAATCTATGTAATAACAAGTAACACAAAAGTGGTAAATGGTTGTCACGTCCCAAAATACCATATAAGCAACAATGTAACACGAAAATAATGATTAAGCGAATTCAGATGATTAAAACTACACTTGCTTAAACTAGTTTCTTATCCTTGATTAGTTTGATTGTGTTAACCTCTTCTTAATGTTGATCCCAGTTGAGCAAACAATCTAATATAGAAACTGACTTTAAACAAAGACTTATTAAGTATCACGCGGAATTTAATACTTAATCTTAAGAAGAAGAACAATAAACATTCAACACCTCAATATTATTATTAATACGAATACTCTTAATCAGTATTAGGGTTTTACAACCTTGAAGTGTATCGACCTTAGATATAAAACATACGTATATCTAACCTAACCTAGGACCTCCTTTTATAGGCTAAGGAGTCCTTTACATAATACAATACGTATCCTACAAGATAAATATCTTTTCCATATTTATCTAATACAAAATACTAAACCGACTATACAAGACTAGCAGTGGTTACATTACATTATCCGTGGTTACACAATACTACTAGCCGCGGTTTGTCTTCAGCAGTGGTTCCATTCTTCTGTCCGTGGTTTCATCAAGACTGTCCGTGGTTCCAACACTTAGAATAATTCATGATCCAAGGAACCAAAAACCCAACACTTAACATGTTGGTTATGATAATTAGTTGGTGTACTAATCTATTGTTCTTACAAGTTAAACCTTGATCAAGAGTTTAGTTTATAAAAACAAGCATTAAGTCTAACCAATCAATTCAAGTTTCATAAGTTTACTTTCATAAACTTAAACACAAAAACATCCGTTTGTCTTATCAAATTTGCTTAAGAAATGGTCAATACAAAAGGTAACCGATTATAGACAAAAGGTTACAATTGATTGTAAACAACTAATCTTACGACCTTTTAGATGTTTCCAATCAATCCAACTTGATAATCAAAAAGCGTTCTTATTACAACCACACTTTAGTTTCTTTGTTTAACCAAGAATAATGGGTAAAAAAAATCATCCATAGACAAAATGATTATAACTAGTTGAATAACAATAAGTTCTTTCGACCTCTACGATTACTATCAACTAGTCAAACTTGATTAACAAATGCCACTATGAAACTTTAGCACAATTGGATCTTAGAATCAACTTGAAATTGAATTAAAACATGTTAACACAATCATAAACTAATCATACGATAATCAACATCATTTAAGCAAGTGCATAAAGAAACTAGCCACTCATAACAAACATAAACATAAACTCAGAACTTTGAACATTAGAAAACATGATTAAAGGTCTTACAATGATTGGAATGAGATTACAAATGATGTAGTAATGATGCCTCAAGTATTGGTGATGACTTCTTGATGGTTTGACCTCCAAATGATGACTTCTTGGACCTCCAAAGTTTCCTGGAACTTAATGGACGAATTTAAGCTTTGAGAGAGAGTAGTGGTGGTAAGATAGGTGTGAGAGAAGATCTCTCAAGTTGTGGTGCATGAAATGAGGTTGCAAAGGCCTCTATTTATACTACTTCCAAGGCTTAGGGTATTAAATGCTCAACTTGGCCTCCAAGGAGTTTGGAAGGGACTAGAAACTGAGTGGGAAGGACCTAGAATCATTTGGAACAATTTTGGAACCTTAGTGATGAAGAAATGGCTTTAGCAGGCCTCCCAACCGAATCGGTTGGGCTCCAACCATTTCGGTTGGTGTTCTTGACCATTCTCCAACCGGATCCGGTTGCGGGGCTCGACCGAATGGTTGGATCCTTTTTGACAGAAAATCATAAGCACCAAAGTTGTAGATCTTTCTCTTAGCTTTCTGTGGCCGTGAACCGGGGGTCAAACGGAGTCCGTATGCAAAAGTTATGGCCAAAATGGTGAAGGTGTGTCGGGAACAACGAGTCTTCCAATATGTCTTTGTTTTAGTTTCTTTTCTTCATTTCTTTCTCGTTTTCCTTCTTGAACTTTATTCTTGAGTCTTTGGACCACTAACTTGATGACTTTACCATCTCGAATATACTCCACAAGTCTTGCTTTTGTCGGGAATTCTTTGTACATGGAGAAATCTTCGTATTATACTTCTTTTTCCGTCTTTTTCTCCACTTTCCTGTACTTGGCTACAAATGAACTTGCAAACACACTTTTGTACGATTAAGTAACAAAATCATATGATTATAACCAAATAACACACATAAAATCACGGATAACGCTACTAAAAACATGCACAATTTGAGCGTTATCAAATTCCCCCACACTTAAACTTTGTTTGCCCTCAAGCAAATCTAAGAAAAGAAAAATAAAAAGACATTCCTAATTGATAAAACGAAAAGAAAAATTTAAAAGTTGTAATATTTTTGGGTTTTTTCTATTTTTATCTATTTTTTTTTTATTTTTTAATTTTTTTTTCAAATAACAAACATAAAATTAAGCGAAAAATGAGCGCAAACTCCCCCACACTTAAGGTTTTGCTTACCCTCAAGCAAATCTAGAAATTAAGAAAAAAATAAAACCTACATGGTGCATGAAATATGATTAGAAAAATGTGATGCAAATCTACCAAGTACAAGTACGAGATAGGATTCATCGTTTTAAGCTTTTAGAGGTGAAAAATCGAGATGTTTGACAATACCCCATGGATTCTCTTGCTTGATAACATGGCTAAGCACCTCACGAATAAGAACAGATGTATAATTCACTCAACACTCAATTTATTTAGTGATGGATAGTATTAAGGAATAGTACACTCAGATATATAGCTCAGTCATGATCTAAATATTACCACAGGCTTGTACAAGAAACAAAACTCCACCGACGTGGCGTAAGCACCAAGTGTAAACATCTAAAGAGGGCTTTTATTCGGGTTATAACGATAGGCTTAGGGTGATTAAAAGGTATGGATAAGGCATGGGAATATTTATGAAATTGGTGTTAAAAGAAAAATAAAGTCAAGTCTAATACCCATGTTGCTAGTCACGAACAATCCGCAAACCCGTAAATGATTATAGTTACAATCTTCTCTTCTTCAAATATCGATCACCAAATATGTATATCACGTCTTAGCACATTGACTAATCGATATCTCACACATACTTCATCTTCCTTCATAATAATATTGTCATCATACATATTTTTTTTTCATTTTTTTTCGATGACTTATTCCTTTTTTTCACATTTTTTTTCATGCTTTTTTTTTCAAACATCACATCTCCTCCACACTTCGTATAATCATACACCACAAAAATTGACAAAGTGCGGCTAACTGATAATCATAAAAAACAATCCAATCATACCAAGCAACTAGCAACCAACCATTTAGACATTAACAAGGAGTAGGCTAAGGTTTAAAGTGTAAAATATTTTTGTATTTTTCTGGATTTAACAAAAATGAAAAGGAAGGCTCGGAGGGTGTAACTAAGGGTATCTAGCGCTAAAGATGAGCGCTAACAAATGGGTCCATGTGGGTGGTTAACTAACCGATGTGGTTAGCTAATATATCATTAGATGTAAACGGAAGGCCATTTGGTTTTATTCCTAAGGTTGCCTCTTTATCACACGAATACACTTATATCACACGAATGTGATCTTACTGCGGTCTGGTAATGATTTACAAGTACAAGCTCTAGAATAAATAAGATCACCGGCACACTTATAGCAAAAGATTCAAGCATAAAAGATGTATGCTATTAAGAAATAGGCTAAAATCCTCACAATTTAGTGGAAGGGCTATAAAAAGCGCAAGCAAATGTTATCGATCCCAGAAGGGATTGCAATAATAATCGGGACACATCTCAAGTTTTTAAAAAATTACCGATTTCACCAGTGGGTTGATCCAGTTATTCTAATATATTATTCTATAAGCGTGAAAACAACTAGATCAAAAGGGCAAACAAGTTCACAAAAATTTAGAATTGACCCAAAAATTTGGAATCTAAAAACTAGTTTTGTTTTTCTTATTTTACTTCCCCCACACTTAAGTTAAGCAAAGTCCTCAATGAAAAATAAAACTTCAAAGCATGTAAAATAGGGAAAATAAAATAAACAAGCTGTGAGAAACAAAACATTCCCGGGCCGAAGAAATCGCGGCTGAACTCCATATGATAAAATGCTACGCATAAGCTTGTGAGAACAATCGATTTCAAATCAAAGCATCATCCTCCATCACCTGCTGCCATTATTCAAACAAAACAAACAAACAAACACACAAAATGCAAGTAATAAACACTATTAGCATGTAACACCCCCACACTTAAGATTTTTCAAGTTTTGAAAAGAATTTTGCAAAAGGGTGTACATGTTTATTTAAAACAAACAAACAATTAAAAGCACGGGTTGCCTCCCGAGAAGCGCTTAATTTATTAATGAGTCATTAGCTAGACTCTTCCCCGGGTTAGGATACTTTGACAATACAGTTCAAAAGAGGAATTTCAGTTCTTAAACGTTGAGGGTATGGGATCTTTGGTATGTACTCCACGAACGATGGAGATACATTTGATTCTTTTGGTTTGACTATGTGATATTCCTTCTTCGTTATTTTGAACGTTTGGTCGATTTCATTAGAAATGAGGACAGTTGGCGGATCTTTTTGATTTTTCAAAGGGTCATTGGACTTTCCACTCCCAGTGAATATTGCATCCACATTCTCAAGGTGAGTTGTAGGAGGTGGCTTAGTCCTACCGTTTTGATTTAAAGAAACTGGATTTTGTGGCTCAGACCATTCGTCAAGTTCTCCATTCCAGTTGCCACCAGTTTTGTTGAACTTCTTATCACCAACGTGGTGTTCAGAACTTTTTAATTGAGTCATTGGGATATGCATGGTGAAATCCTCAAGAAAAGGTGACACGGTTGGTGAGTTAGACTTGATTTGGTTCGGATTTAGCGTGGTTGGAATATGCTCGGTCTCGTCCTCTTCGATAAATTCAACCTCACCCTTATCGTTCTCGTTTCGAATTGAGGGTGGTTTATAGACAAATTTGTGTCTCGAGTTGGTATCTGTGGTGTAAGGAAGAGATTCAGCATGATGGATGATAACGCTACATGCGTCGTTCGGGGTCAAAGGAACTTCCTTTTCTTCGAGCAAGTTTTATAACACCCTAGGCAGTGAACCTAATCGTTGTAGTGTAGTATTAGGGTAAGCCACGGGTATTGATATCGTTCTCTAGGGTAATAGGAATGCTAGTGAGAAGTTACTACGCTAAGGTTGGGGTTGAGAAAGATTATTTTTTATCTTTTTATGTTTATTTAGAAAATGGAAAGGTACGAATCTCGGGGTTTGGATTTGGGGGTTGGTATTTCTACCGATTACTCTACTTATCTAATTATCTAATCTAAGGTGTATGTAGTCTATGTCTAATTATTGTGTGCTCGTATGATAGTTTAAAGATGTGCTCACTTAGGTTTTATTACTCCTTAATTATCTCCTATTGATGGTTGAATTGTCACGTCCTTATTCTTAATCGCGTTGTGTGTCTAAAATCGTAGGGTATGCGTTTATCCCTAACTCTTTGAACTTACCAAAGGGTCTCGTCTACAAAACCCTTTAGGGATTATAAACTCTAACTCTAAGGCCCTCTTTGGATGGTTTAGCCTACAACCGCTCTAAGTGCTATAGCCTAAGGTTCACAAAGATTAATCAAGCATTAATTACACAACGAATGACCTATCGCATTACTAGATCATTAATCAATTAAGATAAGAGACAACCAATCAATATTTAATAATTAAGTTTCATATTCCCTAAGCAAACACACAAGTAAATTAGCCGGACATGGAGAACATGCAAGCATACACACAAATAATTGAAGACATAATTGAATTAATGAAGTAAAACACTTATCTTGATGTAAGTTAGGGTTTGGAACCCTAAAATATTGTACAAGACAGCCTTGGTTCGGTTTAGGTTTTTACTCCAAAAGACTACACACTAAAACTGAAAAATTCGGATTCTATATATAATATTACAATCGCGACGGACTCTCGGGGGGCGGACTCTCGTATTGATATTGGTGAGGCGTCTAAGCCTCCGGAGACTGGGACTTCTTCTGCGGCCAAGCTTGTGAGTGATTCAATGGGAACAATGTATGGTGGTTCTACTCCCATAGCTGAGAAGATTGGTAAGCTTGAAAAGCTAATTATTGATGGGAAAGCTACTCTCGTGGATGATGATGGTCTTCCTATTCCGTCTACCTCTTCTACTAAGAGAGTTAACCCTTTTTCTAAAGTGGGAGAGATTGTGGTGTCTGATTCTGAAGATGAGGTTGTTGCTAACCCATTTGATGAGTCTGCTAATATTTTTGGTGGGGGCCAAGAATTTGAAGATGAGTATGATGACTATGACTTTGATGACTATGCGAAACAGGTTCGTGATCTTCCAGGGAATTTGGATTCCTTTAATGCCATGTATGGCACAACGTTTCAAGGTCCTAGGAAGTAATGTTAGTGTTGTGTCATAAAATATCATTTGAGTAGTGGTTTGTTTTCTTGTTTAGAGAATTGGAAGTATCTTGTTATGTAAGCTTTTTGCCTATGTAACGGGCTGAGATATGGGATTTCACTCATATCCATTGTACTTAAACATTTATTTGGTTAATATATTTGCCAGGGTGCAGGATTACTCCCCTTTACCCATATTACAATCGCGACGGCGTCACCTTATGATTTGTGACGCCGTCGGGTCGCCGTCATTAGGGTTTCGTCTTGGCCACGTTAGTCTTGCGACGGCGTCACCTTGTGCTTGTGACGCCGTCCTCTTCAGCTTATGACGCCGTCTGTATCAAATCTAGGTCGTCTGAGTTGCGACGGCCTACTCTTTTAAAGCCTGACACCGTCACTTGAAAATAGGAAATTTGGCTTCTGTGCCGTCACAAAATGCTCCGACGGCGTCGCAGTTAAGCTGTGACGCTGTCACCTTGTATTTTAGCAGCTTGAGTGTCTTGATTCTTGACTTTGGCCATTTTCTTCGTATATCCGCGCCTTTTCGTCCAAATAAGTGCCATTACAGCAATTTGCCTTCAAGAGACCTAAAAAGTGAAAAGGAACGATATTAAGTAATAACGGATACAAAAGTGATCAAATAAGGGCTTAAACGACCCCTCAAAAAGGTACATTTGAAAACTTTATCAATGGACTTCATGCTCCTCACTTAATCTTTCTACCCTCCTCTCCAAGTCTTGGATTATCGCTTGTTGGTTCCTTCTTCCTTGATCGACTTTACGTTCCAATTCAACCAACATGTTTGTTATATTCTCATTGGCTTTCGCTTGACTGGCCATCCACCCTCTCATCATCTCCTCCGGTGAGGTTTTAGGTGTAATGAAATGTTGTGATGGATGTGGTTTTGTATTCCATGGTTGATATCGAGGATAGTTTTGGGTTGGGTTGTAGTATGGAAAGGAGTACGAATTTCTGGAATTTTGGTCATGATATCTTCCGTGATATCCTTCATGTTGAACTTGGTTCGCTTCCATAGGATCACACATCGGCGTGTCATCCTCTGAATCGTGGTTATTATTTCGTAGCTCCATCATCTCTCTCCGTATGCTTATGAATTGGGCATCGATGTTTGTGGAAAGAGCTTCCAATTTCTCGATCAATAATGCATAATCGGTATTGATGTTGCTTCCACCGGCGGAAACAACGATATTCGGATTGGAATCGTTTTGGGAATTTTCTAAGAAATCGAGCTTGAGTTGGACCTTGTCCTCAAGGATTTTGAAAGCTTCGTTTGGAGTTTTATAGAGGAAGATTCCTCCGGCGTCGAGATTTCCTCGAGTTGGATCGTCTAAACCGTGATAGAATGTTTGAATTATCGCTCCTTTGGTTAGACCGTGTCCATGACAAGTGCGAAGCATATCTTTCATACGGAGCCAAGCGTCAACGAGAGTTTCATGATCGATTTGGTGAAAGTTGTGAATGTCATTTAGGAAACGTTTAAACTTAGCGGGAGAAAAGTATCGGCTAATAAAAGCTTCTCTCATCTCTTCCCATGTAGTAATCGTTCCTTCATTTAATTCGTTCAACCAAATCTTGGCTTCTCCGTTTAACGAGAAAGGAAAAGTCCTCAATTTAACCACTTCCTCTTGATTTTCACCATATTGGAATAGGCTACTAATCTCAAGAAAATCGGCTATGTGTCGGTGAGGATCGGACCGGATTCTCCCATCAAATTGATTCTCCCGAATCATTTGCATGTGGGTACCCTTGATATGGAAATTATTGTGAAGAGGGCGTTGAATAACAGCGGAACTAGGTGTTGGTGAAACGGTCCTAGTGCTTGACCACATGGGTTGGTCATCGGGATCAAGGACGATTATAGTCGGGGAATCGGGTGGAGTTTCGACTTCCTCCTCAAACATTTCGAGTTGGGATGAAAACTAAAAATAAACTATTTACTTTTAGAAAAATGGGACTATTATTATTACTATTAGAAGATTTAGAAAAATAAACTAATCATGACAAAACATTTTTTTAAGAGTTTTTAAAAATAAAAGACAAAACTCATTTGGATTTTTTTTTCTTTTTTTTTACTAAAAAAAACGACTTAAAGTAATAATTTAACTAACTCTAAGACTTTTTTTTTTTTTTTTTTTTTTTTTTTTTTTTTTTTTTTTTTTTTACTTTTGTTTAAATCGAAAACTAGTTATGACTTTTTTCTTTTCCTAAGAGTTCTCGGTAGCTCCATTGAAACGCACAAAGAAGCGGAGAAGCAGGTCAGCGCGAAGCATATTAAAAACCAAACTTCTTTAAGGAATCAGGGAGACCCGCCTTATACCTCTCACACAGTTTGTTTCCAATGGGTGAGCCTTACTTTCTAGGGAATAAATTTTTTATTATTATTAAATAATCTACCAAACAAACAAACAAGGAAAAACACAAATAGGAACAAGACTAAGCTTTGAACTAAAAGTTAAACAAAAATTGAAAAGAAAAAAAATGGTTTTTTTGGACAGAATGGTGAAACCGATCGGCTGGGATTCCAGCCGATCCGGTTGGATTTGGTTTCGATGTCTAGCCGAATCGGTTACGGGGACGTACCGATCGGCTGGACGAACTGGGTAAGAAAATGATTTTTTTTCGCAAGCAAAGACGGTACAACTTGGGAATGATTAAAGCACACAAAAACACAAACAAATCCCCGGCAGCGGCACCAAAAACTTGATGTGTCTAGCGACTACTAGTTTTAAATTTATAACAAGGATTACCGAATTAAGCTAAGAACACACGGGCAAGTATGACCCTTTCGTATGTAGTTAGTTTTGGTTGGTAAGCCGAGGTCGTTCACTAGGATTTGGGTGTTTTCAATTGTGAAGAATCTATGTAATAACAAGTAACACAAAAGTGGTAAATGGTTGTCTGATCTGTGCTAAACAGTCAAGTCTAACAGACTTAAAACAGCTTAAACACAAATGCAATTAAGATCAGAGGAATATAGGGAATTCCCGGGTCGTTAAGTCCCAAGGAGACTCAATGGTGTGTTAAACACTGATTCAGACGATAGAATGATCACTAATGATAGCGATCAGGAAGGATTTGGATATGATAATTACAGTACTGAAAAAGGTTATAAAATAAAGCGACTTAAATGCAAATTAAGAAAATTAAAAAGATAAAAGATATTAAATAAACGCTATCACTATTTTTAAAGTGATGAACGTTTAAAACCAAAAACTTAAAACTTACGTTTAAATAAAAATAACGTTAACGTACAAAATAAAACGTGAAACTTACTCAATATAAATCCTAAAAATATGAAAAATACATTTTTACAATCCTAATTGTATAAGAAAATTATTAGAAAAGGAAAATTATTTTTTACACTATTTATGTAATTATTATTAATTAAAAACTATTTTAAACTATTTAATAATACTCTAAAATAAAAGAAAATATGAAATAAGACTAGAAAAATAAAATTAAGATTTAGAAAAATCTAAAATATGATAAAACTAATTTTAAAACTGAAAATATATTTTTTAGACTTTTTATGTATTTATTATTAATTTAAAACTATTTAAAACTAATTAAAATGCTAAAAAATACTTTTTAAACTAAGAAAATTATGGAAAAATACTTTTTAGGCTATTTATATTTATCTAAACTTAAGAAAATTGAAAAATTATTTTTTGGAACCTTTTTCTAATTTTTTGTATTAAAAGCTATTTAAAAATACTTAAAAACTAGATAAAATGCAGAAAAATACCAAACAAGCTAGGAAAAATCTGAAAAATTCAGGAAATGCTTAAAATAATATAAGGAATAAAGGAAAAATAGAAAAAAAGGTGCATGTGTGGAGGAATAAGCAACTGATGTGTAAGTGCTTAATGGAATAAGCACTTTATTAAGCAAAT
This sequence comes from Chrysanthemum seticuspe, assembly GCA_019973895.1. Taxonomy (NCBI): domain Eukaryota; kingdom Viridiplantae; phylum Streptophyta; class Magnoliopsida; order Asterales; family Asteraceae; genus Chrysanthemum; species Chrysanthemum seticuspe. Next base: position 275,753,802 of record BPTQ01000001.1, on the reverse strand, counting down.
GGAGTCCAAAAGCTACCAAACTGAAAGAGAAGCTCTAATAAGCTAAAGTAACAGAAATGGAACAAGTTTCAACAAGCTCCAACCTATGAAACAACAAGCTCAACAGATTGATGTGTTGATCTAATAAGCTAAAACAGGAACTGGGGGTCTACTATAAGCAAGAAATTAAGCACTCAAAATAAGCTACAACTGCAAACTAAAAATTGGAAACTAATCTAGACCTGGCCAAGAACCTTAAGACCAAAAATCAGACCTTGCCAAGCTCAAATGAGCTTGTGGCAAGGGCTGCAAGTTCTGCAAAAGCCCTGTGCAGGCCACTGTGCTCTGCACAGGGCACTTATCATCACTTTGACAAGCTGATTAAGGGCTTAAAGAAAATTTGTAAAAATGTGTAAAATTGGTAATAAGAAAATAGACCCAGAGAGGTTTCCAAATCAACAAGTTTCAATTGATTTGACCAAGAAATGAGTCCATTAAAAATCTTTCCATTTTGGCTCAAAACTGAATTTTTTGCATATTTGACTTTTGAAGGAAAATGAAAAGTTGACTTTTAGGAACTTTGATCTTGAATTATGAACTGATAATGAAGTATTAAGGTGTGATGAACATAAAGCAAGCAATGTTATTTGAATTTGAACACAAAATAAGTGGTTTGATTACCAAAATCACAACAGTGGAACTGTTATGACAGTTGATAGATGATTTTGACTCTAGGTGTTAGCAGGCACAAGGTATTGACAGAGATAAGTTTAAAGGGACTAAACAAACATGAAACAACAAAAGGTAACCACTAATGAGGCCTCTAGTACAGAAAATGCAGCAATTCCAAACACCCTTGATGTAACTGATTTGAAAGTTAAAATGAGCTAAGCACTAGACCAAGTTGTATTAATGATCAAATTAAGTTAAACTAACATACATACAACTTAAGAAACAGATTTTAACAGTATATAATCACAGATACACAAACAACCATAAAATGCAAATTGACTTAAAATTTTGGAAATGAGAAAACTACTCACATATGTTCAGCTGATTTGCAGGCTAAGAACCAAAACTAGAACTACTCTAACCTAACTAGATCCAACCCAAAGAACCCTCTGCAACACCCTTTATCAGCTTCCATTCCAATTTTGAGCCTCAGTTGACTTTTATTGACCAAGGTACAAGATGGCTTAAAACTGAAGTTTGAGCTTTTAGAAAGCTTATAGAGACCTTATCTAAACTTTTTTAAGTCTAAAACAAGTAGCCAACAGCCTGGAAAGAAGTTTTTGAAACTGAAAATCTCAACAGTAAATATGGAACTTGAAACTTAAATAAAGACTTGAATTTATATTCAAAACACATTACAAAGCTTATTTAACTAAAATGTGATACAAAGAAACTGAATTACAACATTTTTAACTAAGTCTAAAACATTTAACTAAAAAAAACGACATTGAAGAAAAAAAATTAAAACTAGCTACTCTCTCTCCTTCTCTCTATCTCCTCTTTTATAGCTCCAAACTTCTCTCCCACTTGCTCTGAGATAATCCCACCACCATTGGATGAGTAAAATTCATCATGGCCTTCCATTGGATTTTTGGCGCCAAAGTCATCTTGAGCAGGTTTTTGGAATTAATGAGGTTTTGGGTGTTAGTGTAAGTGGAGGGGACAAGGGGGATGGATAGGTGAGGAGGGGGGTTGAAAAGGTTGGCAAAACCATCTCTGGTTTTGAGGATTCAGCTGGGGAGAGGGAAGTGAACAGTAGAAGTGGTTTTGGGCGGGTTTCGTGGGTTTGACCAGAATTGACCAGGGAAGTATTAATAATAGGGGGGTTCACAATTGATTTTGACAGGGGTCCAAGGTGTGTGAAAGGGGGTCCAAAAATGAGTTAAAGGGTTTAATAATCCAAGGACTAAAGGTGTAAATGCTGAAATTGCAAGGACTTGAACTGCCAATCTTGCAAAGATGTTCCAAGGACTTAAAGTGACAATCTTCAAAAGTACAAGGACCAATGTTGCCATTTTCACATTTTCCAGGGACCAATTCTGCCAATTTTCAAGGTTGAAGGACCACTTTTGCAATTTTCTCAAACTTTTTTATATTTTTCACCAAAGGACTAAATTTGACAAGTTATGATTTAAAAAGGACCTTTGGTGATTTTACTTTTGAAATTATGTGCTCAGGGACTATTTTTGTCAATTTTAGAAACTTGGGGGACTGAAACTGCAATTTTTGCAAATTTGATATGTTTTTCATCTGATTTTGATATTTTTGCATTTAAAACACATAAAACACTGATTTGTGATATTTTGATCATTTTGATGTGTTTTTGAGTGTTTTCAGATGATTTTGCAGTTTATTTTGTATAAAAATGATGAGTATTTAGACACTCATCAATCCCCCACACTGAGATATTGCTAGTCCCTAGCAATGATTTGAGAAAACATAATGGATTTTAATCTCTTTACCAAAAGTCATTACTTCTGGAGTAGCCAAATGTTTCAGTTCAAGTAAGAACCATGGTACACTGATGACCATGTGATTTTGAGCAAATCACCAGCTTTCAACGGATTTGATTTTGTCTTTACCAGAAGCCGTACCCTTCTGGACTAGCCAACTCTTAGATAAATTATCAATATTATCTTTGGTGAGCTGATTACCAATTATGGTTTTTCCACTGCCTTTACCACAAGCCATAAACTTGCGGGCTAGCCAACTCTTCACTTTTTAGGATATGGTGAGCTGAATACCATACAATTTTGGGCAAATTGCAAGCCATATAAACGGATTTGATATATCTTTACCAAGAGCCGTTTGCTCCTGGATTAGCCAATCCTTTAGTTTATTAGACAAGGCGGACTGATAACCAAATGAGTAAGTGTAAAACACTTACTCCAAAAAAAAATTTTGGCCAAAAACGGGGGAATTGGGTAAATAATATATGAAATTCGTGAGAATTCCCCCCACACTTAGAAATGAATATTGCCCTCAATATTCAAAGTACCGGCGGTTATGCCGAAACAAAGAACGTAAAAGGGAAATATTACGGCCATTATTTGAAAGTTTTTTTTTTTTTTTTTTTTTTTTTTAGAAATATATATATAACATGTGGGGCATCACCCCCACACTTAGGTGGTAGAAAGGGGGTAAGAAGACAGAAATATGGGTGAAAACCCATATGGTGCGTGCTACTGTTTTTGATTTCCGAGTCGCTAGCTTGACTCGACCCCGCATTAATTGGTTCATGGGGAAGCAAGTGGAAGATACAATCTCCATCGGACTTTCATTCAAGATGTTTGGATAAACATTGAAGTACGTGAAAGTTCCACACCGATGAGATATAGAGAGAACCGGCTCAAAAATGATAATTGAAAATGCCGGGATCAAAGATAGTGTCCTCACTCCCGAAGGAGTGAAGAAGAGAGGAAGTCACCGAGTAGGTGAAGAAAAGAAGGAAGATCATGATAACAATCATAACTAGATCTTCTTCCTCGGGATTAAGTGCAGTTGCACTTATTTGGATTTTATCGGTAGAGCTCTTTGGATTGGAAGGCATCTCGGTGGGGAGGGTGGGAAGATTTGTCATAACTATGCAAATTGAGATTCTCTCCCCCCGATCATGATTTTTGCCATCCAAACAATCATACTCCAGCGGAGATATGATATGAGAGAGTTCACCGGCGAACTCCTCATGAAGAGAATCAATCACATAATGTGAATTTGTGAACTCTTGCTCCATTGTGGGCTCATCACTATCCTCAGTCTGAGTATCAAAGAGTGGATTCTCAGAAATTGAAGTGAATTCAGAGTTGAATTCAAATAGAGGATTAGTGAAAGTAGCTTTGAATGTTTCGGGAACTAAGTGATCAACATTCTCTATTGGACTGATAGGGTAAGAAGTGAGTGAACGATCATTGTCAATGAGACTTTCAGTCTCTCCCAGATCGGCTTCGAAATCAAAGAGTGGATTGATGTGAGTGAGTTCACCGGAGAACTCCTCAAGAAGGGGATCAGCATCAGATTGAGGAAGTGATGCCTCAACGTACTCGATGTCTCCATAGGAAGCACAATCGTCACTAAGATCAGAGAAAGTTTCAAAATGATCTTGAGAACACTCAAGAGGGGAAGGGATATCACACATATGGTCAATAGCTCCCTGTGACTCTCTTGGGATTGGGACAAGGTTCTCAACACTAGACGATTCCATTTCTGGAATAGTGTCAAGATGCTCATCCCCCATGTTTAGAGAGTGAGTGGGAATATTGGGTGTGATAACAACAGACTGAGGGAGATTAGATGGACTAGCATACATATGTTTTATACTTTCCATTTGTTCTTCTGCTAGTAATTCCATCATAGTCTTTTCTCCCTGATTCTTCATGGAAGGAGTTTCAACTGATGAACTTGATGAACCGTTATAAAATTGTAGGATATCAAGGATATCTTCATCATCATCGTCATCAGGAATGAAACGGAATCGAGAGCTAGATTTGGCCGCTTTTTCTTTTGCAATTGATTCCCTAACAGATTGTTCAAAGGCAATCTGGGAATCTAATTTAGCAGCCCGCTCTTCGGCTAACAAAACTTCCATGGATTTTTCATTTGGATTATCATGGGAGTGTTTAGATTCCTTCAAATCTTTCACTAAATCCAAAAGATCAAGGAGAAGATTTTGAGGAAGTGATTCAGGCTGGTACTGTAGAGGTTGGTCATGATATGAAGAGCCGTAATCGTTACAAGGAAATGGGTTCCCTGTTTGACAATCCGAGCTAGAGTGAGGACCTCCACAATACTCACAACAGTAAAACTGATGTGGCTGTGAGTGGTATGTGTTGTAGTCATAATTGTTATCAGGAACCTGCTCATAGACAAGCGTGTTTCCTGATTGACAATCAGAACTGGAATGAGAACCACCACAGTACTCACAACAGTAAAACTGCTGAGTCTCACAGTGTGGTAGCTGATGGAATAAATCAGTCGTGTTATGGTAGGAATAGGGATCCTGGTTATAGACAGACCCGTTTCCTGAATCCACCATGCTACAACTGGGGCAATTGCCACCATTATAAGGACCACCACACCATTGACAACCAAGAAGGTGAGGATAAGACATAGAAAGAATCAAAGGTTATCAGAGGGTAAGAAATGAAGAATCAAAAAGGTAAGAGGGTAAAGAGGAATATTTTTGGTATTTTTGAAATACATTTTGATAGAAACAAAGAATGAAAATATTTTTGGTGTTTTTAACACTTTAGGAAAAGTGTTAATGAACTTTTTGGATTTTCTGATAACTTTACAAAAAACTTTTTACAAAAGATGGAATATGTGCAAGAATGGGTCTGAAAAAGGCTAAACACACGCTAAAGCCTCCCCGGCAGCGGCGCCAAAATTTTGATCTGTGCTAAACAGTCAAGTCTAACAGACTTAAAACAGCTTAAACACAAATGCAATTAAGATCAGAGGAATATAGGGAATTCCCGGGTCGTTAAGTCCCAAGGAGACTCAATGGTGTGTTAAACACTGATTCAGACGATAGAATGATCACTAATGATAGCGATCAGGAAGGATTTGGATATGATAATTACACTACTGAAAAAGGTTATAAAATAAAGCGACTTAAATGCAAATTAAGAAAATTAAAAAGATAAAAGATATTAAATAAACGCTATCACTATTTTTAAAGTGATGAACGTTTAAAACCAAAAACTTAAAACTTACGTTTAAATAAAAATAACGTTAACGTACAAAATAAAACGTGAAACTTACTCAATATAAATCCTAAAAATATGAAAAATACATTTTTACAATCCTAATTGTATAAGAAAATTATTAGAAAAGGAAAATTATTTTTTACACTATTTATGTAATTATTATTAATTAAAAACTATTTTAAACTATTTAATAATACTCTAAAATAAAAGAAAATATGAAATAAGACTAGAAAAATAAAATTAAGATTTAGAAAAATCTAAAATATGATAAAACTAATTTTAAAACTGAAAATATATTTTTTAGACTTTTTATGTATTTATTATTAATTTAAAACTATTTAAAACTAATTAAAATGCTAAAAAATACTTTTTAAACTAAGAAAATTATGGAAAAATACTTTTTAGGCTATTTATATTTATCTAAACTTAAGAAAATTGAAAAATTATTTTTTGGAACCTTTTTCTAATTTTTTGTATTAAAAGCTATTTAAAAATACTTAAAAACTAGATAAAATGCAGAAAAATACCAAACAAGCTAGGAAAAATCTGAAAAATTCAGGAAATGCTTAAAATAATATAAGGAATAAAGGAAAAATAGAAAAAAAGGTGCATGTGTGGAGGAATAAGCAACTGATGTGTAAGTGCTTAATGGAATAAGCACTTTATTAAGCAAATGGAGTCCAAAAGCTACCAAACTGAAAGAGAAGCTCTAATAAGCTAAAGTAACAGAAATGGAACAAGTTTCAACAAGCTCCAACCTATGAAACAACAAGCTCAACAGATTGATGTGTTGATCTAATAAGCTAAAACAGGAACTGGGGGTCTACTATAAGCAAGAAATTAAGCACTCAAAATAAGCTACAACTGCAAACTAAAAATTGGAAACTAATCTAGACCTGGCCAAGAACCTTAAGACCAAAAATCAGACCTTGCCAAGCTCAAATGAGCTTGTGGCAAGGGCTGCAAGTTCTGCAAAAGCCCTGTGCAGGCCACTGTGCTCTGCACAGGGCACTTATCATCACTTTGACAAGCTGATTAAGGGCTTAAAGAAAATTTGTAAAAATGTGTAAAATTGGTAATAAGAAAATAGACCCAGAGAGGTTTCCAAATCAACAAGTTTCACTTGATTTGACCAAGAAATGAGTCCATTAAAAATCTTTCCATTTTGGCTCAAAACTGAATTTTTTGCATATTTGACTTTTGAAGGAAAATGAAAAGTTGACTTTTAGGAACTTTGATCTTGAATTATGAACTGATAATGAAGTATTAAGGTGTGATGAACATAAAGCAAGCAATGTTATTTGAATTTGAACACAAAATAAGTGGTTTGATTACCAAAATCACAACAGTGGAACTGTTATGACAGTTGATAGATGATTTTGACTCTAGGTGTTAGCAGGCACAAGGTATTGACAGAGATAAGTTTAAAGGGACTAAACAAACATGAAACAACAAAAGGTAACCACTAATGAGGCCTCTAGTACAGAAAATGCAGCAATTCCAAACACCCTTGATGTAACTGATTTGAAAGTTAAAATGAGCTAAGCACTAGACCAAGTTGTATTAATGATCAAATTAAGTTAAACTAACATACATACAACTTAAGAAACAGATTTTAACAGTATATAATCACAGATACACAAACAACCATAAAATGCAAATTGACTTAAAATTTTGGAAATGAGAAAACTACTCACATATGTTCAGCTGATTTGCAGGCTAAGAACCAAAAACTAGAACTACTCTAACCTAACTAGATCCAACCCAAAGAACCCTCTGCAACACCCTTTATCAGCTTCCATTCCAATTTTGAGCCTCAGTTGACTTTTATTGACCAAGGTACAAGATGGCTTAAAACTGAAGTTTGAGCTTTTAGAAAGCTTATAGAGACCTTATCTAAACTTTTTTAAGTCTAAAACAAGTAGCCAACAGCCTGGAAAGAAGTTTTTGAAACTGAAAATCTCAACAGTAAATATGGAACTTGAAACTTAAATAAAGACTTGAATTTATATTCAAAACACATTACAAAGCTTATTTAACTAAAATGTGATACAAAGAAACTGAATTACAACATTTTTAACTAAGTCTAAAACATTTAACTAAAAAAAACGACATTGAAGAAAAAAAATTAAAACTAGCTACTCTCTCTCCTTCTCTCTATCTCCTCTTTTATAGCTCCAAACTTCTCTCCCACTTGCTCTGAGATAATCCCACCACCATTGGATGAGTAAAATTCATCCTGGCCTTCCATTGGATTTTTGGCGCCAAAGTCATCTTGAGCAGGTTTTTGGAATTAATGAGGTTTTGGGTGTTAGTGTAAGTGGAGGGGACAAGGGGGATGGATAGGTGAGGAGGGGGGTTGAAAAGGTTGGCAAAACCATCTCTGGTTTTGAGGATTCAGCTGGGGAGAGGGAAGTGAACAGTAGAAGTGGTTTTGGGCGGGTTTTGTGGGTTTGACCAGAATTGACCAGGGAAGTATTAATAATAGGGGGGTTCACAATTGATTTTGACAGGGGTCCAAGGTGTGTGAAAGGGGGTCCAAAAATGAGTTAAAGGGTTTAATAATCCAAGGACTAAAGGTGTAAATGCTGAAATTGCAAGGACTTGAACTGCCAATCTTGCAAAGATGTTCCAAGGACTTAAAGTGACAATCTTCAAAAGTACAAGGACCAATGTTGCCATTTTCACATTTTCCAGGGACCAATTCTGCCAATTTTCAAGGTTGAAGGACCACTTTTGCAATTTTTTCAAACTTTTTTATATTTTTCACCAAGGGACTAAATTTGACAAGTTATGATTTAAAAAGGACCTTTGGTGATTTTACTTTTGAAATTATGTGCTCAGGGACTATTTTTGTCAATTTTAGAAACTTGGGGGACTGAAACTGCAATTTTTGCAAATTTGATATGTTTTTCATCTGATTTTGATATTTTTGCATTTAAAACACATAAAACACTGATTTGTGATATTTTGATCATTTTGATGTGTTTTTGAGTGTTTTCAGATGATTTTGCAGTTTATTTTGTACAAAAATGATGAGTATTTAGACACTCATCATTGTCACATCCCAAAATACCATATAAGCAACAATGTAACACGAAAATAATGATTAAGCGTATTCAGATGATTAAAACTACACTTGCTTAAACTAGTTTCTTATCCTTGATTAGTATGATTGTGTTAACCTCTTCTTAACAAGTTGGTTATGATAATTAGTTGGTGTACTAATCTATTGTTCTTACAAGTTAAACCTTGATCAAGAGTTTAGTTTATGAAAACAAGCATTAAGTCTAACCAATCAATTCAAGATCAATTCAAGTTTCATAAGTTTACTTTCATAAACTTAAACACAAAAACATCCGTTTGTCTTATCAAATTTGCTTAAGAAATGGTCAATACAAAAGGTAACCGATTATAGACAAAAGGTTACAATTGATTGTAAACAACTAATCTTACGACCTTTTAGATGTTTCCAATCAATCCAACTTGATAATCAAAAAGCATTCTTATTACAACCACACTTTAGTTTCTTTGTTTAACCAAGAATAATGGGTAAAAACAATCATCCATAGACAAAATGATTATAACTAGTTGAATAACAATAAGTTCTTTCGACCTCTACGATTACTATCAACTAGTCAAACTTGATTAACAAATGCCACTATGAAACTTTAGCACAATTGGATCTTAGAATCAACTTGAAATTGAATTAAAACATGTTAACACAATCATAAACTAATCATACGATAATTAACATCATTTAAGCAAGTGCATAAAGAAACTAGCCACTCATAGCAAACATAAACATAAACTCAGAAATTTGAACATTATAAAACATGATTAAAGGTCTTACAATGATTGGAATGAGATTACAAATGATGTAGTAATGATGCCTCAAGTATTGGTGATGACTTCTTGATGGTTTGACCTCCAAATGATGACTTCTTGGACCTCCAAAGTTTCCTGGAAATTAATGGACGAATTTAGGCTTTGAGAGAGAGTAGTGGTGGTAAGATAGGTGTGAGAGAAGATCTCTCAAGTTGTGGTGCATGAAATGAGGTTGCAAAGACCTCTATTTATACTACTTCCAAGGCTTAGGGTATTAAATGCTCAACTTTGCCTCCAAGGAGTTTGGAAGGGACTAGAAACTGAGTGGGAAGGACCTAGAATCGTTTGGAACAAGTTTGGAACCTTAGTGATGAAGAAATAGTTGTACCAGGCCTCCCAACCGAATCGGTTGGGCTCCAACCGTTTCGGTTGGTGTTCTTGACCATTCTCCAACCGGATCCGGTTTCGGGGCTCGACCGAACGGTTGGAGCCTTTTTGACAGAAAATCATAAGCACCAAAGTTGTAGATCTTTCTCTTAGCTTTCCGTGGCTGCGAACTGGGGGTCAAACGGAGTCCGTATGCAAAAGTTATGGCCAAAATGGTGAAGGTGTGTCGGGAACAACGAGTCTTCCAATATGTCTTCGTTTTAGCTTCTTTTCTTCATTTCTTTCTCGTTTTCCTTCTTGAACTTTATTCTTGAGTCTTTGGACCACTAACTTGATGACTTTACCATCTGGAATATACTCCACAAGTCTTGCTTTTGTCGGGAATTCGTTGTACATGGAGAAATCTTCGTATTTTACTTCTTTTTCCGTCTTTTTCTCCACTTTCCTGTACTTGGCTACAAATGAACTTGCAAACACACTTTTGTACGATTAAGTAACAAAATCATATGATTATAACCAAATAACACACATAAAATCACGGATAACGCTACTAAAAACATGCACAATTTGAGCGTTATCATAGGCATACTTAATTATCAAGCTAATGTCAATTAGAGATAAGTAGAAAGTCATACCTCTAATGCACTTAGGAATGTCTTTACAAATGACACAAAAAATGTCAGTAGACAATTCCGGCGTCTTTGTGCTTAAGATACCTTCTTAGGGAAGGTATTCTTGTTACCAAGCGATTCCTATGGCTTGGTAGGTATGAGCTTTGACTAAGAAATATGACAAAAAGGATTAGTGCAATTAAATGAAGAATAAATAATAAGAAAAATGTTGTCATCTAATCAACATCCAAACAAAGAGTTTTAAAAGACATGGTGTTTATTTTTATGAAAAACCTTCTTTGTAGTTTTCAATTAACCATGGATCGTATCAAGTTTTTAAAGTACAATATACTTCAAGAAACTTGGTAACGAAGCTCTGATGCCAATGGTGGAAAACTAGAAGGGGGAGGGTTGAATAGTTTTGCCAATTAAAATTCGTTTTAATCTATTTAGATCGACTTATGCCAATCTATTTGGATGTGTGTTGGATGTTGACAAACAAACATATAGAAATATAACTATGTAATGAAAAGATAAAGAGTAAGAAGCACAAAACCACAACGCGAGTATTTATACTGGTTCGGCTACAAGGACACCTTCCTTGCCCTACTCCACTCCCCGAGTCAGCTACTCGAAAGTTCGTAATCACTACAAAACACCGACTCCTTATGTTGGAGAAACCTTCACAACGTTGCCTACTCTTTTTCCGGTACTAGGCTAACCACCGGGTTCTTTCACACCAAGGTGAACCACACCTACCACAACGTCGCCTACCCTTTATCCGGTACTAGGCTAAGTACCGAGTTCCATTACAATTGAGGAACTACTACCCAACACTATACCAATTAACTAACCCCAAAGGAGATCTACTCCTTATAATGTCAACAAGGATAACAATATCCTTTGACCCAATACTAATCTATCTTGTACATCGAAACACACCATATCGAATGTACATCTTAGGCACCTTTCACTAATACCTTTGACTAGATCTTCAAGACACCCTTCACTAATGTCTTGTGACTTGACTTCTAGGCACCCTTCACTAATGCCTACTTTATAGACGATCGACACCTTTCACTAATGTCTTCATCTTGACACTTGAGACATCTTTCACTAACGTCTTCAACACTACACTTCTTAGAATAAAGAAAAGAACCATCAACAAGAGGACTTGAGTAGTCTTGATGATGAGGAAGCATGGCAACTCATGGACTTGAGCTTGCTTGACTTCAAAGGTGGTGATCTCGCCTTTAAGAGGAACCTAGAGGATCACACAAAAACAAAACTACAAACATAGATCACTTGGATCTGGGGTTAGAGAGTTTTTAACTCAAGGAGAAAGTATGTAAAAAAGGGGTTAGAAACAATGAAGAAATGGCTCACTATTTATGGAGAGAAAATTCCTACTGTTCCCCGGATCCAACTGATCCCTCCCACAAGGGATCCGTCTAGCGTAAAGCTAGGGATCCGTGGGACGCTCCTCTTTGCCCATGGGTATTTTGGTTATGGGTCATGGGTTGATCCATGGGTCTCTTATTAGATACAATGTATCTCATGAGTGCAATGCACCTAGTCAAATGGCTATGGGTCAATACCATAGGTTATGGATATTATCCATATATGACATAAGCATGATGTCATGCAATGGGTTATGGGTCAAGCTCCATGGATATGGGTCATGGACTTTGAGTTGTACCCAACTACATTCAATGTATTTGGTCAATGGGTTATGACACTTAAGTTTCTACCCATTTATAATATCCAATACACTACATACTAGTTATGTGTATAATTTACCCAAATATGTAAACACTAGTTGTTGTACATATGTAATACTAAATCATAAAATCACTTATACTTGTTTTAGTGTTTTATGTGAGAACGTAAGTGTGTTAGAAACTATTAGCTCAAACCATTTACGTATTTTATTTGTTTCGTTAAAATGATTTTACGTTTGTTATCAACAAAACATTAGAGGATCGTTAAATATAAATAAACGTTTTTACGGCTTATTTTTATTAACAATGATGAACTCAAAAGGCTTCTTATTCTTCAAGTTTGCTTCGATGGAGGGTGTAAATGGGGTTTTGTAGAATGGTCCATAGTTTATTCGACCTTCACCTATCTTCATGAAGAAATGGACGCCTAATTCCAATTTACTTAAGGAAGATCTGAATTCGGTTCTCATTTGAGTCAAAATCCATGATATTCCCATTGTGGTGTTTACTGCTGACGGATTATGTGCGACGGATACTAAGATTAGTAACCCGATTATGCTTGATTCGTATACGAGTTTTATGTGTCTTCAATCATGGGGTCGTATGGATTATGCTCGTGTATTAATTGATATTAGGGTTGATCGGGAGTTAAAGAAGGAGATGGTTATTGTTATTCCTAATGTGAAAGATGATGGAGAGGTTCTTCACACGATGAGGGTATAGTACGAATGAGAACCACCTAGATGTGGTGTGTGTATGATATTAAGGCATGATGATATATTATGTCCAAAAGAGGTTGTTGAAAAACCAAAGAATGATGGTTTCCAACAGCCTCCTAAAAAGACTTATCGTGGCACTAATGTGGGATCTAAATTTCAGTTTAAACTTAAGAAACAAGTTTACCAAGTCATCTTTAATAAGAATTGTGCTCGTTCAAGTGGTACGAAAAAGAATTCTGAAGTAGAGACTAGCTCAGCTGATCCTTTTGATGCGCTTATTTCAATTGAGAAAGATGATGAGTTTGGATCAAATGGGGGGGGGGGTTGTCAAATTTAGGTAAGAAAGATGTCCAAGATGTGGCTAGTTCGGCATTTGGTAATCCAAGTACTACACCTTTGGCTGTAAGGATTAATGAATTGGAAAGCAGATGCTTGATGGAAAGCTTGTGCTAGTGGGTGATGATGGAAAGCCGCTAAAACCTTGTAAATCAACGCTTTCCAGTTCTTCTACTGTGGCTTCTAAAATGGTTGATGATCCGGCTCATGAGGATAGTAATAGTGAAGCGTTGGAGATATACAACGAAACTGCCAGTTTAATGGCTTTTACGAGCTCTAAGGTTAATAAAGCTTCTAAAAGTGGCACTGGAGTGAGAAATAAAAGCTTTTTTGAACAATGGAAGAAAACTAATGATGAAGATCCGTACGATGTTGTGATTGTGTTGATCTTGGTTTCACTGATTCTCAAATGCAGTTTGCTAATGATTTTGATATTAGTCTTCGTGGTCAACTTAGATAGCATTTGTAGCACTGCAGGTTCGAATGTTCAGTGAGGTTGCAGGTATCTGTTACAATATGTCCAGTTTCAAAATTAGTGCCATAATTTTTAGTTAGGAAATTTGAGAGTGTTTGGTACAGCTTCCTGTGAGTCAGAGTGTATTAGTTGTCTGTAATGGGGTTCTTGTGATTTGGTCTTGCGTTGTAGTGGGGGCATTATGGCTTTTGCATAGTGTTAGTGGTTGTGTCGACACTAGGTAGATGTGTTTGTGTCTTTTCTACAGCCCATGACTGGTATCTAGTGAGTGGAATGTGTGGCTGTGTGTTTGGGATTGTGGATGCAATATATAAATGTGGGTCAGATTTGGTTATTCAGTTCTTTCATGCATTCCTATACATGGCCAAGAAGGGATAATTATTCTTTTGATGTGGTAAGGCTCTGCAAATTGGTAAGTGAGTCTGCATGGTGCTTTCCTTATTGGCATTGTTGGTTGCTCTTGTGCCTATTTTGTCCATGCTGCTACATCTTCAGTTTTCAAGGGTCCATTTTGTTTTGCTGCAATAGTTTTCTTTTAGGTAAGATTTAGTTTTCCTATTTAGAAGCTTTTGTTGTTCTGTTTATTTCTTTTGGGTCCCGTCCTCTTTTAATTAGCTTGTTTAATAGAGGGGGCGCCATGTATTGTATTTTGGTTCTTGTTCGAGATTCTTTATAAAATGTTGCCTTTCTAAAAAAAAGATAACATTTATAGCGTGTCTCATAAGTGTGATGTGTCATTTTTTGATAGTTTATGTTTGAACCACAATTATTGCGTTTGTTTTCGCCTAATTTTAAGCTAAAATGTGAGTTTCATTCACATTCATTATATTTAATTGTTTTTTAAGTAATAAATTTACCGAAAAAAAATTTTACCCGAAAAATTATTATATTAACGACAACATCAAAAATTACTTTCTCACAATTCTATTAAATACTGTCACGCCAATTTAAACATAAAATAAGACACTTTTTAAACGTCTTAATCATTTCTTATAAAATACACGGCACATACATACACCAACTATCTAACCTAACCTCCGCGTATCAAACACATGCCGTTTTTCTTAAAATATCACCTAAAAGAAATACTCCCTCCGTCTCAATATAATTGTCCACATTTCCTTTTTTGGATGTCTCAAAATTATTGTCCACTTTCCTTTTATAGTAAAAGAAAGAGAATTTAGTGGAGGAATATTCCTTTTGAATGGTTGAAAATTAAAGAGGCCCCACTTTTATTAAATTGTGTGAATCTTGTCTAGTGACAATAATTTTGAGACGGAGGGAGTAATATATAAAACAGAAACCGTCATACAACCACTAATATAAAGTCAACTATATGCATGGGACGCCTACCAATGACCGTACATGTCTCATGTCTATGACCTTTTATTGGACATTAATGTCAATGCATATTGTTTTGAATTTTTATCAACTTTGAAGCCAGTTGAGCCAAAGTCTTATGTCACCTCAAACCACATTTTCTATAAGGGCCAACGGAGTGGAAGCGGGTAAGGGGGGCGGGTTGATGAACCCGATCGGCTACACCGTGCCGTGTAGGTTGGGTAAGGGGCTCGGTTTGATTTTGCGAGTTCTGAAGCCGATTGTGAACGTTGCAAAAAAGTGGACGTTGCTTAATTTGAGCCGTTATCCAACGACTATGACCCAAATAAAAAAAAAAAAAAAAAAATCACTCCTATTTAAACTAATCTTTCACCTCTATTTTCAAAATAAAAACACACAACACACAATAATCTTTCAAAAACACTAAACTATGGATCCAAGGAGAAGTAAAAAAACTTTCACCTCGCGTCAAGGTCGGTCTCAACCATCCCCGAATCAACCAAAACAAACTCCGTTAGGATTTAGCCAATTTTATTCTCAACCATCCCCGAATCAATTTTATGTTCCACAACCCCAATCTCCACAATTTTTCCCATATAATATGGGTCCTCCTCAATTGAATCCACAACACTACAACATCACTGCTACAAGCGAGTTTTCCCCGTTCGAAAACCTTAGTGAAGACGTAGAGTACGTACCCGAAACACAACCACTACCAAATGAAGAAGACGAAGATGAGGAAGTTCAAGAAGTCGATCCTAGAGGGAAGAAAAAAGCTTTCGCCGGGAGGAGGCCCCGTGAAGTTTGGACGCCGGCACAAGAGGAGGCGTTGGCGAAAGCATGGGTTCAAATCTCCGAATGTGGTGTTGTCGGTAATGAACAAAAGTCCGACGGTTTTTGGAAACGGATTCTCGAGCATTACGAGGCAACTGTGGGTTCGAGTTCACGAACATTTCATGCGTTGAATACCAAGTGGAGAACAATGAACACGGCCATGGGTATTTTCAACGGCTACTACCTCCAAGCGGTACATAATCTATACTTTATTATTTATAATTACATTATTTTGTTTTTAGTTATACTTTTTTATTTTACGTAATCCGTACTTTTTATTTACAATTAAATTATTTTGTATATAATGTAGAAACGTGCTAAGGCTAGTGGGTGCAACGATTTGGACGTGGTGAGGCAAGCTGAAATGGATTTCTATACAGCAAGAAAAAAACAATTTCTTCATACCAGGGCGTGGGAGGTTGTCAGAGGTCATGAGAAATGGACGGAGCAAGAATGTTTTCAAGATATTGCCGGTGCTGCAAGCAATTCTTCAAAAAGGAGGTCGGGGGAGTATGACGCGGCAAGCAACACCATTCCCGACATGAATGAAGACCCCACCCCTCCAATTGAATCAAGAAAAATGAAGAAGAAGCAAGCTGCATCCTCCTCGTCTATCTCAAGCGTTGCGGATGAAATCAACGCGTACACACAAAAGAAGACAGAATATTTGGAAGAAAAACGCGAGATGGCGAAACAATTGTTGGCTACACAACTCGAGGGGGCGAAGTTCAAGAATGCACAACGGGAGTTGAAGTTTTTTTTGGAGCCGCATGATCACATTCGCGATCCCGCTATGTTGGAATTAGTTCTTACCCAGAAACGTGAACTTGCGGCCAAACACGGATGGGCTTGCAATTTTTAAATTGTAGTTTCAAGTTATTTTAATTTCAACTTATGTAATGTTTTTTTTTTTTTTTTTTTTTTTTTTTTTTTTTTTTTTTTTTTTTTAAGTTGTAGTTTTTTTAAGTATTATGTAATGTTTTTTATTTTTAATGAAATGATATGTTTTTATTATAAATATTGTATGTGATTTTATGTATTTAAAAAAAAAATTGAATTCGGGTACTAGGGTTCCACTCCCACTAGTTAGGGTAGTGTTAGGGTAGTATTGGAGTAGTTTTGAGTTGGAAGGTTTTTATTGGATAGAGGTGATGTGGCACCCTTAGGGTATTAGGGTAAGAAACTTGGACTCCCTCCCCCTAAGCTTAACAAATTTAAAGAAAAAATATCATGTTTTTTACTTACATTATTTTTAAAAAATATATATTATCTCTGACATCCTTCAAATTTAAACTTCAAAGCTTTTACCTAATAGCTTGATTTAGTTTTACCTAAGAGCACTCCCAATGGTAACGCCATAACGGCGTTAAACCATCAATAACGGCGTTATGGCCGTTATACCCATTGGGAGCTCGGCGTTAACACGGAGAATGGAGCCCGGCGTTGCTTTGGCAACGCGCGTTAAGGGGAGGAGAAAAAAAAAAAAAAAAAAAAAAAATTTGAAAAACTTACACAATTAGTCCCTCAACGTCTAGAAATTCAAAAAAATTTACAAAAAACCCCCTTAACGGCTAGTTTTTAAAAAAAAAAAAAAAAAAAAAAAAAAAAAACAAAAACATTTTTTTACCACTATAAATACCCAACCAAAACTCTATTTTTTTCACACTTCCATTCAAACTTTATATACTTCCTCTTTACACTTTCATATTTCAAAAATCAAATTCGTTCACAATGGATCCAAATCAAGCTGGTGATATTCCCCTGTCTTGGTCAGACGTTGATGACCAAGAGGACTTCCAATTTATGGCGGCCGCGTACGAGTATCACCTTCAGTTGGAACAACAAGAGGGTATTGAATCTCAACATCCTAGTCGTTCTCGTACCCATGTATATCGTGAACGTGAGCTTGCAGAAGAACGTCTGCGCAACGATTATTTCGTACAAGGTTGTAAGTATTCAAACCGGAATTTTCGTAGAAGATTTCGTATGAGCCGGAAACTATTTCTGCAAATAGTTGAAGGTATTGAATCTTATACTTCCGATAATATTCCAGATCATTTTACCTTTTTTAGGCAAACACCCGATTGTACGGGTCGAATGAGTATAAGTGCTCTAATGAAGTGTACGTCTGCCATACGCCAATTGGCGTACGGCACCACACCTGATGCATTTGATGAATACTTGCAAATGGGTGAGAGTACTTCAAAGGTCTGCCTTGATAATTTTAACAAATGCATTATTGATTTGTTTATGCCGGAGTATTTAAGAAAACCAACATGGGCCGACATTCAAAAAATTTATCAACATCATGAAGAAAAACATGGTTTTCCGGGAATGCTTGGTAGCATTGACTGTATGCACTGGGAATGGAAAAATTGTCCAGTGGCTTGGCAAGGCCATTTTGCTAGGGGTGATAAAAAATACCTAACAATTATGCTTGAAGCTGTTGCTTCTCAAGATTTATGGATCTGGCATGTATTTTTTGGGATGGCGGGGGCAAATAACGATATCAATGTTTTAGATAACTCTCCGTTATTCGACGACCTTCTTGCTGACAATGCCCCAAAAGCACCTTATATGGTTAACGGAACTAGGTATGAACAGGGGTATTACTTGGCTGATGGAATTTATCCACAGTGGGCAACTTTCGTCAAATCCTTCACGGCAACAACTGATGCAAAACATACGTACTTTAAAAGGAGACAAGAAAGTGCCCGAAAGGATATTGAACGTGCTTTTGGTGTTCTTCAAGGCCGTTGGGGTATACTACAACAACCGGCACGTCAATTTGAAATTGCCACGATACGTAGAATCATGTATTGTTGCATTATTATGCATAACATGATTATAAAAGATCAAAAATTTGCTTTACGTGACTATAACGAACTGTGGGTGGATCCGTCAGCAAATTTGAGGCAACGAAGATGGGTTGAAAGATGTGATACGCACAGTCGTAAGGCAAAAGAAATACACGACCGACAAACGCATACCCAACTCCAACAGGACCTTATGGAGCATGTTTGGCAGAAGAATCTTGAACGACATGGACAACAACAAGAGAGCGACGACGATGAATAAGTATTTGCTATGTTTTTTTTTAATTGCAGTGTGAGTGTGTGTGTGTGTTTTTTTTTTATCTCGTTGTATTTTTTTTTTTTTTTTAATTTCGTTGTATTTTTTTTTAGTCTCGTATTGTAATATGTTTTAAGTTTTAATGAAATGTTTGTTTTAGTTTAAAAAATGAAGTGTATGATTTAGTTTAGGGGTTGAAATTGAAAATATGAAATATTAGTGGTGTTATGGTGTTATTGGGATGTTATTGTTGTGGGTGTTTTTTGGGATGTTAATGTTAAATGTTAAAGCTGATGTGGCGTTGACGTGGACGGTGTTATTGGTGTTATGGTGTTATTGTTGGGAGTGCTCTAATAGCTTAACTTACTCACATTATTTCAAAAATATAATAGAATATTAATATTTTATGGTATGAATAGTAAGTCTCATAATATGGATGAATTTGATAAGCTAAAATTGTTTCATCTATGATTTATAATAGGCCTAGGTTATTTGTATCACCTAAAGTGACAGTAATGCCTTCCTTGGTTGTCTTTCTATACTTATATTTTTTAATAAAAAATTGTGAAACACAAAGTACTAAATAGAAAATATAAAATTTAACATGTTAAACGTAGTAAAATAAAAAAAATACGGAGCAACTGAAAATAAATAACTATTTTATCCTGTTAATAATGTGGGTAAAACTGTCAAAAAAGTGTGAAATATAAAATATAAAGTTTGAGAAGTTAGAAAACAGTAAAAAAAAATAAAAAGTAGAAATGATAAAAAAATAATAAATAAATATAAAATAAAATAAAATAAATTTTGTCTTGTACTTACAATAAAACAGGTAAAAAAGAAGTATTAATGGTACAAAGATGGTAAGAATAGTAATAAAAAGTTGCACCTAGTGAAACACAAAAAAGTAAATAAGGATACAAATCTCCTCACATATATAATAGAGGATCATGCCAAGTCACTAATGCCACTTGGCACACTTAAATGCCATGCTGGCAGAAAATAATTAGCTGGCAATGCCACCTAATTAATCAACACACGCTTTCCAGAATTCTACCACAAAAAACATACGCCCTCACAAGCCGATCTCCTTCCCTGATCTTCAGCCTGCACAATCAATTCACAAACATATTGCCAAAAATCTCACCTACACATACGGTTACACCAAATCAAATCAGAGATTATGCCTACATCAGGTAATAATCTGAATTTTTTCTTGACAGATTAAGCAAGACCGCATATGATGCACTTAACGAATTTCATTATCACTTTCGATTACCCAGGTTTGTTAATTTGTTATTTTATAAAAATAAATTGATTCATTTGTTTGATTGGGGTTTAATTGATTATTGTTTCTTTCATCTTTATTTGATTGGTTTAAGCGTTTTTATGTTTATCCACGATCATTTCAGAGGTATAAAAATTTTAAATCTCTGTATCTAATTTTAATATTTTATTTCAATTTCTAACTCTCGATAATTTGTTTCTTTGTAACAGTTGGTGGATGTGACAACTCGCAATTTCAGGTCATTTCTCAAAACAATTCACGTTTCACTATTTCATCATTTATCGTAAACTAGGTTTGCGTGTTCCAAATTCGCGTAACCTTAATGGTTTAGCGGCGAATTCATGATCATATCATCACGAACATTTCATATAGACTAAGTTTAGTCTACATTTCATTAACATCATTTTCATCATGTTAGTTCATTCATGATTTTGCATTTCACCTTAAACGCGTAAATTTCATATTAAATAAACGTTATCGCGTAAGTTATTATTTTAAACATTTAATCCGATACTTCCAAAAACTATCCCGACATATTTTTATACTTACTTTTAGTTTATAAAAATAATATTTTGAGTTTACCTAGTGTTTTAAATTTATTTTGTATATAAATCGTTAAATTTATATTATTACGACGTTTTTCTTAAAAACTACACGATAATTACTATATCACTCAAATTTTGCAAGAAATGTATTTTTACAATTTTTATAACTACAATATATTTTACTTTGGTCCATTAAAAATGTATTTTAGCTAAAGCTACCTCAATTGCACATATATATTTATACAAGTTACAAACCTTCTTTACTTACATCCATTTACTTGCACAAATTTTATACATAATGCATATTATAAAAAAAATATATATATATATTGGGGAAAACATCTCCCCCTAAAAACCGGCCAAGGGGGGGGGGGGGTAACTCATTAATGAAGTTGGTAACATTTTCTTATATATTAGATTTACACTCAACCTCATTTTTCATACTTCATTCATTCATACAATCCAATTATTAAAGATAGTCAAGTTTTTCTTTCTCTTGTTGTGTCTCTCCAAGAACCGGCCAAACTATAGAGGGTGAAGAAGTTCACAAAAATTTTCCAAATCAAGTATTTAACAATCTAGTTACACTCTTAATCAAGGTTTTGAAATAAAAACCTAGGGTGTTTAGGTTAATCCTTGTTCTAATCACCTCATCAAAGTAGCTTGTAAGCATATCACTTCATTTTACATCTTTCATTTCCATTTCATATGTATTTCATCATTTTTTTTTAGCAAGCATGCAAGACTTATTGTTATTTATACCATTTTTACATTGTTTTTAAGAGTTTGATATATATAAGTCATCCTATAATTTATCCCTTGTTATATATTGGTCTTGATGATGTTTAGGAACCCATGACACCCTAAGAAGGTGTATGGTAGGATTAGAATAGCTTTGGAGTTGTTTTGAAGGGATTGGAATAGGTTTAGTACGAGAAAAACTATTTTCGACAAGTATAAAAAGTGGTCTGATCTTGTTTTGAAATTCTGGAAAATCCGACAGTAGACACGAATTTTTGGCCTAGATATTTAGAAAATATACTTTAAAACGAATCCGTGGCCGCTTGAACGGATTAAAACGGAGTTATAACGAAGAAGTTATGAATTTTTCAAGTTTGACGACGAAATATATATTTCTGAAAATTTCAGCAACCTATTTTTGTTTTGTACGAGACAAAAACGAGTCTTAAGCTTTATAAATTATTTCGACTTATCAAAAATATATTAGTATACTTTGATACGAAGCTAAGGACGTATAATATGTAGAAAACGGATTTGTAACGACTAAAATATACACGTTTTTACAAAATTGCCGTAACTTTATTAGTAAGAAAAACTATATTATTTTTAGTTGACAAGTGTTACGGTAAACAAAACGACCATATTGAAGGCTACTTTTAACGTTGACGTAGAACTTTTTGTAACGAAATGTCTTCTAATAAAATTGAGATCACCAAGCATATTTTCCAAAACGACCAACCGTTTGTATAGCGGAGTTGTAATGAATTATTTACGGTTGCTTAAACTTTGCCAAAACTCACTTTTAAACAACATTTTGGACAAAATCACCATATTTAACCTCTATTATCTTTATGTTCGAGACCTCTATGACGAAAACTCATGTACTAAAACTTCTAGATTTTGATACAAGCTTTCCAAAACCGTTGAGTTCGTTTCCTAACGTTCGACGTACACTATTTTACGACTAGCTTTCCGAGGCCATTTTTGTCACTTTCATGAAATTTCCAACGACATTATTTTACGACGAAAAGTTAAAATTTCATAATAAATCATTAATAAACTATTGTAGGATGACATTTTGACGTAAATACTTGTAAAGTAATTTAAAAATGGTCAAGACGTCAAAAGAGTATTTTTCGACGATAAGTATTATTTTCAAAACTCACAAATGGTATAAATAACATACGAAATGCATGCATAACATTACATCATAACTCATTACGTATCATATCATTCATAATAGGTCATTTTCGAGATTTACGCTACATTTCAGTGTACTCACTTTTGTCGTCGCATCATTGTACCAAGTGAGTTCATAGCCCCACTTTTACTCTTTTAACTGTTTTACCAATTCTTGGGGGAGATACATGCTACATTTTTAATCGAACACAAATGCTTTGAACTGTATGCTATATCCGAATGTTTTATTGTCACTAAGTATTTTCCATGTTCGAAGTCCCTACATCATGCACCATTAGTCACTTGCGAGTGAGCGCGAATATTGTGAATAGGCCTATTGGAATTAACACTCCCGCTCCTATTGACCCAGTTAGGGAAAATCGAGCGCACTATATTTGAATCATTAAGGTAAATTGGCAAGTTTACCTATTAGGGCGGCGATGAAACGATGATTACCAATTTTTATTGGTGCGATGTTTACGCTTTGGTGTCATGAACTTAGTGAAATAAATACTATTTTGTTTTCAACGATGGGTGTGAAACAATTTAACTCACACTACGATTATTGTGTTCAAACGAATTAATTAAACCTATGGATTTCACTCAACCTTTGTGTTGACCTTTTTAAGCATGTTTTATCTCAGGTATCTAAGGCATTCAATTCATGGCATACATTTGGACACATCATAGAGTCGCGGTGACGACGCGTCTCACTTGGGTTTTATGAACTTTAGAACATCGTTTGGCTTGTAACAAAATTATTTCCGCACAAGTTGATTTTCATTTGGGACCTATACTTTGTAAACTCTGATTGTTTTATTAAATCAAACGATGTATTTTCCAAATGACACTTTAGGTCGTTCAATATAACTGTGATTGTGATGCTATGACAGTCAGTCCCCAGGAATTCCATTCCGCTGCAAAACAGGTAATTTGGGGGTGTGACAGATTGGCATCAGAGCTTCGGTTATAGAGAACTAGGTTGCATCATTGACCCTAGACTATAACTACATCATCATAGCATCTCATCATTTCATCATAAGTGCATGTTCACTTTGCATGCGATTTATACGTACATTTTTCGAGTTATTTACTTTCATTT
Organism: Chrysanthemum seticuspe; assembly: GCA_019973895.1. Lineage (NCBI taxonomy): Eukaryota > Viridiplantae > Streptophyta > Magnoliopsida > Asterales > Asteraceae > Chrysanthemum > Chrysanthemum seticuspe. The sequence continues at coordinate 275,729,927 of BPTQ01000001.1, read as the reverse complement.
CATATCGATTGTCACATGGATGCCTTTAAATGCCCATTCCATTATTTTTCTTCATACTCCAATGTCGAGAATGCCTTGTTATTCCCCATCAAAATTTCAATATCAATTGACTCATCACCGATAACGTCGAATGCCGAGATAAACCTTTAAGTAGGACGAAGTCACTCTCACTCCTTTGTTTCACCACTAACATGTCGAGTTACACGTTACTCACACATTAAGTCACTAAACCATCATACATTTGAAGCACTTACGACATCTCATAACCCATTTCTTAGGAAACCGTCGATCATTTTGAAAAATAACCTCAAACTTATCATTTCTTATCACATCTCTTTAGAGCGCTTATTATTAACATAGGACTTTGTTACGTCTCACCCTTTCCTCTTATTTTGAAGAAGATATGGCGCCGAAGAAAGCTACACCTGAAATGACCCAAGCGGCTATTCAAAAGTTGGTAAGGGATAGCATAGCCGATGCTCTAAGGATTGAAAGGGAAACGGTGGCTGCTGCTGCTGCTGAGGCCGCGGCTACTGCCGAAGCCGCTAGAATTGCAAGGGAAGCTGAAGCCGCTAGGCTTGCTGCTGCTGCAGGAAATGCAGGAGGGTCCGGAGTTAAAAGCTGTTCGTATAAGAATTTCAAAAGTGGAGATCCCACGAAGTTTAGAGGTACCGAAGGAGCCACTGTCATGGTTTGATGGTTTGAGAAATTGGAGTCCGTGTTTTTGCTATGTAATTGCCCGGATGATAGTAAGGTCAAGTTTGCTACGAGTACACTACTTGATGGAGCATTGTCGTGGTGGAACTCTTATGCTCAGCCGATGGGAATGAAAAATGCTTTCAAGCTCACTTGGGAGCAATTCAAAGGTTTGGTAACAAAGAAGTTTTGTCCGCGTACGGAGATGAAGAAGTTGGAGACCGAATTCTATGAGTTGGTAACTATTGGGTATGACATTGATACTTACATTCGAAGGTTTCAAGAATTGGCCGTGTTATGCCCATCTATGGTTTCGGATAATGAGAAGCTACTGGAGGCTTTCATTGAAGGACTTCCCGAGATTATTCAAGGTGATGTGACTTCCTTTGATCCGCAAACGATTGAGGAATCTATTCGAGTGTCTCAAAAGCTCATGGCACAAGTAGTAAAGAGGGGCAACATCACCAACACCAACCGTAACAACAATACCAACAACCGCACCAACTACAACAATAACCAAAACAACAACAACAACGACGATAACCAAATCAACAACAACAAAAGGAAATGGGAAAACGACCAAGGAGGTTATAACAACAACAACCAAAACCGTAACACTAACCATCATCAACAACAGAATAGAAGGCAAGAAGCTGCTATGGTTTATGTTGCTGCACCTAGAGAAGGTAGAGGTTATGCTGGAACACACCCACTATGTAATCGATGTAATTTCCATCACTCGGGTCCTTGCCCTGCCAAGTGCCACAAATGCCAAAAACTGGGACATCTAGCCAGGGATTGTAAAGGTAAAGCCATAGTCACGTGCTTCGGATGTGGGGAGCAAGGACACTATAGGAATCAATGTCCTCAAAACCAAGGTCAACAAGTTGAAGGTGCTCATGGGAATGCATACATGTTAGGAGGAGGAGAAGCTCGTCAAGGTATCAACGACGCGGAAGACTGAAGAAGTTCGGAAACTAACAGTCTTATTTTCCTTATGTACTATGTCGTACTTAGTTTATGTTTTCCATCGTATCCGAATCTTTATAACCTAGGATGTATTTCTGTTTGATAAACCACTCGTTGTAAAATATTCTCATCTATCGTACTTATTGTCTTTCCGATTTGTTATTACTTACGAGAATTTTACTCCCTTTTACTTTAATGACCATTTTAACGACACGGTTTAAATCTTTGTAAACGTTGAGAGTTATAACAACTAAACCGAACGTCACGTCATCGTTCCTTAATTATACATAGCCTAGCTAACTATGTCTAATTCTGGAGGGATCATGTTATGTTGGGAGCGGTTATTTATATATCTTAGTGCGAGCAAAATGTTCACATGTTCCAATTCAAAGTGTTACTTATGAGAGATTCATCCGATATTTTCCTTACTATGATGTTTTAGACACTCTCAATCATCGATAACCGTAACGACACTTTTCCATGTCTTCTCTCCTCGTTATTCGTCACAAACTCAAAAATTCGATAGACTAACACGAACTGAATTCAGGGACTGAATTCCTTTTTGGATGGGCGAATGTGACAACTCGCAATTTCAGGTCATTTCTCAAAACAATTCACGTTTCACTATTTCATCATTTATCGTAAACTAGGTTTGCGTGTTCCAAATTCGCGTAACCTTAATGGTTTAGCGGCGAATTCATGATCATATCATCACGAACATTTCATATAGACTAAGTTTAGTCTACATTTCATTAACATCATTTTCATCATGTTAGTTCATTCATGATTTTGCATTTCACCTTAAACGCGTAAATTTCATATTAAATAAACGTTATCGCGTAAGTTATTATTTTAAACATTTAATCCGATACTTCCAAAAACTATCCCGACATATTTTTATACTTACTTTTAGTTTATAAAAATAATATTTTGAGTTTACCTAGTGTTTTAAATTTATTTTGTATATAAATCGTTAAATTTATATTATTACGACGTTTTTCTTAAAAACTACACGATAATTACTATATCACTCAAATTTTGCAAGAAATGTATTTTTACAATTTTTATAACTACAATATATTTTACTTTGGTCCATTAAAAATGTATTTTAGCTAAAGCTACCTCAATTGCACATATATATTTATACAAGTTACAAACCTTTTTTACTTACATCCATTTACTTGCACAAATTTTATACATAATGCATATTATAAAAAAAATATATATATTGGGGAAAACATTTCCCCCTAAAAACCGGCCAGGGGGGGGGGGTAACTCATTAATGAAGTTGGTAACATTTTCTTATATATTAGATTTACACTCAACCTCATTTTTCATACTTCATTCATTCATACAATCCAATTATTAAAGATAGTCAAGTTTTTCTTTCTCTTGTTGTGTCTCTCCAAGAACCGGCCAAACTATAGAGGGTGAAGAAGTTCACAAAAATTTTCCAAATCAAGTATTTAACAATCTAGTTACACTCTTAATCAAGGTTTTGAAATAAAAACCTAGGGTGTTTAGGTTAATCCTTGTTCTAATCACCTCATCAAAGTAGCTTGTAAGCATATCACTTCATTTTACATCTTTCATTTCCATTTCATATGTATTTCATCATTTTTTTTTAGCAAGCATGCAAGACTTATTGTTATTTATACCATTTTTACATTGTTTTTAAGAGTTTGATATATATAAGTCATCCTATAATTTATCCCTTGTTATATATTGGTCTTGATGATGTTTAGGAACCCATGACACCCTAAGAAGGTGTATGGTAGGATTAGAATAGCTTTGGAGTTGTTTTGAAGGGATTGGAATAGGTTTAGTACGAGAAAAACTATTTTCGACAAGTATAAAAAGTGGTCTGATCTTGTTTTGAAATTCTGGAAAATCCGACAGTAGACACGAATTTTTGGCCTAGATATTTAGAAAATATACTTTAAAACGAATCCGTGGCCGCTTGAACGGATTAAAACGGAGTTATAACGAAGAAGTTATGAATTTTTCAAGTTTGACGACGAAATATATATTTCTGAAAATTTCAGCAACCTATTTTTGTTTTGTACGAGACAAAAACGAGTCTTAAGCTTTATAAATTATTTCGAATTATCAAAAATATATTAGTATACTTTGATACGAAGCTAAGGACGTATAATACGTAGAAAACGGATTTGTAACGACTAAAATATACACGTTTTTACAAAATTGCCGTAACTTTATTAGTAAGAAAAACTATATTATTTTTAGTTGACAAGTGTTACGGTAAACAAAACGACCATATTGAAGGCTACTTTTAACGTTGACGTAGAACTTTTTGTAATGAAATGTCTTCTAATAAAATTGAGATCACCAAGCATATTTTCCAAAACGACCAACCGTTTGTATAGCAGAGTTGTAATGAATTATTTACGGTTGCTTAAACTTTGCCAAAACTCACTTTTAAACAACATTTTGAACAAAATCACCATATTTAACCTCTATTATCTTTATGTTCGAGACCTCTATGACGAAAACTCATGTACTAAAACTTCTAGATTTTGATACAAGCTTTCCAAAACCGTTGAGTTCGTTTCCTAACGTTCGACGTACACTATTTTAAGACTAGCTTTCCGAGGCCATTTTTGTCACTTTCATGAAATTTCCAACGACATTATTTTACGACGAAAAGTTAAAATTTCATAATAAATCATTAATAAACTATTGTAGGATGACATTTTGACGTAAATACTTGTAAAGTAATTTAAAAATGGTCAAGACGTCAAAAGAGTATTTTTCGACGATAAGTATTATTTTCAAAACTCACAAATGGTATAAATAACATACGAAATGCATGCATAACATTACATCATAACTCATTACGTATCATATCATTCATAATAGGTCATTTTCGAGATTTACGCTACATTTCAGTGTACTCGCTTTTGTCGTCGCATCATTGTACCAAGTGAGTTCATAGCCCCACTTTTACTCTTTTAACTGTTTTACCAATTCTTGGGGGAGATACATGCTACATTTTTAATCGAACACAAATGCTTTGAATTGTATGCTATATCCGAATGTTTTATTGTCACTAAGTATTTGCCATGTTCGAAGTCCCTACATCATGCACCATTAGTCACTTGCGAGTGAGCGCGAATATTGTGAATAGGCCTATTGGAATTAACACTCCCGCTCCTATTGACCCAGTTAGGGAAAATCGAGCGCACTATATTTGAATCATTAAGGTAAATTGGCAAGTTTACCTATTAGGGCGGCGATGAAACGATGATTACCAATTTTTATTGGTGCGATGTTTACGCTTTGGTGTCATGAACTTAGTGAAATAAATACTGTTTTGTTTTCAACGATGGGTGTGAAACAATTTAACTCACACTACGATTATTGTGTTCAAACGAATTAATTAAACCTATGGATTTCACTCAACCTTTGTGTTGACCTTTTTAAGCATGTTTTATCTCAGGTATCTAAGGCATTCAATTCATGGCATACATTTGGACACATCATAGAGTCGCGGTGACGACGCGTCTCACTTGGGTTTTATGAACTTTAGAACATCGTTTGGCTTGTAACAAAATTATTTCCGCACAAGTTGATTTTCATTTGGGACCTATACTTTGTAAACTCTGATTGTTTTATTAAATCAAACGATGTATTTTCCAAACGACACTTTAGGTCGTTCAATATAACTGTGATTGTGATGCTATGACAGTCAGTCCCCAGGAATTCCATTCCGCTGCAAAACAGGTAATTTGGGGGTGTGACAGTGGAGGCTTTGAAATCGACAGTTATGAAACCTCTTCTTGAATCGGTATTTGGAATTCATTAATTGTTATACATTCTTGACATTGTAGATTATGTTTTTTAAGAACACAAAGTATTTGACGAAATGCCTTGATGAATTTTAATTATTAGAAATGCCTAAATAAGCAGCAAGTGTTTCATTTGGTCAATATGCCAGGTAAAACTTTGCAACAGTTTATAGGAACATCACATGTGTAGTTTTCATATATATCGATTTTAAGTCTTTTTTTCAGGCTTTGTTCGAATGCAGATGTCTGAGACTCCAAAGTGTTCATTATGTTGCAAGACTTAATGTAAGCTACACGAACAAGTTTAGTTTTACTTTCTTCGTAGCAATATTAGACATTTCCAGTTATACATGCCCATTCTACCCCTGTATGAACGAGAACTTAATATTAGACATTTCCATATCAATCTACTAATGTTTTAATTAATGCTTTTGTTTTTCTTCATACAGCATGAACCATAACTATTCTCGGGATTGATTTACTGTATGAAACAACCAAAAACATTCTGCTAATTTTTGTTTTAGGGATAATTGTTCTAACTGGAGCTAAGGTATGATTTTTTGTTTTGATGCAGATTTGGGACAGATTGCTGATGATAAAGTTTTATGAGTGAAAATTTGAGAAGAGACATACATGTTTCCGAATGTTTTTATGCATCATACATCAATTACAAGAGTAATATGTGGAAGGGTTGACTTGCTGGAAAACGGGGTAATATGCGGATAATATGAGTGTAACATAGTTTGTCAAGGTAAATATTTTGTTTGAACTAATGATGTGTGAAGCTCTTGAAGTTGTGTATTTATTTCAAAGCAGATTCCAAACACCCCTTAAAATGGTTACCTCACGGTTACATTTGAAGGCCATTAACAGATATTTTTTGTACAGATTTTATTGGTCGATGATTTGGTGATTAGACAAGGTGAATGGATTTCACTATATTGTTCAACGGGTGAGGTTATGCTGATCCTCTTGAAGAAGAGACAAAGAAAGGAAGGGAAATCAGGTATGTATTCAATTAACAATGTCACTCTTTGTTACTCCGTTGTTTATTCAGTGTAAACAAGAAAGTGATGACTTTGATTCCAAGAACGGATTAACAAGTTAACAGGAGGAAAGTGTAGATAATGGGATGCTACGTTTAGCAAATGAAAAGTTTGATAAGAAGTTGCATGAGTTCTATTGTTATATAGAAACAAAATGTAGAGTGGGCAATAAGTCACAGTGAGATGCTGGATAGAGTAACTATAAAGTGTGTGTGCGCATTTTCAAGAAAAGAAAGAAATATATACAGTTAATTGAATTATATAAACTGGAAAAAAGAAGAGAGTAACTATAAAGTGCGAGTGACTTTTAATAAGCAATCCCAAACACTCCCTTAGCTATTTTTAGATAATGCATAAGCCTTATCTAACTATGTTTATTTATTTTTATTATGTTAAGAGTGACTAAACATAGCAAAATGGCTAAAACGATATTTTATTAGGAAGGTAAAATTTATATATGTTAACACTCTGCTGCTATATTGCCCAATCCCCTTATATTATGTAAGTAGTAGGAATTTCTTGCTCATGTCATGATTTTCATATATCTATACTTACTACACTTATTGTGATTCATAATTGCCAGGTTCACGCAGAAGAACATTGTCAGGATTTATCCCAAAGGAACTCGAATTACCTCCTCCAACTTCAAACCACTAACTGCTTGGCTACATGGAGCTCAGATGGTTGCATTCAATACAAAGGTCAGCATTGATTATCCTGCTCCTACAATGTTGCTCAGATGGTCAGCTATACTTAATAAGGTTTACAATGGTTACTTATACGAGTCTACTGATGGTGTGGTAAAGCTCATTAAGTATAGCAGTGGTTTCGTATTTTCACCATTAACGCATCCAAAATACCATTTTTTAAAAAAACGTATATAAGGAGAAAAACATTCAATTATATGTATTTGTCCTTAAAATTTACAAACTTCGAATATTCACATTCATTTTACTAGATTATATTGATACAAGTAATTGATTTTACTAGATTATATATGGCTTAACAATTATTCAGTAGTGCACTTAATAAAATCTAATATCATAAATCCATAATACTAAAAAAAGTTTGAATGGAGTTGTGTAAACTAATTCTATGTAGTTTATGCCTTAGATTATTAGTTTTTACTTTCTTTTTTTTTTTTTATCCAAGTATGAACCTAAAGAATAGATGTAATTGTCAAAACTAGGCATGAGATACATTATCTTGGTATCCAATCTTTACTAGTACGTAACTAATTAATGTATATGTAACATGAACATTGTAGCTGTTAGATGAGATTAGGTACGTGATTGAGTCAGAAGAATTGGACAATTTTGCTACAAACGTTAAACTGCGAAAAAAGACCTTTAAAGCTAATGGACCTTGAGTAAGTGTATGATATCTGTGCAAGATTGCTTATATTTTTTAATGATAATGTTTACTGTATTGACCTTTAGTTCCCCACTGAATCCTGGTTTATCTTTGTTTTTTCAAGGCAACGGAACTTAATTGCATGCTATGGGTACATTCGTTGATGAGTTCATTGATATTCTGATGTCCCGTGACATACTTAGGACTTCTGGTCGTTGGAACTCAGCTCAATGACGGTTCAAAACGATTTCTGGGGTACCAAGTTGTTTATGCATAACGGCAAGGAAAGCATTTTGAACACTGATTTGGATGACATTGAGGTGTGTAGGAAGTGGTCAACCATAGTGGTGTCTGTTAATAACATACCATGTATGCAAATCATACAATATTCTTTTTTTACCATCTATTGTAATGAATGTAGTATGCAGTCCGAGGCGGGTAAGGATCAATCTGCTAACACCACCTCGAAGATATATATTGGCTCAAAGCTCTCGAAGCATGAAGAGTTCCTAGAGAATTTTCCATACAGGAGCATTATTGCCGAACTTTTGGATCTTCATAGGGTATGTAAAACTACTTATAAACTTTTAAATGTAAAGCACTTTTGTTTTATTGCTAACACATAAGAATACAACATCAATCTGTTTACTCAACATGTTTTAAAAAAATGGTGTTGTAGGGTGTTGTATCCTTCGTTTTTGGAACTTTTGTCCTTATTCAAGAGGAAGAAGGATGGTGGTATCTCGGCTGCCGAAAGTTTCACAAGAAGGTTATTAATGCGATGACATCGTTGATCTTGAACAAGAAGATAAAACGGCATCTACCAAGGGGCTGAATGGGTGGTTTTGCACGGCTTGCGATGTGTCAGGTTCCAATTGTTAAACAAGTAATTTTGTTCCCGTTTAATACTTAATGCACATTTAACGTTTCTATTTTATTATAGATGTGACGTCCTCATACTTTATTATCGTTCATGTATCATTATCCAATGTAGACATTTTGCTTGAGAGCAAATTAAGATTCTTACAACTACAACCCATTATAGTCATATAATATTTTCTTCACATATATGCAACTTATTGTGGATAAATTTTGTAACTTAACTGGGTTGGACTAAATTATATTCTGTACTGTGTTAATTGAATGCAAATCACAGTCTTCGAGTAGGATAAATGAAATTTTCATTATGCATACACTTTATATAAGGTTTTATCTTCTGAACCGCTAATGGTTCATTGAAGGGATGATATTCAGGTTTGAAGATGATCATTTGTCATTTAATGACTTAGATCATAATGGAATTTATAGATTTCATAACTCTTCAGGAATTTAGAATATGCATATTGTTCATTGTGCTTTATTGGTATTTCATCTTTATTGGTTTTCTAGAATTTAGAGATGGTTACATCAATTGATGTTAATCAATCATCTATTCTACTTACAATGGTAAATCTCTTTGGATATCATAATTTTTGTTTTATTTGATATCAGTTAGGTTCAAGCCCTCCGTTGTACAATAGTAAACCACAAACATCATGGCGTTATTTGATTACTAATGTATCTTTTTAGTTAAAATGGTTAAATGATAGATTATTGATTTGATAATTCTTTTTGATGAGATTGACAACAGTATTGTGATCATGCAGGTGATAGTCGCATGCCTTTAACGCCATACATGTTAGCATGCCATGATAGTCTTTTGTTCAGGTAATGATTTTGCTATCCTTTAATGGTGATTTGATTAATTTTGCATATGATAATATTATCTATAACCTCTATAATAGAAGCTTTTTGAAACAAGCCTTGGATAAAAGTTTATACCATTTGACCCGTTCTCTTTAGCTACATTCTTTATTTGAACCCGTTTTAAAAAAAATATAGAGTTAATCACATGTTTTCAATAAAGTTCACCCACTTGCTCAAGAAAAGGTGAAAGGGGAAAACTGGTTACAAGGTTTCTTCGGTTTCGATAGAAGATGTACGCAATGCAAACGAGGAAAGAGCCTTTCATGAGTCGCAGCAAAAGCTTCTTTATAAGGACTTACCGCCATCTCGGCCTGATGATTATCATATCTTCGTGAAGTTAGTAAAGTTTTTGGTGTTTAAGATGTTAAGTCTTCACTATTAAATATGACATGCCAATAATACATTACGAGTGAAGTATAAGTTTTCTTAATTTGGGGTATAGTATAAAGTTATATTGATCCACAAAAGTTCATTACAATACCAACTTGTATGTTAAGTATAGATCTATGACCAATTTGCTAATTTTAGTAATGAAAATGAGATTTGATGAGCGCCATATACTCATGTTTACAATAATAAACAATCCAAACACTATGTTAGCATATGATTATAGCTAGCCAGATAAGCTAAGATGGCCTGACAGTTGTTTATCTATTATTATCTTTTTTATTTATACATTGAAATATGATATACATTAATATTTTAAGCATAAGACACTATGATCTCATCAATCCATTAAAATCATTCACGTCTATCGTTTAAGGAATTTTTTTTATACAAACTAATTGAAACATTTATATAAATTTTATTATACCAAATCTACAAATAAATTAATAACATTGACCAACTTACATGAGACTAGCCCGGCCATCGGCCGGGTCATGAGACTAGTCTTGGTATATTAAAAGGGGCGTGATATTTGGACCCTCCTTATAGGGAGTGTTTTCAATTATTGCATGCGTCAGAAGGTTGTAAGGTGTGCATCGCGATTTTGTATTGTGTGCTTAGTTATGTTGTATGGTTGATCATAAAAAAGGTCCGAATAACACATCCATATTAAAATAGTGTTTAAATTATAATAATATTTTGACAAATTAATTATTGATACATCTATACAAAATATAAAGAGAATACTTTTCCTTCGATCATCTATTTTGAATAATTATTTAATTATTTGAATGTCATCCTCATTTACTTCTAAATCTACTTTCAAATTAATACCTAATATATTTAATTAATTAATTCTTATATGTGTTTATTTTATTTTGAAGATTTAAACTAAACTTACTTTATATATTTTTTTATTACAAATAGTAAATGATATTTGGTAACTAATATTGCGACAATTTGAGATTTGTTATAGAGAAAAATGTTTTAGCATAAGAAGTGTAACATATAAAATTGTTGGATAACATTTAAGTAAATAGAGAAACATTTATTCGCAAATTCACCACTAAAATTATTCGATGCTACACAAATAAATGATAAAAGAGAAACTTAGGGATCACACCAGATTGAGGCAATTGAATTTTATCGAACACTATGCATCGGCACGGCTATGCAATAAATGATAAAACAGAATTACACGGAGATCAATGTAATTAAATTTTGTCGAACACTATACACTACTACACTAGTGTTGCTGTGTGCCGGTAATTATCTAGTGTAATTAATAAGAACATCACATTGTGATCTGTTATAATATTTGTAGTTATATGAACGTGAAAACACAAGTTAGTAGTGAACCGCATGCGTCATGCAATTACTCTCCTTATTGGTACACGAGTGAAATATATAAACACAAAGAATCGTAACTTATTCGTATTTGTTTTAAGTATCTAAATTCATATTTAATCGTAACAAACACTGGTTGACATAAAACGCGTAATGCAAGGTTGCAGTATCTTAACTAATAGATTCTTTTTAGTGAATTTAAAGGTTAATTAATGAAAATCATTATATAAGTACCACAACTAAAGTACTTTAATATGATAAATAACTCAACAAGTGGACTTATAACGTGATACACAGCTTACTTAGCAGGCAATGTAATTAAGTGACCTTTCACTAAAACTTAAGGCTATATAAAGATTAAATATAATAATACAATAAGGAAATGTATGTAACATTGATACGTGTTACTGTTTTTCATAACAAAGTAAATATACATTTAACAATTCTGGAAAGAATGATGTATTAATTTTATTGTGCTACATTAACATATCAACATATATACCAAGGTTTATTGTGTGTTTAAAATAACGTATGATACACCACTTATTTAATTCCGAACATCTCTTCACCTGATTTTTATACACAAATCTGTATGTATGTCTTAAAAAGTAATAAACGCAAAGCTATTTTGCTTTCCATAAAACCTTCGACATATATTTTACAGGAAAAAACGTGGAATTGTAATATAAATTCACCGTACCCTTACTTAACTAATACGGAGTAATTAATTATTGGCCCTAGTAGTAGTGGACGTTTTAAATTGCCGAAGAAGGTAACATAACTTTATTTTTAGGCAAAGATAAGTGAGAAGTGATTAAAGAAACGCAAATTCTCCCGGAAGTGCGGCGCAATAGGTAGAACTGCTTATATGTCCACATGCATCCTACAAATCAACTTGGGAAAAAATTAGACACTAGTCTTGAATTAATAAGGATAGTTACTTCGTTAAATCCAACCATCTGTTGTAATAATTCATAATATCATAATACATTAAGAACAATGAAACACCAACCATTACTCAAACAAATGAACAATTATCAATATGAGTTTGTAACTACGAACCACCTATGGTGGTTATGAGAAATTTCGCAGTTACGGTAAAGAACTCCGTTTTTTTTTTTTTTTTTTTTTTTTTTTTTTTTTTTTTAGCTAAATCAACGAAGGTAGTTATCGAGTAAAAAGAATCTTAATAAAAAGGAATAGTAAATAATTTTAATCATACATTTGAGACACATTGGTTTAAAATAAATACATCTCAGTTCATTTATATACATCTCCTTAGTATAAAAACTAATTTGAGGTGAAACGGTTTTGACATTTAAATGATGTATAATGGAGATGATTTACAAAATTTGATCGAATTGTATCTAACATATGTATATTCATTTAAATTTGAGAAAAACATATATTAGGCTAGTGGTAATTGTGACCTTCATCACCACCGCCAAGGCGCCAACTCAGCGTCATGTCAATTTTTCTCTCCTCAACCAACTTACCACTAGGGGTGAAAACGAGCCGAGCCGAGCCCGAGCCTACCAGAGCTCGAGCTCAGCTCGTTTATATATAAAAAGCTCGAGCTCGAGCTCGTTTCGAGCCTCACATTTTGAGCTCGAGCTCGGCTCGAGCTCGACTAATTTATATGATGTGTAGAAAAAAGCAAGGTTCAAATGGAGCTCGGCTCGTTAATACAAGGCTCGAGCTCGGCTCGTTAACACAAGGCTCGAGCTCGTTAACACGGTTATACGTATAGAAAATATATATGCGTATATATTTCTGGGGCTCGTTTAGGCTCGTGAGCCTAAACGAGCTTTTTATATAAAGCTCGGGCTCGAGCTCGATTATTAAATGAGCCAAAACTTAGGCTCGAGCTCGTTTAGGGTCGCTCGTTCGAGCTTTCTACCGATCTGATCCCGAGTTTTTCACGAGCGGCTCGACTCGTTTCCACCCCAAATTACCACCCAAATATACCCCACTTATACACAATGTATCCTTACAAAAACCAAAATAACATACATACACAACCATGCCTTTCATAAGTCGGTTCGTCATTACACCGACTTCATCCTTTTATGCATGAAGAACACGTGCTTCAAGGTGTCATTTATAGACAAGACACATAGAAGTGGTGCCACCTAGGCAACGACACGTTGGTGGTGGACTTATCACAACTAGCCTTGGAAGCATCTAAATAAATAAAGATGCATCTAAGTTAAGTCGATGCATCTTCTGTAGAGTATTGGTGGTAACTTGCATGGCCTATAAAATCGCACAGCGGACAATAAAAACCTAAAGGCCATGCAAATCAAGCTCCAATATACAGATCTCGTAATCAGTGATATTACCTAATTTAACAGGTATAAAAGGGGTTTGAAATATACTTATTTTATCCTGCAGTAACGTAAGCTCCTAGACCTTCACTACTTCCACCTAATCGCCTTCTTCTTGTCTTGATGCTTGGTTTGAATATTTTAGGGTTTCTTGGGGAAAATTACCACGTAAGTTGCGTCAGGTATCTACCAGAACTGCACAGATAGAACTAACGAACCTATGCAAGTTGGAGAGTACAAAATCGACTGGGCTAGTCGATATATGGTAATCGACTGTAAGTCGACTGATCGACCTTAGGGTTTCGACCTAAGGTGTTTTCGGTCTATCGAACGAGGAGAGGATGATAGGAGATTGAGTGTTTAAGGTTTTGATGATTAAAACGATAAATAGTTTAAATTTTCTTTATATTTACAGGATACTAAGTACAATGCTAATTTAACTAGAAGTCCTTAAGTAATACAAGTTTGACAAGAATCAAAATTCCTCCTTAAGAGGGTCCATCAATTATATAGCCCTAAGGGATTATATTATTGGCTTTTCAAGTTAAATATATTTATCCTAGATAAATATATATTACTTTGGACAATTACGACCGTTTTACCCATTTATAAGTATATTGTTGTATTCTTATTTGCTCTTCATTCCATTTTATTTTGTTACTCTTTTCTCAATACCAACTTTCTTGTTCCGTTTAGTATGCACAAAGTGTGACCTATGGGCATTTCTACGAGTACCAGTTGTGAAAGATGTTGCTCTTTGCACACCAATCCTTTCAGACTCCCACTTGTGCAAAGAAACGACACGTGAACCACTTTCACAATACGAAAAGACTCCTAGCAAAGCATTCAAGTACCTAGCTAATAAAAACCAATTCAATACCCACATAGTGATTAAAGAAGATTATAGTAACACCTAAACCGAGTTTAGGTATATGACTATATCCCTTTGCACTTTAGGATATTTCAAAAAGTACCATACATGGATATGTTACTTTATCAATACTTTCATCCTTTCTTGTTACCTTAAATGATTTGTCTCCCACAGGGTTCCAATACACTTGTTGTACGGCCATGCTCTCATAAATCAACTTACCACAAGGTCTCAGAAAAATATTCTCTGTAGTATATTTTAACTTCAAGTTGAAAATTTCCTTCTTGGACAATCATAATATCCAGCATACCTTTCTTTCTACCCAGACAGATGCCCTTATGGGTGCTCTAATTCGAAACACAATTTTTTTGGGTAAAGAATTTTACCCCGGTAAATATGATTTGAAACACCGTTAGACACCTCAGACATAAACTAGTCAGTATGCAGAGTACTATATCTCACCAGGTCTTTGGGATATTACACCACGATCTGAGACCACCATTAACTGATTAATCCACGCGGTAGCTTTTTGATCATGGTCAAGTTGAAGATTTGACCAATGCATATGAAACTTGATCCACTTCGTGGAGTATCATAGCTTTCACAATAGTTGTTCAACTTATCTCGGTCTCCCACCATGATAAACAACTATGGACCTATTTAGAATAAAATGTTTTTCATTCATTGATTCAAAGTGGTGGAGGTTTGATCCTTTATCAAGCCTAGGTGCTTATGCCAAAGTGGTGGAGGTTTGATCCTTTATCAAGCCTATGTAATTGATTCGCTTCCAAACTGTCAAGTTTATTACACAAGTCAACCACTTGTGAATGGTCAACCGTAATAAAATTCAAACAGTCTAAAACCAATGCAATTAAGTCCAGAGGAGTATAGTGTTTCCCCAGGTCGTTAAGTCCCACGGAGGATTAATGGTGCTTAAAAACGTTCAGATATAGAATGATCACTAAGGATAATGATCTGTAAGGATTTTGGTGGATAATTACACTACTGATTGATTGGAATTGTATTTGGATGCAGAAATAATAAGCACAACAATCAGATTAAACAAACGTGTATAAAAATGTAAATTTAAAAACTACAGGGACTTAAAATGACAAGTTTAAAACTAAAGGGGTGTAAAATGAAAATTTTAAAACTTTTTAAACTTAAAGAAAATTAAAATCTAAAAAGAAAATATTTTACTAATATTATATTAATTTAATCTTAATTAATTAATTAAAACTAATTTAAACTTATTTAAAACTTAGTTTAATTAATCTAAAAAGGATTTATAATACAAAATTAACTAAGAAAATTACAAATTTATTTTCTAAAAATCTAGAACAACTTAAAAGATTTATAAAAATTAAAAAACAAATATTTTTGTCTTTTAGAGAAGGTTTTAAAAATTAAAAACTTAATTAATAACTTAAATCTAGTTAAACTAATTAAAGGATTAAAATTAGAAAATAAAAAGGGAAAATTATAAGATTAATTTTTATAAGTTCTAATTAAGTTAACAAAGCTAGAAAAAATATAAAAACATGGTTTTACTTAATAAAGATTAATTTTACTATTTAATACTTTAATATTAATTAATTATTAATTAAACTATTATTAATTATTAAAAATACTAGATGACAAAGGAAAAATCTAAGAAAATTTCTAAAAATACTTTACTATGACAGAAACTTAAGAAAAATATAAAATTAGATAAGTGCTTAATAATAAGCTGGAAAGAAAATTAAAAAGCTAAATTATATTAAATAAATGCTATCACTATTTTTAAAATAATGTTTTTGTGATTTTTCTCTTTTAAACCTATTTAACTACTGAAAATAAGCAACTTTAATGAAAACAAAAATTTTAGAACTTGAAAATAAGCAGTTTGAGAACTTATAAGCTTAACAGTTGAGCTTTTGGCTCACTTTGATGATTTTAAGCTCAAATAAGATCACAACAAGCTTAACAGTTGGAACCAAAAGTGAAATAAGATGTAAATAAGCTAAAGAAACTTAAATTAAGCTAACAGGCACAAAGAATCACACTGATAAGCTTAAAATAAGCAAATAAGCACTTACACTAAACCTATAAAACAAACAGGCCTGCAGTCATTTTGTAGGCTAGATTAAGCTAGGGGCAAAAGCTCCAAAGCTCAAAATAAGCACTGACACAGCAAGCTTGTTAGGTGAGCTTCTCAGAAAACCAAAGTATACAAGGTGGGGCCCACTATTAAGCTCTGAGTGAGCTTGTGAAAGTGGCTCAAGTACACTGATGACTCAGTGTATACTGAGTCAGTGTATACTGAGAAATGGACAAAAATAAAAGCTATAAGCAGCCCTATTAAATAAGCTAGAAAAAGAAAAATAAGCACTGGACCTTTGAGACAACTAGATGGGCTTTCCAAAAAGCTAAGGGTCAAAAGCTGAGGTTCATTAATAAGCTCTGTGTGAGCTTGTGAAATCAAGCAGATACAACAACTCCTCTGGCACAGGGGAGGTTTTTTTGAAAAAGGCTTAAAAGAAACCAAGAAATAAGCAGTTTAACTAGCAAACTAAAAATTATAAAAATTACTGGGATAAAGATGAGCAACTAAATATTATAAACCTAAAAGCTCAAATCTTGAAACTCTATATTAAATCCTATAAAAAAATTATCTATTTTATTCAAAAACTGCAAATAAGAAAATTTTGACTTTTTAAGATAAACTCTAAAGTTGACTTATATGAACTTGTGATTGATCCTACTAACTGATTATGTTGTATTAAGCTAAAATAAGATGAAATTAAGCTAAATTAACAAGTTCTAAGCAACTGTGATGATTTTTACACTATAAATCCTAACAGTTAACAACTTAAGTGAGATTAAAAGTGATTTTGACTTTTTAACAAACAAGGACTGGTTTTTATGGTTGCAATGAGTTATTAGGCACTAATGTGACATGAAACAAGCAAGAACAAAGAGTTGAATACCTTCTAACACAGTTTACAAAGTAAAATCAAACAACCCTTTAAAAGACTGTTTTTGTGATTTTCAAAGGATTTCACAGATTCAGACCATGCACTTGATTCATAATCTTATATTATCATATTTTGAGACTAAAGAAGCATTAAACAACAGCAATAACAACATAAAACTCAGGTATGGCAATTATGTTATGATAACTGTTAAGCAAAGATTTTTAATAACTACAAATTTTAAAGAACAAGCAAACTATTTTAATGTTTAATTTTACTTAACTACAACTCAGAAACATAAAGATACAAAGATTTAAGCTAATAAATGACTTAAACAGTGAAATGCTAAAATAGAACAAAAGGCTTACAAAATGGATTCCAAGTGAAAACTGAGAACCAAGGACTGAGAACACAACCTATAGCTTCCCAAGAAGCTCTAAACACAAGGGCAATCCAAAATCAACCCTGCTCCAGCTTCTTGATCATTTCTTGATTGATTTTTGATTTATAACTAATTTTTTTGTATTTTTTTTTATTTTTGAATTATAACTCTAAACTGATTTTAAAGGTATCTAATAGCTTTCATAAGCTATATAAGGAGCTTATATGAGCTTATAAGTCCATAACAACATCTAATAACAACATTTAAAACATATTGAAAATTTAAGCTTAAAATTTGCATAAACTGAATATTAAACTGAAACTTGAAATTGATGACTGAAAAAGATTCACAATACACTGAGATTACTTAAAAAAGTACTTGAAAACTTAAACATACACTGGAATTTTAAATTACTCTAAAACGACATACATTAACTAAAAATAAAACTAGATACTATCCCACATTGCTTCTTTCTTCTTTATATTGATCTTTTTAGACTCCTTGTCGACCTCTGATTGTTTCCCACTTCATCTTGACCATTGAATCCTTCAAATTCATCATAATCGTGCACTTGGCATTTTTGGCGCCAAAAAGTCATTTGAGTGGATTAGAGCAGGTTTTAGCAATTAAGGATTTTTGGGTGATTGTGGAGGTGGAGGGGACAAGTTGGGAAGTAGATATGGAGCTAGGGGTGAGTTGGCAGCAAAAACAGGTTTTGTGAGTGAGGTGAAGTGTTTGATGGTGGGGAAGCATTTATTGATTGTGGGCTGGTATAGGAGGAGGGGGGATGAGCTGGAGAGAGTAGGTAGTGAGGTGGAAAGGTGGTAAAACCACTCTGGTTTTGGTTTGCAGTTGAGGTAGAGGACGATGAACAGTGAGACTAGTTTTGGCGCGTTTGACTGGGTTTGACCGTTTTTATTAATAACGGGGTGAGTTCAAAATGGATATATTGAACTGGCTCAAGGGTCAAGGTCCAAGGTTCAAGTTAAGTGGGTTTGGGCTTGTGACTGGGCCAGCAGATTGTGTTTGGGATTGGGTAATAAAAGGGTCCGGTTTGGTTTTGTAGCTTAATAAATCACATGGACCAATCTTGTAATTTCTGCAAACTTGAGGGACCAAAACTGTACTTTTTCCAAAGTTATTCCAAGGACCAATTATGCCATATATGAATAGTACAAGGGTAATATTTGATAAATTTCCATTTTTAAATATCCGAGGACTATTTTTGACATTTTTCAAAGTTGAGGGACCAAGGTTGTAATTTTGTAATTTTTAAACTTTGAAGGGTTTGTTTTGACAACTTTTGAAACTTGGGGGACTAAAACTGCCAATTATGCAAACTTGATACGTTTTTCACCTGATTTTGGTATTTTTGCATTTGAAACACATAAAACACTTATTTGTGATATTTTTATCATTTTAATGCATTTCTGAGTGTTTTCAGATGTTTTTGCAGTCTAAAAGGTACAAAAATGATGAGTATTTGCATACTCGTGCTATGATAGGTAGAGAGTATTTTATTTTCCCGTTTCCATACATGTTATACAACCTATACACCAGAGAGATGAGAGAATCCAAACACTTTATGTGAGGTGCTAGTATATAATTTCAGTGCTTGTTTTGACTATTGTGGAATAAGTTGTGTTATAAATTATCTTTAAACCAATGCTAGATGCCCCTAACTTGTAAATTGATTAGGATAAAAGCACATTTGTTTGAGGATAAGAAAATCCTAAGTGTAGGGTATTTGATGTGGTGTAAAAACATGCGTTTTTTAGAGGTTATTTAGCCTTTAAACTCGTACATATTTGATCATTTATTGCCCTGAATCATTTCTATTTGAGTTTTAGGTACTTGGGAAGCAAATGCTGAAAATTGAAGTGTTTTTGGCTCATTTGGACGAGAAAATAAAGAAAACGACAAAGTCTTGAAACGTCCCTGAAAAGGAGGTGGAACGACGTCACAGATATAATGTGACATTGTCACTTGAAGAATCACGAAGATGATCCAGTTATAAATTTTACAAGTGACGCTTTAGAGGATGGTGACGGTCTAGAGCTGACGACATCATAACCAGAAAATTGAAGAATGACGGTGTGACAACCCAGAAGGTAACACCGTCACAACTAAGTCGGTGCAGTTCATTAAACCCTAATGAAAGCGAACTGACGGCGTCACACTTGTAAAGAGATGTTATCACAGTTGTAATACTAAATTTATTTTTTGTAGGATTTTCATTATTGGTAACACTTATTGGTAAGACTTTGGAGAAACCTCTTGGTGCATGAATTTGTCAGCTATTGTAAGGGTTTTTAGCCCCCCAAAACTCCATGTAATTGAAGATAAGTTATTCAATCTTTAATCATTATAATATGTCTATGTGTTGTGTGATTATTTGTTTATCTTCTCTTCTCTTTAATATATTAGGCTAGATCTATTAGTGTTTGCTTAGGATTGAACGAAACCTAGTTGTTGATTACTGATTGTCGTCTCTTGTTTAATTAGTTGTTATCGCGTTATGAGTTTAAAAACTGGCTAGATCTTAGGATGCCTGCTTGAACGTCCGACTAAACGCTTCACTATAGTGCAATATATGGCTTGTTCGTTGTATTTACTGTGTGAATTGAGGTCGCTGACATTAAGAGCCTTAAAAAGTCCTATATATTCTTTAACTTTGGTAATTGCGCTCGCTGACATTAAGATTTTTAACGAGTCCTATACATTCATAGAGTTAGGGCACTTGGCACCTCCCTACGATTGATTTTAAGAAATACAAGGCGCTAATTAAAATAAGGATGTGATAATTCGACTAATCAATAGGATATAACTAGAGAGTAGTAAGATTCTAAGTAAACACATTTAATTATCATACGAGTTCACCAATTTACTTTTTCACATAATTTGTTTAATTTACTTTTAATTAGTTTGATTATTAGTTATAAAACCAAACTTTTCGAACCCTGATATTTTTACTTTGCTTTCTAAAAAATATAAAAAGATAAAAAATAATCATCCCTCAACCTCACTAGAACAAAAAGTGGATTTGGCTACATCGAAAAAGTGTGACGATATACATATAGTCACACATGATTTTTCGAGTGTGTGTGACTAAAGGTGCCGCGACCATAGGTACTCTATGGTCACGTGTTTGACTTTTTTTTAGTCTCTATTGCAAAAGAGTAACCAAAACCGTAACATGTGTGACTAATTAGGTACAAATTTTGTTGGATTAATCTGTATTAGTGACAATAAACACTGTATAGTCACACAAAGCATGTTTCTTTTAGGTATTTAGTCACATACAATTAAGCATAAAGTGGCCAAAAGTGTTAATAAGTGTGACCATATATTGTTTAAGGTGAAGAAATATGTCTTTTGTGTGACTATTGATCATCCAATGGCCACTTGAATTTTATGTTTGTATGGCCTTTTGTAACATTTAGTCACACAAATCATGTTTGTTTTGCGTATTTAGTCACATACAATTAATCATAAAGTAGCCAAAAGTGTTAATAAGTGTGACCATATGGTGTTTAAAGTGAAGAAACGTGTATTTTGAGTGACTATTGATCATCCAATGGCCACATGAATTTTATGTTTGTGTGGCCTTTTCTAACATTTAGTCACACAAAGCATGTTTGTTTTGTGTATTTAGTCACATACAATTAAGCATAAAGTGGCCAAAAGTGTTAATAAGTGTGACCATATGGTGTTTTAAGTGAAGAAATGTGTATTTTGTGTGACTATTGATCATCCAATGGCCACTTGAATTTTATGTTTGTGTGGCCTTTTGTAACATTTAGTCACACAAAGCATGTTTCTTTTAGGTATTTAGTCACATACAATTAAGCATAAAGTGGCCAAAAGTGTTAATAAGTGTGACCATATGGTGTTTACAGTGAAGAAACGTGTGTTTTGTGTGAATATTGATCGTCCAATGGCCACATGAATTTTATGTTTGTGTGGCCTTTTCTAACATTTAGTCACACAAAGCATGTTTGTTTTGTGTATTTAGTCACGTACAATTAAGCATAAAGTGGCCAAAAGTGTTAATAAGTGTGACCATATGGTGTTTTAAGTGAAGAAAAGTGTGTTTTGTGTGACTATTGATCATCCAATAGCCACATTAATTTTATGTTTGTGTGGCCTTTCTAACATTTAGTCACACAAAGAATGTTTGTTTTGGGTATTTAGTCACATACAATTAATCATAAAGTGGCTAAAAGTGTTAATAAGTGTGACCATATGGTGTTTAAAGTGAAAAAATGTGTGTTTTGTGTGACTATTGATCATCCAATGGCCACATGAATTTTATGTTTGTGTGGCCTTTTCTAACATTTAGTCACACAAAGCATGTTTCTTTTGGTTATTTAGTCACATACATTTAAGCATAAAGTGGCCGAAAGTGTTAATAAGTGTGACTATATGGTGTTTAAAGTGAAGAAATGTGTGTTTTTTGTGACTATTGATCATCCAATAGCCACATGAATTTTATGTTTGTGTGGCCTTTTCTAAAATTTAGTCACACATCGAATGAAACAAAGAGTGACCAATAATGTTGATAAGCGTGACGATATTATGTGAGAGCATCTTTTAGTCACAGGGTTACTACTACTTAGTACTGCTGGAGCACATTTATTACTACCAGTACTAAGTTAGTACTGCTGGAGCAAGTTATTGCTGCTAGTACTATGTTAGTATTGCTGGAATGAGTATATATATAACAGAATTAAAAACAAAAAAAAATCAAATTGATTAAAACTCGAATGTATATAACTGAACCAAATATAGAATTGTAATGTTGTACATAATCAAATTCTCAACTACCATAATTTCAAGACTTTTGTTCATATCAACACTTCCAAAACCCTGTAAAACAAGGGACTATCACTTCAAAATCTCGCCATTTTCATAAATTTCAAACACAAACCTTGGAAGAGATGCGATACGTGGCAGATGATGCACCAGAATACGAGTCATTTCTTGCAATACCGGATTCCTGGCCGTCAGTTTGAGTCTCATTTTCAGATGTAGAATTGGCATTTCCATACTGTGGTGGCATCTGACTTGAACTAGGAGTAGAACTATCATTTCTGTCTTTTTTAGTCATGGTTCTGGGCAGTAGGAAAGAATCAGGGATAGATTGATCAATTCTGTTTTGCTGGGTAGAACGCACGTTTCCATCTTGGTGATCAATTCTGTTTTGCTGTAACCATATAACAATATCAGAACAAAATAAAGCATACAAAGGTTTCTGATGAGTGTTGTGTGTATACCTGAACATATATAACATCTAGTGCGCGAAATACGATTGGCTGGTCTATGCTCAGATGAAACACATTCAGACGTTATAGTGACAATGCTCATGTAAGGAGTAGCTACCGCAAAGCTTTTTCATGTCATATATTAGCAACAGGAAAACGCAAAAGAAATCAACTGGTGAAGAAAAAATGAAAAGCAACCAGAGTTATCGTAATTAACCACATTTGAATTACATTTGCAGAATTATACACAGAATAATGTTTATCATTATAAGTAAATTCCATATAATTTCCTATAGTTTCTAGCGTAACCAATATTTCAAGTTGAATGGTTACTTTACATTGATAAAATTCAAAATATGTGAAAGAATGACTCTACCTCACCACCAACTGCAAGTGGCGAACCATCATGGCTAAAGGTAATCGCCAACTGTTGTCCAACATCTTCCAAAGAGTTTGTGTGGCATACGTGTCAAGGCAAAGATCCGCCAAAGAACTACGCCTGTATACTCATTGTTCATAGCAATGTTAGTGAAAATGATATGGTCTGGCTACACACCCTGTGCAGCGACATCTGCAGCAGCAACATGATGTAGCTTATTAGTCAAAAGGTAGTATGGAAATAGTTTGAAAGTTTCAACAAACAGAAAGACCAATCATAGAAATGATGGTGCAAGTTTCAAAACATGCATACAATAGCATATCTGATATATAAATCACATACAGGCACGAAGTCTCGTTTTACCAGCAGTTGGGAATCTCAGAAGCCAAAGTGCACTATTGGGAACACATAATAAGTTGAGAGTTGGAAAGGCAAAACAACTTGAAATCCAAACGAGTATAGTAATCCACTTACAAACCGAGCAAGTTATCTTAAATTTGAGGATCATTAACACCCTTGGCTAAGGCAGCTTTGTCAACAGCTGCTGGGTTGTTCAAGTTATCTATATCAGATGCAGAAGAAAAAGGAGACTCGCCTACATATCAGAAGAAATAGGAGTCATGTATAGTAATAACAAATATAAACCAAACATTGCATAACTTAACTTGGTAACACCAATGTTTATTTTATATTATTGGTTATAATGGGTCATTCTTTTAATGATGATCTTTCAAGTCAGCATCCAAGTTGGATAGAAAGTGAAGTTAGTAGAGAATTTTTACAATTTGTCCCACGAAAAAAAAAGAATGTGACAACTGACATATCGGTAGGACCTAACTGGAGAGAGGTCTGCAATTCCTGCCTATCTTTCGAGGCACCCGTATGTGAAGGATATACCACCTTTAAGTATGCCACTTCTGCTTGTAGGACAGTGCTGCAGCTGCCATCTCTTTTGATTTTTCGTATTCATGAGCAACATACCTATTAATCAAACATTGTCAAAGGGTATCCGTATTGTTGGCTAATCAAGATTTTCCAACTCAAGAATGCAAACATTAATAAACTGAACTTAACTAGGCGAGGTCATCAGAATGTTACTTACTCGCAAAGTTTTGCAGTGCTACCGTACATGGTCATTGACTGAGCTATATCACCATGCTTGCCACTCTCGGTATAGCTGATTCTAATAAAGAGGATCCATAGAGGAACTTAAGAGCTGCTTGGAAATACAACGAATTACTCTCATGGCTTGATTCATTATTCTGCAAAAACCAATGAAGGTACAAGAATCATCACACGAAGGTACAGAAACAAAAATTATCAAAGGAGTCGTAGATGTGCATTTTTATTTTTGAAATTTAATTATGTGATATTGAATAATGGCAATAGTTAGATAACTGCAATTAAATGGGCTGTAAAAAAATAGTGTTTGGATGTCCTGCTGTGTGAAGCTGAAAGAATGAGATAATCAGACCCAATTGGCAAACTATGATTAGAAACAAGACCTAGTATGTCAAACTAGAGACCATGCTATTAACAGCAGAATTATAGTAATAACTCTGACAGGAAGATACAACACACATGACCATCCTCAACTACCAATAGACCCATTAGATACAACTAGAATTGCTGGATACTTACTTGTTGGCCCCCCAATATTAACCACAATTAAGGGTTTTGATAAAGGTGCAAACTTATCATGCCAGGCGATAGCTGCACTGCGAAGTGCAGCAGAATCAACTTGATGCAGAGCTCCAATGGTAAGGACCTGATAACACATGGGACAATAGCTAAGAACGGCACAACATTAACATAATTCACTATTTGTGATTAAATGCATACCACGTTCTTGTTAGGAGGCTCATCAGGAGTTATATGCTTGCACAAAAACTTAGGAACCTGTTCTTGTGCTTGAGGCGGCAGAGCATAATAATCATGTTTGGGAGTGACCACCAAGTCAAACCTGCTTAACTGTGATCGTGGATGTTGAATCTGAAACCAAATTGTCAAGAGGATGAGAAAGAGATTCAGACGTATGTATACTCCAAAAGAGTTTCCAAGAATAATGCAAACTGAATCATAATTAAGTATAGTACTTGGATTTTTTTAATCAGAGGAACTGACTTTAGTTGCTTGTAAAAGATATTTATAATATTTACACCATACTGTTGTATGTTATAATCATTTTCAATGAGTAGGAATAGCAGTTTAAATTTATGAAAATCCTCACTAGCAGACAATGAATCTCGAAAGGAGAGACACAAGCTTTAGAAAGATCAATTGTTTCATTACAATAACAAACATGTTCATTGTACTGATCTATGGCATGGACAAGAATAAACTAGTAACAGACTACCAGAAATAATGTCCCAGTTAAGCTACCTGAACAACAAACACATTTTCAGACGCTAGTCTTCTTATAGAGCTGGCAATTGAGACGGTGTCTCTGCCACATGCAACCACCAACAGCGGTCCTTCCCTAAGAAAGACGCAAAAAACAAATTTTAATGATAAAATATATACAAAATCAAGTTACCTTGAGCCAAAGAATATTAGAGATGCTATATTATTCAACTTATGAATATAAAACATTCAACCTAGTGCATTGTGACGATTAGATAACACAATACTCATAAGCACAGTCAGGATTATAACTTATTTATGAAACATGGACTGCAAGTTATGCTTAATCCAAATGATTTTATCTTTGTGTATATTGATTCCTACCTTGCCACTTCCGCCAGTGAGGAGTAATCCCATCTTCATTTTGCACCTGTCAATCCTACAAAATCAAATTATAATACAGATGAACATAACCCTTTCAATGTAAAACAAAGAAGAAGTTGGGTCAAATCTCATGACTACTACTAATACACATCAAACGAAAAAAAAACACCTTATGCAAACTCTTGGGCGACTGAATCGGCACCCGATACCCACTGGGCGTAGGGATCAGACACACCGCCCTCTCGTCAACTCCCGGACACTGTCTCTCCCTATAAAAATTCATTTCCCTACTCAACACACTATTCCTAGTGGGATCCTCACACGACATATAATCCATATCACCATTAACACAAACATCAACCACTTTCCCATACTTTCCGCTCTCGATCAAGGCGATTAACCCGCCGCGCTGTTTGGGATCAGCTAAATTGGTCTTAATTAAAGCTTGATTTCCTGATGCAACTAAAGAGTCACCCAATTGAGTGAAAATTAGTAGAAAGAATAGGATTACAATGCCGAAGAAGATTAAGGAGACGAAATCGAGTAGCTGCCATTTTCGGGTGGGGTTTGAGCGTGTTTTGGGGGAAGTTAGGGTTATGTGACCCATTTTTATCAATGCTTTTTTAAAAACAGGTTTTGATAAAGGGTTTTTGATAGTAATGGATCAGGGTTGTCGCCTTGTCGGTTATCAGTGTTTTTTTATGAGATCTGAAACATGGACACCTCTCAATCTTTCAAGAAGCCTTTCTCTTGCAAGTAATACAAACAAGAGAAACCATGTTCTGATCACTTTGAACATCTCATCTTCAGCCATGGGAGGATATTGTGTTTTTTAATTAGGGTTTGAAAGGGGAGGTTTCTTGTTTGTTTTTTAAAGTTGTGATAGTGAAGAATGAATGCGTTTTTTTGCTGTGAGATACATCGGGTAATTTGATTTTGGGGAAAACAAAGGCGGGCTTTGTGAAAAGTTAGAATGGAAAATTTCATTTTAGAAAAAAAGGATAAAGATGAGTAGAGGGGCAATTTGATTTTGGGGAAAAATTTAGGCGGGATTTGTGAAAAGTTGAGAGGGAAATTTTATTTTGTGAAAAACTAAGTGCATGACATGTAAAATATTATATATAAATTTAACACATGAAATATCTTAATCTTTGTTTTTATTAGGGGCGGAAATGATATATTACGATCCAAGCTCGAGGCAAACTTTAAGTTTTTATTTCTGAATCGCATAAACGAGCCAAGCTCAAGCAAACTAGAGTTTTTTTTTTGGGTAAAGGGGAGTAATCCTGCACCCTGGTAAATATATTAACCAAATAAAAGTTTAAGTACAATGGATATGAGTGAAATCCCATATCTCAGCCCGTTACATAGGCATAGAGCTTACATAACAAGATACTTCCTGTTTTCTAACCAAGAAAACAAACCACTACTCAAATGATAACATATGACACAAAGAAATAAAATTACTTCCTAGGACCTTGAAACGTAGTGCCATACATGGCATTAAAGGCATCCAAATTTCCCGGAAGATCACGAACCTGTTTCGCATAGTCATCGAAATCATAGTCATCATACTCATCTTCAAACTCTTGGCCACCACCAAATATATTAGCAGACTCATCAAATGGGTTAGCAACAACCTCATCTTCAGAATCAGACACTACAATCTCTCCCACTTTAGAAAAAGGGTTACTTCTCTTAGTAGAAGAGGCAGGCGGTATACAAGAGTCACTAGTTTGAGGAGCCACTACCGACTCCATCTCTTTCAAATCACTCACAAGAGGCTCTTGTGATGCAATACCTGTCTTAGTAGACTTATCATCAGTAACTTCCATTGTACAACCAGACTCCACATCCTTGATAGTGTCATTAGAAGGAATACCAGACACATCCGTATGTTCCATATTAAGAGCTTCAAACTGGTTAGATGTAGCGATCTTGGTTCCACTCGAACTAGCCACATCAGAAGCATTCTTCTTATTGACTACGACTTTCTTAGGTTCAGAAGGATTCTTCTTGGGTTGGTATTGGAACTGTTTACCCACAACAGGTTTGAAAAACCCTCCTTGACCCGGATTAGAAGACCCACCTTGCTTTCCCTTCTTCCTATTATTAACCGTCTTGAAACCATCATTTGCACCATCATTTGCACGCTTAGAAGGCTGAGTAGGAGGTTCAACAACTATAGGACAATCAATAGGAGTATGACCAAAAATCTTACATTTATCACAATGCGGTGGTTTCCACTCATATTCAACCCGTATCGTCTCGATAGTCGACCCCGACCCATCAAGTAACGGAATCTCAACAGTAAGGCTGTCCCTAAGAAGCTCATCCGACTTCACATCAATCATGCATCTAGCAAAACTACTACGGCCCCACGAGTCCTTGCACATTTGGCTAGTGAAGGCATCTAACCTTTTAGGCGTGCCTATCAATGTGGCAAGGAGACTAAGGCCATCATCAGAAAACATAGCTAGAGGAATGTCATGGAATTTAACCCACACCGGGATATTGGTCAAATCCTCTTTAAGTAAATTGGTGTTCACTGTCCATGGTTTAAGAATAATAGGTACATTATTAATCAACCAAGGACCGTTTTCAATAACATCATCAACACCTGTTTTCGAATTAAACTTAAAAAAGAAGAACCCCTTTGCATTCATCATTACCTTTTGTATGCCAAACTTAGCCCACACATTGCGTACAAAGTAATCAACAACAGGAAAAG
The DNA here is from genome assembly GCA_019973895.1 of Chrysanthemum seticuspe. Lineage (NCBI taxonomy): Eukaryota > Viridiplantae > Streptophyta > Magnoliopsida > Asterales > Asteraceae > Chrysanthemum > Chrysanthemum seticuspe. The sequence continues at coordinate 275,700,939 of BPTQ01000001.1, read as the reverse complement.
CAAGGCGTTTACCAAGGAAATACCCATACAAAGTATTCTCAAACCTAGTGTTTACCTCTTCAACCACTTTCATCGGGACAGAAAGATCCACACCATTAGCTTTCTTATTACACTCCAACCTACGAAAGTTAGATGTGTGTTTCTTTGGGTCATTAGAAGTAACACCAGCATACGATGTAGAAGGTTGTTGCAAAGCAGAATCACCAACCTTCTCAATACCAACAACCCCAGTGGCATTTGATTTAACACTATCATTACTAGCATTAACATTAGAAGCCATAGGACCAGTTGTATCTTGAGGAGGTTTAGAATAATAACCAATAGCATTAAGCATCTCATCAAGCTCCTTCTGTGACTGTGGCACCTTAAGATGCTCAAAAGGATTAGTCCCAGTAGCAGTATTAGCATCCTCAATCACACCTGGTTTTAATGGTTGCCCATCATCACCCATCAGAACAAGTTTTCTCTCAAAAATTTGTTTTTCAATAGCACGAATTTTCATTAAAGTATCATGACCCTCAGGCGTGTCATGGCTAGGAGCAACATGACTAGAAGCAACACTATTAGGGCTTGTAGTTGGTTCACACTTGTTTGGATCAGCATCAAAAGCATATGCCTCATTAACAACAGATTCAGGATTAGGGTTTTGAACCACCCTAGCAGCCTTATGTGGCAGAGTAACATCGAAGTTACCAGCATCTTGTCCCTTTAATCGAATCTTACGAGTATCCAATTCATCAACATTAACCACATGACGTGGCTTAGTATTATTCTCCTCTCCAATATTCGACATCACAAAAAAACTTAACCCTGTAATCAAGCAGATCGCATCCAAAAAACAAGAATAAACCGAGTCCAAACTTCAGACAAGATGATTAAACCCTAGTTTAACAACTAGGGTTTTTGAACAGTAATTCGCAATAACACTTACATGATATAATGATTAACATACAGTCGGCGTAATGATTGTTGAATGATGGGAAAATAGATTTCAAATTAAACCGACTATAATAAACCCTTACCAGCGATTGGGAGAAAAAACCCTAATAGGAAACCTAAATCGATCTTACTTCAGTCAAAGTTTAAAGAGAAGATTGAAGATCGATTTGGAAAACAGAAAAACGATGAGGGTTATGGGGTTCTCCAAAGTCGCCAGAGAGGTAAATAAAGGAGTGTGTTTATTCACAAACTAGAGTTCGTTTGAGCTGATTCTTATCGAGCTTTGAGCTCAAGCTCAAGCCTATCAAATGAACTCGAAATGTTTAATGAGTTGAGCTCAACCTTGTATAAGTTTGACTCGAGTTATTGTTGAGTTTTCGAGCTTGTAAGTGATATAGCATATGTTTTGTATGTAAGTGTACTAAGTGTAAATGCTTATTTATGAATGTATCGAGCTTTTCGAGCTAAAGTCGAACCGAATTTAAAATTTTAATTTGTGTAAGAAAAAACATCTTTACATATAAATCGAGCTTTTTGAGTCAAGCTCAAGCCGAGTTCAAACTTTCTCGATCCCGGATAACATGATCTGGAGGTCCCTGGATACTTGCTTCTTAGTGTCTGTGACAAATGGTATACACCTACCAAGCCGGTGCAACCCATGCATAACCGCCTTTAATAACTTCCAATACAATTCATATAACCATCACACTATAACTATACACCTACCAAGCCGGTGCAACCCATGCATGACCGGTGATAATGGCTAATTCACATGGGTCATGGTTAATGTGCATTAGGTTATCACTCGTCACATTCATTAATGGGTATTTGACATCATATGGGTCATATGCATTGGGCTATAGTTGCTTAGAGTGTCATGTTACGACACATCCATGACTGTTGACAATGGGTAATTAACATGGGTAATGGGTCATGTGCATTGGGTTGTAGTGGCTATAATGTCATGTTATCGACCAATACTTAATACATGACTCGTGATCGACAATGGGTAATTAACATGGGTCATGGGTCATGGGTCATGTGCATTGGGTTTTGTAAACTATAGACAAATACTATACAACATTTTTATACGTTTTGTATTTTTTTCTTACGTTTTCATCCGTTTGTAACGTTTTTCGTCCCCTTTTGACCGTTCAATCGATTTTGACCGATCTCGCTAGTTTTTGACCGATTTTGACAATTTTTTACAGATTTCGACGGATTTAGACCGTTTTAGACCGACTACGACTGATTGCGATCGTGTTCGAGCGATTTCGACATTTTAGACCGATTTCATCCATTTTTGAACGTTTTGGCAATTTTCTCTCGTTTTCATATGTTTTCAAGCTTTTTTTTAACGTTTTCCTCCGTATTAAAACGTTATGAAACGTTTATTCCGTTTTCGTATATTTTGTACGATTTTTTCGTTTTCATACGTTCGTATCCTTTTTTTCTTTGTTTTGGTACGTTGTGTTCACTTTCATACATTTTGAACGCCTTCATACCATTTTTTTAAGAAAAAGTTAGACAATAGACAAAAACGGTCCCAGACGTATAAAAATGGTCGAAATCAAGAAAAAAAATGAACGAAAACGGTTTAAACCGTTATGATATTTTACCCTTTAAACCAAATAAGCTACAACTTATTTAGTTTTGCTAGATTCGAAATTTTAAAAGTGAGGCAAATTGAAAATAAGCAGAGGGAGAAAAAGTCACGGTTTAATAAGCAGCTTCTATAAGCACTCTTTAAGCTACTAGCCAAAAACAATGAAGCTTAAACTTCTATATTAAAAAGGAAATGCATTACATTAACGAATATGTTACCCTGGCAAGATGGTAAATCACTTGAGTTCTGTAGGGGAGGTCGCAGGTTCGATTCTCGCTGGGGTGTAACATCCTTTTTTATTTTCTTGCTATTTTTTGTTACTCGTAACATAATTTAGTCACACATTTGTGATATGTATCGAATTATGACTACACTTAAATTATGTGTGACAAGATATGACTCTATGATTTAGACACCTAAATAAATACTTCATGTGACCATACATAACATCTTGAATTTAGTCTCACAAACACTCAATGTGACCAATATCAAGGTTAATGATAAAACGTCGGGGCAGATTTACGTCGGCCTAGGAAACTCGGTCAACGACGTCGAGGAACCTTAGTTGTTTCGAAATAGGCTTTGTCGTTCTACGTCGGCCTAGGAACCGTCGGGGCACGTTTAAGTCGGCCTAGGAAACCTGGTCTACGACGTCGAGGAACCTAGTCATTTCGGAATAGGCTCCGTAGTTCTACGTCAGCCTAGGAACCATCGGGGCACGTTTACGTCGGCCTAGGAAACTTGGTCTACGACGTCGAGGAACCTTGGTAGCTTCGGAATAGGCTTCGTCGTTCTACGTGAATTTTATGTTTGTGTAGCCTTTTCTAACATTTAGTCACACAAAGCATATTTGTTTTGGGTATTTAGTCACATACATTTAATCATAAAGTGGCTAAAAGTTCACATAATTGTGACCATATGGTGTTTCCTTAATTAATAAAAGTTCACCTTTGCACCCAAAAAGAAATATTTTGTGTTGTGGTCTGCTTATAAGCAGAAAAGTTTAGTGGTTAAGGCTGCCAGTACAAAGTTAAGTCTGGTAGGTTAGTTTTAGTAGTTAAGGCTGCCAATACAAAGTTAAGTCTGGCAGACCTAAGTTAAGTCTGGCAGACCTAAGTTAAGTTAGGTCTGTTTAGTATTCGTAGTTAGTTTAGTTTATGAAAAACATAATTGTTTTTTGTGTGACTATTGATCATCGAATGGACACATGAATTTTATGTTTGTGTGGCCTTTTCTAACATTTAGTCACACAAAGCATGTTTCTTTTGGGTATTTAGTCACATACAATTAGTCATAAAGTGGCTAAAAGTGTTAATAAGTGTGACCATATGGTGTTTAAAGTGAAGAAATGTGTATTTTGAGTGACTATTGATCATCCAATGGCCATATATTAAGTTACGTGACCATATGTACTGGATTTTGGCTACACTTAAATAATATGTGTGACAAAACGTTTAGTGTGACCATATATGACATTTGGTCACAGTGTTAGTAGTAAATGTGACTATATAGATTAGCTTTTGGCAAGCTAACACAAACTAAACTTTAAACACATATATTAACTTACGTGAACATATGTACTGGATTTTGGCTACACTTAACGAATGTGTGACAAAACATTTAGTGTGACCATATATGGCATTTGGTCACAGTGTTCAAGTGTGTGACATATATTTGTCACTGTTTATATGTATATCGTGACTAATTCTTCAACCTTACTTTTCATTTGTCACTCGTTCCAATTTCAGATGTGGCTAAAGAGTTGGCAAAACATATCAGTCACCCTTAAATAATGTGTGACAAAACTTGACTCTATGATTTAGACACAAAAAAATTACTTCATGTGACTAACGCATCAAGGTTACTTGTATTTGTCACGCGTTCCAAATTCATATGTGGCTAAATGATCTGAAACTAAATCACCAGATACCTTTAGCCACACAATGTTCAATTGTGTGGCGATACAGTTCTAATGGTCACACAATCAAAATTTTCATGTGTGACTAATTAGTAAATGTTGTCAATTTTTGTACCTTCAGCCACACAAATATGCGAATGTGTGGCCGTTCCATTTCGACCATGCGTGACCAAATCCCGTTTTTGTACTAGTGCCTCTAGACTTAATTCGTCATATACTTCGAGCCTTCACAACACTATTCCTATAGAGAACGATCAATCCCATGTGTCTTACCTATACTACACTACAACGGTTAAGTAATCTACCTAGGAGGATTGTAAAACTTAGTGTGTTTGCAATTATCCGTGTCACCTATCCTCATAGTACATGCAAACCACGAGTTTCACCCGCATTGTTGCATACCAATGCAACTTGTCATTTTTCAAGAATGAATGACAATTCTTACCCAATTGCTTCTCACTATCAATTTAGAAAATTTTCCTTTTAAATTTTGTAAACCCTAATTAGGGTTTCCAAAAACATAAAATTTTAAAAGTTTGTGACTTAGGTAACAAGAAACCGTAAGTCACCATATTTAGATTTACATAAATTTAATTATGGACTTTTTAATAGAAAAAATTATTTCCTAAATTACCTAGTTATGTTTAATTGTCTTAAACCCCTAGTTTTCATATTTAGGAATCCCAACTTCGATATAAGGTCAAACTGAACCTTACATTAGTTTATGAAAATTAGCTAACTGCTTGTTCACCAAGATTTTTGTAATTTAAATTTTATAATCCCATCTAGCTAGGATTACAAAAATTAACCAACCTAGGGTTTATGTAAACCCTAATCATTCTTTCTTGTTCCTTAAGCTATATTGTTTACCATATGATTTACTTTAGTAACAAAATATATCCAAAAAAAGTTTTAACACACTTTTAGTAAAGTTTACACCTTTTCAGAAATATCTAAAACCCTAAGTCATAAACATAAACAAAAATTGCTTGCATACAAGTAAACCAATCTAGGTAAACATGGTTTTTGTGATTTACATGACAACACGAATTAGGGTTTTCACGTTTGACCCCGTATACCATTGTATCCTCTTAAAGTTGGCTCCTTTAGGGTTTAAGACACCCTGATGGATATGTGAATCAAACACATACACCCTAAATCATGTAAAAAGAGTAATTAAACCTTAGTTGTCAAAAATAGCAATAACCTTAAAACCCTAAAAACACACAAATGAACCAAACAAACATAATCAAAAATTAAAAATTTAGTTTTTGTGATAAAAGAAGCAGTTAAAAAACTATAACTAGGTTATATATGATTAGGGTGGCTTTTATAACACTGTAGGGTATTGATGGTCACCTTTATGGCCTATAAAACATGCACAAGATATAATACATACATACATAAATGCGATGCAGACCAAAACCTTAATATACTTATCTCTTAATCAGTGGTATAACTTAATCTAACATATATAAAGGGTGTTTGAGGAATACCTACTCGATCCTGCAATAACATAACCTTCTAGACCTTTACATCGTGTACGAAATTGCCTTTTTCATGTCTTGATCCTTGGTTTAAACACTTTGGGGTTTATTAGGGAGAACCACCACATGAGTTGTGTCATGTATCCATCAGTACTTCACATGTAGAACTTGAGCTACGGAACTATGCAAGTTGGAGAGTATGAAATCGACTAGGGCTAGTCGATTTATGGTAATCATCAATAAGTTGATTAATCGACCTTAGGGTTTCGACCCTAAGGGTTTTCGGCCGATCGAACGTGAATAGAAGGAGAGGAGAGGGAGTGTTTGGGGTTTTGAGGGTTAAAATAATTTCTAGATTAGATTGTCTTTTATAGGATACCAAAGACAATCCTAATTGCACTAGAAAAAGGTTGTTGCACACTAATCCTTTCATCTCCAATATGTGGTTTTAGTTACTTTTCATCATTCACATTAAGATTTTTATCACTTGATTATGGTGCATGATTAAGCATCTAAACACAAAATGCAGGATCAAAAACATTTTTTAATGGCATCATTTACTCGTTTATACGCCGTATATGCCTTACAAAACTTTTAAACGAAAACTAAATATGCAACATCCGATTAATAGAATGTAGGATCAAAACATATTGGTTCGCAGGATAAGATTATTTAATGACTCTTTTAACCCACCTTATTCTTCAAGAAAACTTCAATATCAGTCATTTATGTTTTATGATTTGGTGTTAATGTTGCTAAAGCTGGGTGTAATGGTCCCGACCACCATCTCCACCTCAGCGTCACATCAACTTTTCAACATACCACATTTCCACAATCTTTAAAGGCGTAACAGTCAACACTTAACCAAACATATAAAAATATCTCACTTTTTAGAATCATACCCCACAATATACCTTACACATACTAAAAAAAGATTGTGTATTTCGTGAGGTGGTGTGCACCACCCAACCAACCCTTTTTTCCCTCTTTGTGTGTGACTGAGCTTGGCTATCATGGTGTTTGTAAGTTCCATATTAGTCAAAGATCGAGAGGTCTAGGGGATGAAAAGTATTTGAAATACATTGTGTATTTCTAGAGAAAGAAAGCAGAGAGATCGTCGAGAAAAAGAAATTTTTTATTAAATGATGTTTATACAATGATTTCTCACATCTTTTATGGAGAGTGTGAGGGGTATTTATAGGTTAATCACATCACAACTATGCCTCATGTATATTATTAGTCCATACGGGCTCAGCTTTCTACATATTTAGTTAAATTTACGTGTTAAATGCCAACTTAATAAAATAGTAAAGCTAACAATGTTGACGCGAGGTGAATCTCCTTCAAGTGTTGTGAAACAACACTATACGGCCGGTCTACTAGTTCTTTTTAGCATATACTCGTAGTACTTTGCTAGCTGTACTATTCAACAAAATATAGTTTTTAAAGGAAAGTCAGCAGCAATCTAATTTGATAAGATCTGTGACTAAGAATTAAAAACATATACAGTAATATACTGTTTAAAACGTATCCGGGCTGTGTCATGCTTTGAAGAAATTTACTCGAATAAGCCAAGGCATCGTATACGGTATTCACACGGTTTCAAAGTCAAAGGATGAGCTTTCACGTTCCACCCACCACACCACCGTACAGCTAGATATTTCAATTTGCTACGTACAAAACTTTATGCTGGTGAATTTTTAATGTTTTACTATGTGGTGGTGAGTACTGGAAACACATTCAGGGGAACCATACATACATGCACCATATACCAAAAATAATGAAGCAGCACTAAATCAAGGCTATCATGTGGATTTCGGTGACCATTTCATAACTGGAAATCAACTTAATTTATCATGAAAAGTTGAAAACACGTATATTTTTTCCAAACCAAAAAAAAAAAAAAAAAAAAAAAAGCTAATGATACAGAAGTGTTATTACATGCACAATATTTAAAATATATAAATACCAGCAAATTGCCTTATTTTCACACAGATGTCAGCATATATATTATGTGTTTGAATGTCGTCATTTTTGTTGCATTTTGAAACGTAAAGTTCTAATCAACTTGCATACTAAACAAGTTCAAATAGATGACTAAAATAAACATGTCAAAATTGATAATCAACTTGTCATATCTACGTATTTATATCACTTATTAGTATATTACTGAATGTATGAATTATGACATATACCAGTATATCACGCAAATTGGATGTATGCAAGTGTTCTTTCTAGACTTAGAGATATGTACGTGTTAATCAAATGGCAATCCAACCATTGCTCTTAAAATGTTTTGGTTCAAGTATAATAAAGCTTTCTCTGATTTTTGACATAGGTTAAGGATGTATAAAAATCAACAATATTACTTAAACACAAATAATACATAAAATTTGATTCCAGTAAACTACTATAATAATTAAAACACTTGCTTAAACCCCGATACTACTTAAAGCAAAACTCAAGTTTATTTTTATTAAACTACCCAAATAGTAAATAGAATTTTGCTTTATAAAATTAATACTATAACCAAAACAGAATTATGAAATATACAATCAAAGCTTTTCATCACCGATGGTTTTAAATTAAAAAAAATAATGGAAACTAAGGTGGGGAGGCACTTTATTTTGCATACTCAAAAATCCTTGCATACTAAGGGATAAATCATCACCTTCCATCTAGTTTGATCTAATGTTGGGGATTAACCTAAGATTTAATATGTCTAAACCTAAGTCCATGTTTTTTTCTTGTCTTTTTATCTTTCTTATTTATTTTCTCATTATTTGTAATTTTTTTAATCGCTTTTTTTAATTTCACGTTTTTTTGTTTTTTTTTTCGTTTTTGTTTTCGTCAGTTTTCATACGTTTTTGTCTGGTTTTTCCGCTTTTTATACGTTTTCACCTGTTTTCATACGTTTTCGTCTGTTTTCATACGTTTTTGTCCGTTTTCTTACGTTTCAGTCTGGTTTCTTACGATTTCGTCCGTTTTCTTAAGTTTTCGTCAGTCTTGTTACGTTTTCGTCTGTTTTCTTACGTTTTCGTCTGTTTTCTTACGTTTTCGTCCGTTTTCTTACGTTTTCGTCCGTTTTCATACGTTTTCATCCGTTTACATACGTTTTTGTCCGTTTTCATACGTTTTAGTCCGTTTTCATCATTTTTCTTACGTTTTCGTCTGTTTTCTTACATTTTCGTCCGTTTTCATACGTTCTTGTCTGTTTTCTTACGTTTTCATTCGTTTTCTTACCTTTTCTTCTGTTTTCTTACGTTTTTGTCCGTTTTCTTATGTTTTCGTCCGTTTTCTTACGTTTTCATACGTTTCCGTCCGTTTTCTTATGTTTTTGTCCGTTTTCTTACGTTTTCGCCTGTTTTCTTAAATGTTCGTCCGTTTTCCTATGTTTTCGTTCGTTTTCTTACGTTTTCGTCCGTTTTCTTACGTTTTTGTCCGTTTTCATATCTTTTCGTCTGTTTTCTTACGTTTCGTCCGTTTTAATACGTATTCGTCTGTTTTCTTACGTTTTTATTCGTTTTCTTACATTTTCATCGTTTTTCATAGGTTTATATATGCTTTCGTCTGTTTTTTTACGTTTTCGTCCATTTTTAGACGCTTTCGTTTGTTTTTAGACATTTTCATCCACTTTCAACCGTTTTTATACGTTTTCGTCCGTTGTCAGACGCTTTTTTTTCTGTTGTCATACGTTTTTATATGCTTTTCATTCTTTTTTATACGTTTTTGTTCGTTTTCGTTTGTTTTTTGCAGTTTTTATACGTTTTCGTCTATTTTCATATGTTTTCAAGCTTATTATTAAACTTTATTATATTACATGTCTAATATCAATTGTGATATTTTATTATATAAAAGTTAATGTCTAATATCACTTGTGATATTTTATAAACAAACAAGTATGTTTTTTAACATTTAATATCACGTGAGATATTTCATTGCTCTGTATATTTTTATATATTATCACCTATGTGTTTTCTAATATTTTTATAATTTTCAGTTACAAGATAGTTTTTGTGCCTTTCATCGCAATTGACAAGCGCATATTTTGTTAATGCAATCAATGTATTATACTCTTAGTAGAAATAAAAGGGTTAAAGTCTCTTTAGGTGAATTCTTATTTTGTTCAAAAAATGCTAATTTAATGCAACACTTGTTTAATTTTGAGAATATGTCAAGTCTCTATTTTCATAGTTTGCTTTCTTTTTATTCATTTTGATATTTTTAAGTGACACTTATTTATCTCTTGTGATATAACACTGTAAGAAAGATGAAGAGTATTACACTATTCATCATATATGTGTTATCAGTTGTGATACTCAACTAATAATGTGAAATATTAAATTCATACCAAATGTAATAAGAATTTTGTATTTTACCAAGTATATATGAAAGAAATGATAATAAACATCACTTATTATATTACTGTGATGATTCTGTTCATTTTTTTTATTTGTGTTTTTGAAAATATTTAGGAAGATTTTTGTGTTTTATGATAATATGAAATATTAGAAAATTTGTTTAACTGAAAACAAAAGATGTTATGAAACTTTTGTTAGACTTGTGGTGATTTTTCTATTTAATGGATACATTGTGCATGTTTCGATAGGTTTTATAGTGGAATTTAAAAATATCTATGGTTGAATCAGCAAACTAAAGAAGTTATGGTTGAAGAAAGCACACATCTTTATAAACAAATTGAGTAAGCTCAAACACCTTTGATATCACACATGATATCACAGGTGATATCACCTCGCATGTGATATCACATGATATCACAGGTGATATCATTGGTGATATCACAAGTGATATATATTATGATATCACACATGCTATCACCGGTAATATCACACATGATATCACAGGTGATATCAACGGTGTTATCACACATGATATCACGTGTGATATCACAAGTGAGGTGATATCACCTGTGATATCACAAGTGTTTGAGCTTCCTCAATTTGTTTATAAAGATGTGTGCTATCTTTAACCATAGCTTATTTAGTTTGCTGATTCAACCATAGATATTTTTAAATCCCGCTATAAAACCTATCGAAACATGCACAATGTATCCATTAAATAGAAAAATCCACCACAAGTCCAACAAAAGTATCATAACATCTCTTGTTTTCAGTTGAACAACTTTTATAATATTTCATAATATCATACAACACAAAAATCTTCCTAAATATTTTCAAAAACACAACCATCACATTCTTAGTTGAGTATCACAACTGATAACACATACATGATGAAGAATATAATACTTTTCATCTTCCTTACAGTGTTATAACACAAAAGATAAATAAGTGTCACTTACAAATATCAAAATGAAACCGTCTGAAAACGGACAAAAACGTATAAAATCAAATGAAAAACGTATGAAAACGGACAAAAACGTCTGAAAACGAACAAAACGTATAAAAATAGACAAAAACGAATAAAAACGGAAGAAAACGTATGAAAATGGACGAAAACGTATAAAAACGGATGAAAACGTCTGAAAACAGACGAAAACGTCTAAAAATGGATGAAAACGTAAAAAAACGGATGACAACGTATGAAAACGTCTGAAAATGTATAAAAACGGACGAAAATACATGAAAACGTAAAAATACAGACAAAAACGTCTAAAAACGGACAAAAATACATGAAAACCTAAAAAATAGACAAAACCGTATGAAAATGGATGAAAATGGCTGAAAACATAAGAAAACGGACGAAAACAGACGAAAACGTATGAAAGCGTAAAAGCACGTCTAAAAACGTATGAAAAATGGACGAAAACCAAAGAAAACGGATGAAAACGTATGAAAACGAACGAAAACGTAAGAAAATGGACGAAAACGTAAGAAAACAAACGAAAACGTATGAAAACGGACGTAAACGGGCGAAAACGTAAGAAAACATACGAAAACGTATGAAAACAGACGAAAACGTATATAAACGGACGAAAACGTCTGAAAACAGACGAAAATGTCTAAAAACGGACGAAACGTATGAAAACGGAAAAAAACGTCTAAAAATATACGAAAAATGAATATAAACGTATGAAAACGTACAAAAACGTATGAAAACGTCAGAAAACGGACGGAAACGTCAGAAAACGGATGTAAACGTACGAAGACGGATGAAAACAGACGAAAACGCCTGAAATCAGACGAAAACATAAAAAAATGACGAAAACATATGAACACGAACGAAAACGCATAAAAACGAACGAAAAAGTATGAATACAGATGAAAACGTATGAAAGCGGAAAAAAAAAACTTGAATAAAAAAACGTGAATTTAAAATAAAAAAATAATAATAATGAAAAAAAGGTGAGCTAAAAAAAACGTCAATGCCAAAAAAAAAAAAAAAAAAAAAAAAAAAAAAAAATACTTGAATTTTAAATAGTAACGTGATTTTGAAAAAAAAAAAAAAAAAAAAAAAAAAAAAAAAAAAAACAACGTCAACTCCACAAAAAAGAAAAAAGAAAATGAATTTAAATGAATTCCAAAAGAGAAGAGAAAAAAAAATTTAATAAATAATAGTAACAAAAAGACAAAGAAAAAGGATAAAAAAAACATGGACTTAGGTTTTCATATTAAATTTTAGGTTTATCCCCACCGTTAGATCAAACTAGATGGATGGTGGGGATTTGTCCGGTAAGCACCAAAATAAGAGTAAGCATTTGAAAATTTCTCCTAAGGCGGGTGTAAAACTGATTACATTGAAATCCCCTATATCCTTTTCAAATCTATTTTGAACGTTTTTAATTTGCTATTTCATGCAATCGGCTCTGATTCTCTTAATTTTGTGTTTAAAATGTTTTTGTTTTCCCAATCACGCTACTTTATTAGCCTGAAAGATATGTGGGCCTCGCATTGGTGTAATATACGTATGTATACATGGATTTACAACAAGATTATGGGCCTTTCACTTTCAGAAACACGGGCTTTATACATTTACCCCACGTGGCATTTACACATCTTCTTCATTACCAAAACCTATCAAACTTTATTGGATCAAATGAGAACAAAAATAAAAATGAGAAATGTGAGAAAAATCAAAACAACATATTTCAGATACGCCTTCAAACGTAGAAATATCTCTCATTAAAATTCGCCTTTTTATTTGAAATGTATGGCTAGAAATCTGTCTCATTCTTCTCAGTTTAGTTTTTTCTTCTCATTGGATTTCTTGAGTATAGTTAGGATTAAATAAAAAATATGAGAAGAAACCACAACCACACTTTAGACACACTTACAAAAACATATGCACACCCCTTAAAATTCTCCCTCTTATTTGAAATGCGTGGCTAGAAATTTTTCTTATTTTAATTTTTCTTCTCACCAGATCTTTATTTCAAAAACTTTTTGTTTTTTTACTTGTTTTTCTAAACGGAAACTAACTATCTCAGAATATATAAAACAAAAAAAACTATCTCACATGTCCTAAGCATTTCTATTTATTTCAAAAGTTAATGAATTATTAGTAAATGTATTACGAGTAAGGGTGTGTTTGGCGCAGAGCATTCAAGAGCGGTGAGCGATGAGCGTTGTAATTTTAAATTCTCGTTTGCCAAACAACAAGTAGCTTTATCTATTTTTCCAGAATGCTCATTTTCCAACGATCTCTGAAGTAGAATTTTGGAACGTTGAGCATTTAGGAGTTGTTTTACACATTATAATTATAATTACAGCTACGTAACCAAACTTTTTTATAGAAAAATACAGCTACCGCTCACAGCTACTGCTATTTTTGCCAAAGACACCCTAAATGTATTGTGGGGTTGTAAACGAGTCTCTTTAATTATTAATTTTTTTTGTAATAAATAGTAATTAAAGGTAATGTTATGTTTTACTTTTGATTATTAAAGGGACCCGTTTACATCCCCATAATACATTTACTGATAATTCGTTAAATATTTAGGGTAAACTTCAAATTTCGTCTTTAAAGTTTGCTATTTTTGCCAGTTGGCCACTAAAACAGAGTTTGTATTTTATATGTCCATAAAATCGTATTTTTGTTGCAACCTAGCCATTATGGCTAACGCTCGTTACTTTTTCCCATTAAGTTCCATTCACGTGAGGGCATATTCGTCATTCCTTTGTATCCAACCACATAACTTACCTGCCAACTATCACAAAGCTCAATGAACCCCTTACTTCATTTTGATCTCATTACTCATTTCATTTTCTTCCATAAAATTTCAAAATCATAAGCCAAATTCACAAGATCTTAAAATGGGAGCACCTACATTTGGGCATAATCGCATATAGTTCCCCGATCCATGATTTAGGACTCGTTTATTGTAAGCTTCGCTTCCTTTTAAATTTTTTTGATTATTTTGTTCAATATCATGTTACAAGCATGCATAGTATGTGTACTAATTAGTTTACGTATTAGTTATAGATATTAATGGCTTTTTTTGTTGATGTTTTATGTTGTTACACATAATCCTTCCACAAACTTGTTTACGCCAAAAATCCATCATAGTGGAGATTTTACCACACCACCATATAGGAGATATCATTTTGCAAAAATATAATGGTATGATTTAGTTGACAGTGAAAAGTTTTCGTTGCATGAGTATGATGCAATATTAGAGGACTTAGGTTTCAACGATGGTAGGATTTTGTTCTCTCATTTTTGGATACATGGCATCTCCTTGGATGAAAGATTGGTACCATTAATATCTGACCAAGATGTAGTTAGCCTGTTGAAGTATGTTCCTAGAAATTGAGAAATTAAGGTTTATATTGAGAATGGTGTTTCATCAGTAGAAATGTACATGATGGAGCTTAGGTTGAGTCAGGGTAAGGGTGTGGTTATTGAGGAAATTATGGAAGATAATGAGGTTGAAACGGTTGTTGGAAAGGATGTTGCTACTAATACTGTCATGGTGGGGAAATTATTGTTTTTAGAATGGAAATATTCTAACCAAGCTGGGAAGGATGGAAATGTTGTTGAGAGCGAAACTCAAGCTTCAACAAGTAAACCAACTCGACCGTTTGAAAGGATGATAAATACAAATGTAAGGGACCTTTGAATGACCAATGTGTTGTAAGTATGATTCTTAGGAGGTGTACATGTAGGAGATGTGATCTAACTGTCATGCCCTGCAAACATGTTGTTTCCACACTTTACAACATATCAGCTTATGGCATGGAGGTTGGGATATTAGAGGATTGGGTGGATCAATGTTATTGTTTAAACACATGGAGGGAGATGTACCAATATAAGGTTGAACATGTTAGTGGTAGCACATTTTGGCCAAAATGTAGGATCCCTATCTTGTTACTGCCCCTAACCACCGTTTTGCCATAGGTAGACCAAGAATACAATACATGGATATGAAGGCTTAAAAAACTATGAAGATGATGGTGAAGGGTGAGAAGATGTCAAGGAAGGGCAGTACAATCAATTATGGTAAGTGTGGTATAAAGGGCTATAATAGGAGAAGTTTTACAGGTCTAAGAGAGCTGCATGTTAGTTGGAAAGGGAAGAAGGAGCAAAAAAGGAAGGTGTATGTAGCCACCCGTAAATTTTCAAGTCATTAGTCTCATGTAAAAACGAAATAATCGTTTATCTTGATTTAATTAAACGATCTTATACATTTTCACGTCTGAATTTTTACTTTTATTTGAAATATGCAACCACG
Source organism: Chrysanthemum seticuspe (assembly GCA_019973895.1). Classification (NCBI taxonomy): domain Eukaryota; kingdom Viridiplantae; phylum Streptophyta; class Magnoliopsida; order Asterales; family Asteraceae; genus Chrysanthemum; species Chrysanthemum seticuspe. The sequence continues at coordinate 275,685,340 of BPTQ01000001.1, read as the reverse complement.
GGTAGCGTTGATAAGCGAACGATACAAATAAACTTCCTGATAATTACTGATGATCAAAACAAGACAACGAGAGGCTATCTCGATAAACGAGCACGCATGCGTACCGACACACAGTTAATTATGACTAAAGTCAAATAAATATTTTCCTGAGTTAGAATTAATATTTTTGTTTATACTTTTATAAAATATGCTTAAAACTGTATATTACATGTTTGCTAAAAACGTCAAACCGAGACACCGCGACACACATTTAAGCTCAAACGGTACCCACAATCACTGAATAAATAAAAACCAAAAGTTTGGCAAATCTCCTACATTGGGTTGCTGTGCATCGAGCACACCCCAAGCACCAAGAATATTTTGAGCTTGCCAATTTGAAAGTGACATAGCATATACACATATCTTTAGCCCAAAATGGCCACACAACCAAGTCTAAGATCAAAAATTATAGTCAAGCTTTCCTTTTCTTTTTCAAAAGCTGTCGACCACAAGGATTAATACTCCAAGAATCAAGATTGGTGCATATATATGGGTAATAACAAGTCCTACTTTTGCAAACCAACTTAATAACCATACAATGTGATACCCAATAGTTGAGTAGCCAAAACAATATTCCCTCTTTCACTCTATATAACCCATCAGTTATGTACATACCTACATTTAATTACTATCAAAACTTCACAAAACATAGTGTGTTTGGTTTTAGATCAAAGTCTTGATATAGTTTTGGGTTACTTGAAGATTCGATTGGTGTTCTTGGGTATATTTGGAAATTGTTTGATAAATTGGAGTTCATGGTTACCACCTATTCGATCCACAGTAAAGAATCTTGTAAGGTTTACTTGAACTCAACATTTAAGTATATTACTTGCTACTTTAATTTAAATCTTGCATATGCTATATACTATATGTAAATAAGTTAAGATTAATATATATATATATATATATATATATATATATATATATAGGGGAGGGTTAACGTGGGATCAAACTTAAAGTTGTAAAAATAAGATCAAGTCTAAAAAACCACTAAAACATTTATAAATAACAATTTTAGCAATAATACACATAAAAATAATATTTTAATACAAATTAACGTTTTAGCAACTAATAACCAAATGATACATGAGTTTGGATTAGTGATACACCTGATACACATTACACTAATAAACATTCCAAAACCTGATACACATACAAAAACCTGATACACATTACACTTCTAATCAAAGTGTATCATCTAGGTTTCGTAAATTTTAAAAAGAAATCTATCGAAACTTTAACAATTTTAGTTGTAGTTGATAAAAAATTTATTTTTGTTGTAAGGAGAGTGTCGCTTGTCAAATTTTAGTTTGATCTCATTTTAACAACTTTAAGTTTGATCTAATTTGATCTAGATTCTATATATATACATATATATATATATATACATATATATATATATATATATATATATATATATATATATATATATATATATATATATATATATATATATATATATATATATATGTGTGTGTGTATATATATATATATATATATATAAATATATATATATATATATATATATATATATATATATATATGTATATATATATATATATATATATATATATATACATATATATATATATATATATATATACATATATATATATATATATATATATATATATATATACATATATATATATATATATATATATACATATATATATATATATATATATATATATATATATATATATATATATATATATATATATAGGGGAAGGTTAATGTGAGATCAAACTTAAAGTTGTAAAAATAAGATCAAGTCTAAAAAACCACTAAAACGTTTATAAATAACAATTTTAGCAATAATACCCAAAAATATAATATTTTAATACAAATTAACATTTTAGAAACTAATAACCAAATGATACATGAGTTTGAATTAGTGATACACCTGATACACATTACACTAATAAATATTCCAAAATCTGATACACATACAAAAACCTGATACACATTACACTTCTAATCAAAGTGTATCACCTAGGTTTCGTAAATTTTAAAAAGAAATCTATCAAAACTTTAACATTTTTAGTTGTAGCTAATAAAAGAATTATTTTTGTTATAAGGAGAGTGGCACTTGTCAAATTTTAGACTGATCTCATTTTAACAACTTTAAGTTTGATCTTATTTGATCCAGATTCTATATAGAATCTAGATCAAATAAGATCAAACTTAAAGTTGTTAAAATGAGATCCAACTAAAATTTGACAAGCGCCACTCTCCTTACAACAAAAATAATTTTTTTATTAACTTCAACTAAAATTGTTAAAGTTTCGATAGATGTCTTTTTAAAATTTAAGAAACCTAGGTGATACACTTTGATTAGAAGTGTAATGTGTATCAGGTTTTTTGTATGTGTATCAGATTTTGGAATATTTATTAGTGTAATGTGTATCAGGTGTATCACTAATTTGAACTCATGTATCATTTGGTTATTAGTTGCTAAAATGTTAATTTGTATTAAAATATTATTTTTATGTATATTATTGTTAAAATTGTTATTTATAAATGTTTTAGTGGTTTTTTAGACTTGATCTTATTTTTACAACTTTAAGTTTGATCTTACGTGAGATCAAACTTAAAATTGTAAAAATAAGATCAAGTCTAAAATATCAATAAAACATTTTTAAATAACAATTTTAACAATAATACACATAAAAATAATATTTTAATATAAATTAATATTTTAGCAACTAATAACCAAATGATACATGAGTTTGGATTAGTGATACACCTGATACACGTTACACTAATAAATATTTCAAAATCTGATACACATACAAAAACCTGATACACATTACACTTCTAATCAAAGTGTATCATCTAGGTTTCGTAAATTTTAAAAAGAAATCTATCGAAACTTTAACAATTTTAGTTGTAGTTAATAAAAAATTTATTTTTATTGTGAGGAGAGTGTCACTTGTCAAATTTTAGTTGTATCTCATTTTAACAACTTTAAGTTTGATCTTATTTGATCTAGATTCTATATATATATATATATATATATATATATATATATATATATATGTATACACACTAGCAGGGTACCCGCGCGTTGCGGCGGCTGGTACTCTAAAATAAAATATTCCGGTAAATCATGTATTTTGGTTTATTATGTTTTTTTTACAATAAATTTACGGATATCCAGAATTTTGTTTAGCCCGTGCCCGTTCGGGCTGGAGCCCGTTTGGCCCGTGCCCGTTCGGGCTCGACCCCGTTTGGTCTGTGCCCGTTCGGGCTCGACCCCTTTTGCACCGTACCCTTTCGGGCTCGGACACATTTGGCCCGTTGCCCGTTCGGGCATGAATATTTGTATAATGTGCTTTATTATTTGTATTAGTGACAATTAATGCTGGAATTGTGTTTAAGTTGGTTGTACAATATGTTTGATAATTTGTATTTCTTGTGTAAAGAGTGTTTTAATAACTGCATTAATTGTAATTATTGACCAGTTAATTAATTGACTACATTAAATATCTTGACCATATTAATAGTGCTTTGTATTTTGTACATTAAGCTTTAATACTTGTAAGTCTTAAAATTAAGATTGATGAGAAAGATCATTAATAGTGCATCATGTATTGTACAATAGGCTTTGTATTTTGTAAGTCTTAATTTTAAGACCATGAGGAGAGAGATTCAATCCTCTATTATAAGTAGTATAGATATATATATATATATATATATATATATATATCAATTCTATTTCTTGGCATATAAATGAATCGACATATAAGAAAACATGAGAAAATATTGTGTTGAGGCTTGTGTGGTACTTCTCGAACCCATCAAACACTAAAAAGCATAAGAAAGAATAAGCTAAAACTTATTCTTATATATTTCGACTGGTATATATAAACTTTTATGAGTTACTAGACTTTTTGGATTTAAAAAAAAAACAATTACAAGGGAATGTAAAGCTAAATAAAACTTAAAGATTGGCTCAATGTCAAAAAGTGCTTAACTTTCATCTTTTGGCTTATCTATTTGTTTACTACTTTATCACACTTATTCATTTACTTGTTGAAACATAATGAACTAAAAATGGTGTTAGGCTGAGTTGGGTTTGTGCGTGTGTCGAGATTGATGTGCCGAGCCCAACCAAGAAACCAATCTAAACTAACATAAAGTTGAGTTTGGTTTTTACATATTAGTTAGCCAAGTGTTTATTTGTAATGTGAAAGTATTAACTTAATTGGTGTTAAACATGGAACTATTTGAAAAATAAAACATGGTTTGGGTCTCTATATTTTCGGTGTCGAAAAGTTTAATCCGTGGCCTCTTTGGCACATTTTAATATAAATTATACAAAAGTTTAATCCGCGGCATCTTTTGCCTATTTTGATTTAAATTATGTAAAAATTCTAATTTGCGGCCTCTTTGTATTATTGGAGACTTATTAAATCTAACCAAATACAAATATATAATTTACACTTATTTTAGAGACTATTGCTTATCATAGTTTAATTGAGTTTATTGGACATATTTTAACTTACTGAAAATTATATAAGTTTATTAAGAGGGTTGAAGTTGTTATTTGCAACATGAAAACTAAACGGGTCCTGCCTAATTTTCGTTAGTAATCTATACTTAGTGAATTTTTCACAAAACCCGACTAAAAGACGAAAACGAACTATTTTACATACATATTATCTATTATAAAATAAATCTCACTAACTACCTTTCCACTAATCAATCATATATATATATATATATATATATATATATATATATATATATATATACTATTAGCTAACGACACCTTTGTATTTTCCGACAACGTCTAATCATCACGATATGTATTTGTGATTAGTTTCCGTACGTAGTCTTTTGGTTATTTTTCAACCAAAGACTTAGTCGTCGTAAATATTTTCTACTTATATACTTATATGCTTATATATATACTTATGCATTTTTCAAGAGCCAATACTTAAAAACACTTAGAAAACTATTCAAACTTAAATGCTGCCACACAAGCAACAATAACACAAACATATAAAAACTTTTAAACCTATTTAAACCTCACACATCCAGTCTTAAACACAAGTCTTGAAGACTAAACTTGCCATACTAATCTAGGTCGCGTAGCGGTGCCGTCGCTATTACTACATGACTATTTCACATCCGACTGCTTATATTAAGGTGAGTTCATAGCCCCACTTTTACTCTTTTAACTGTTTTATAAACTCCTTGTGGGAGAATACATGCTACTACTACTTTTATGATCACAATTGCTTGAAAACTTTTTGCTGTTCTCTTGATATTATTATTATTATGCCTAAGTTGCTTGCCAAAAGGTCCCTTCATCATGAACCATTAGTCACTTGCGAGTGAACGCAAATATCGTGGATAGTACTATAAGGAGTAACGACCCCGACTTGGTTATCGGAAATAACCGGGGCGCACCATATTTGAATCTCTTAGGTAATTGGCAATTACCTCCTGGGGCAATTTATTACGTACACCAGTAATTAGGTGTATGCAGTTGAGTCTTGGTGTCATGAGCTTAGTGCAATAATATCAAATTTCCATTTTGGGCGTATAACATCTTAGCCCAGGCTAACTAAGACTTTGTAAGCGTACATTGTCGACTTTATAAACTAAAATATCTTATGATCAACTGCTTTATTACGAAACCTATGAATTCACTTAACCGTTGTGTTGACCTTTTAGCATGTATTTTCAGGATGAAAAGGCGATAGCTAACTCTGGAGGCGCTTGGGCATTGGCATGACATGGTCATAGATGACTCTGATTTACGTATGGGAACCACATTTTATTAATGGGCTATTTTTCCGCAACAATTCAACTTTGTAAACTTTGTTTTATTACAATAAATGAAATATTTTACGAAAAAGCTATTATTTTTCGCTTTGTGTTATGATCCAATTGAGTAGCATCCCAAAAATCTTTTCTTCCGCTGCAAACCATTTTTGGGGGTGTTACAGTGTAGTTGTAGCAGATGAGGTGAAAACTGAGGTATCAGAAAGAACAAGTCAGCCAGTGGAATCACAAGCGACAAAGGACTATGGAAGTCAAAAGAAGAAGAAAACATGTGAGAAAGGAAAGCAACCAATGAATTAACTCTAGTTTGATGGTGCAATAACAGAAACAATGGTGACGCTTATGTAATGATCATCTATTTGTGTGTTTTAAGACAGTTTATTTATGTATGTTTTTGTGTTGAATAAAACATAGTTATGGTATTAAGACAATTGGAATATCATAAGTTATGAAATCGTATAACAATGGGCAAATTTTGGCAGTTGTAATCATTTGTTATCATTGTGGTTTAACGTTGTAGATGTATGCTTTTTTTTTTTTCTTTTTTAATTTGAAAAAGGTGTTTGTTTGCATTTGTGGTTTCACAAATGCAACATTACTTGATACAGGGTCAAATGGAATAAGTGTTTAACTATTAAAGGTCAATCATGGACATTTTATAACAACATCATGGACTCATTCACACAAAACAACATTCCATACCAGTTTAATGTTTTCAATAAACCAAAAATAACATCATCAAGATTCCATACCAAGTACAATGTCGATTTGCAGTAACAAAAAACAAAAACAAGCATCCAACTAGTACTACTAAAGTATTAACATATTTTTTTTTGGTAAAAGGTCAAAGACCCGGTAAATATATTACTCCAAAAAACGTTTAAGTACAAAGGATATGGGTGAATCCCATATCTCAGCCCGTTACATAGGCGAAAAGCTTACATAACAAGTTAATTCCTACTCTCTATATAAGAAAATAAACCACTACTCAAAAAATAACATTAGACTCCTATAGAGATAACATTACTTCCTACCAAGGCCTTGGAGCTTGATACTATACGTGTCATAATAGGCATCCAAATTTTCTGGAAGATCGTAAACCTGATCCGCATAGTTATCATAATCATAGTCATATTCTCGATCATGACCACCACCAAATAGGTTACTCAACTCATCAAAGGTGTTCACAACCTCCTCATCATCACTATCAGAATCCACAATCTCCCCCACCTTAGTGAATGGGTTAACCCTCTTAGTAAAAGAAATAGCCGGTAAATCCTTATTATAACCCTGATAATCAACCTTTTTAATAGGATTACCATTTTCATCAACAAGAGTAGCTTTCCTATCGATAAGAAGCCTTTCAAACTCCCTAATTTTCTCAACAATAGAGATATAACCAACCGCGTTAGCTTCCATATAATCACTCACAACCTCCTTTGCTTCCATTGCATTACCAGAAACCTCTACATCAGTAGGATTGCCACAGTCGTCAGAATCGATCGTATTTAGTGCAGAAAAAGGATTAGATGTAGCAATCTTCGTCCCACTCGAACTAGCCACATCCGTGGCTTTCTTCTTCGCACTATCCACCTTTTTGGGTTCAGGAGGAGTCGCTTTAGGTTGGTACCTAAATTTAGGACCCACTTTAGTAAAACCTCCCTTACCTGGAACACTTGAACCACCATTCCTACCCTTATACTTGTTAGTGACAGTTTGATAACCATCATTAACAGTCTGTTTAGGCTGAGTAGGAGGTTGAACAGTTTTAGGACAATCAATTAGTGTATGGCCAAACAATTTACATGTATCACACCGAGGCGGTTTCCATTCGTATTCCACCCAAATCTTTTCAATAGTAGATCCTGTCCCATCAAGTAATGGTATCTCAACTGTGATGTTCTCCCTAAGGACCTAATCTGCCTTAACTTCAATCAAGCACCTAGCAAAACTACTGCGACCCCATGATTCCAAGCACATTTGACTAGTATAAGAATCTAATATTTTTGACGTACCGATCAATGTAGCTAGGAGGCTGAGACCATCATCAAAAAACATAGCAAGGGGCACGTCATGGAATTTAACCCATATCGGAATATTAGTCAAATCCTCTTTAAAGTCCACGTTTTAAGAATAATTGGCACATTCCTAATCATCCACGGTCCGTTTTCAAGCACATCATCAACACCTTTACGAGTGGAAAACTTAAAGAAAAAGAACCCCTTTGCATTCATCATAACCTTTTGAATACCATACTTGGCCCATGTATTATGAACGTAATAATCAATAACCTTTTGAGGTAAACGCTAAATTTGAGAATACCCTTTATGGTTATTTCCTTGGTAAACGTATTGCTTTTTTTTAACATATTTTTTATTAACATAAAAAAGGCAATACAAACCAGAGATGACCTTATTTTCTCACATTAGAGATACCCTTTTCATTCTCTTTTTTTGGAGAACTTGAGAAGGATGCAGTAACCTTACTTAAGCGCATTCGACGATTTTCTATGACTCAAGACATTGGAGCACGTGCTGCGGTTCATATTTTTAATAGGATTGGTTTCGCTATTGCTAGAGGTGTGGGGGCCCAGTTGGTTTCTCGGCTTCCCACCAATTTCTTGTAAATCCTATGAGTTTTTAATAAAGTGATGTTTTATAATAATAATAATAAATCCTATGGATCGGACTGTTATGTTGCATGAGGTTCGGCTTCATTTCCCGGCTATTTCACAGTGGGTGGAATTCTGTTACTCCAGTCCTGCTAGATTATATTATGGGGAGCATACTCTTTGGTCTCATCAAGGTGTGCAACAAGGTGATCCTCTTGGGCCTCTTCTTTTTGCTTTGGTGTTACATCCCCTGGCATGTAAGATTAGAGATTCTTTTGACCTTTCCTTTCAAGCATGGTATCTGGATGATGGCACTATTATTGGTGATACCTTGGTTGTGGGTAAGGTTTTAGAGTTGATTATGACGGATGGACCTTGTCGTGGCTTACACCTCAATGTTGATAAAACTGAAGTTTTTTGGCCACAGGAGGACCCCAGAAGCAGGTATGTCGGTGTTTTTCCCCTCAATATTTCTCGCCCCTCACATGGTGTTGAATTATTGGGTGGACCTGTTTGTGTGGATTTTGAGTTTGGTAGTAAGTTGGTCCTGAAAAGGGTTGCTAAAACTATTGAACTTATGGAGGCAGTTGCCAAACTCATTGACCCTCAATGCGAGTTGTTGCTTCTCCGTACATGTGCTGGTATTTCTAAGTTATATTTTTCTATGCGCACATGTTCTCCTCGGGTCTTTGAGTGTGCTCAGGTTTCTTTTGATGCGGCACTTCGTTCTTCCTTGGAGCGTATTGTCACTGCTTCTGGGCCTGGTTTTGGTGATTGGCAGTGGAGACTCGCCACCTTACCCTTTGCTTTTGGGGGGCTTGGTTTGTATTCTGCAGGTGACGTCTTGAATTATGCCTTCCTTGCTTCTAGACTTCAATCTGCTAGCTTACAGGCTAAGCTTCTCCTTAGTTCTGGTATTGTTACTGCTGGTCCCTCTTTTGATGATGCTCTACGTACCTTTAATGTGAATATGGATATTGACCTTTTGAGTAACCCTAGCGAGGTCGCTGCCCCCAAACTTATGAAGAAATTGGAAGATATATATTTCGATCGGGTTACCCAAACTGTTGAGTCTACTTTCCATCTTTCTCCTCGACAGATGGCGTTATGGAGTTCATTAAAGGAGGATCATACTTCGGATTGGCTTAGGGTGGCTCCGATATCTGGACTGGGACAAACTATGAATGCCATGGCTTATCGTTGTGTGCTATGTTATCGGTTGGGTGTTCCTCTTTTCATTGTTCAGGTACCATGTTCAGCTTGTTCTAAGGTGTTTTCTGGAGATATTTAGGGGGATCATGCTGTTTCATGTGCGGGTATTGTTGGCATTAAACATCGGCATAACCTTGTGCGTGATGTTCTTGTTGATATATGTTCCCAGTCCGGAATTTCTGCTCGTAAGGAGGTGGATATTGGGCTTTCTGGAGAAGGGGATAGATCCTTGCGACCGGCTGATATTTTACTTTACTCGTGGGATAGTGGACGTGATGTATGTGTTGATCTTACGGGATCGTCGCCCTTCACGCAATCTGGGATGACTGATTTTATGCCAGGGCGTGCGATCATTGATGCTGCACACCGTAAACGTGTCAAGTACGATGCGAAATGTGCGGATATTGAATATGGGTTTCTCCCCTTTTCTTTTTCTTCTTTTGGAGAACTTGAGAAGGATGTAGTTACCTTACTTAAGCGTATTCGGCGATTCTCTATGACTCAAGACATTGGTGCGCGTGCAGCAATTCATATTTTTAATAGGATTGGCTTTGCCATTGCTAGAGGTGTTGGGGCCCAGTTGGTTTCGAGGCTTCCCACTAATTTTTTGTAATCCTATGAGTTTTTAATAAAAGTGTTATTCATAAAAAAAAAATATATAAAATAATAATAATAATAATAATAATAATAATAAATAAATAAATAAATAAATAAATAAACCTTCACCACGACAACTACTAAAGTCCAAGTTAAAACAGACAGCCTTTTAAGCTTTTTCACTAGCACATCCTTCTACCTAGCAACATCACCTGCTCCTCTATGTCGTCGTCCAACTCATTCTTGGCCCTCAATAGACCAGGAATCACACTGACTACAACAATAGAACCTTTGACCGGGGTTCATGTTAGTCTGAGATGTTTTGATTTTGGCGATTTTCCCACATTCAAAAATCACCATGCTGGTAATGTTTCTTTGTAAATGTGTATATATATGTGTTTTGATCGGACCGTTAGCTTTGACTAGAATGCGTGTTGCCAATTATATAGAGCAATGTTTCATTGGAAAGTTCGTACCTGAATATCAGGGTTTATTGGGAAGTGGAATGCAAGTGGGCTATTTGGGAATAGCGAAATGGTGACTGTGCCTTCACATGGATGGAACTTAACAAAAAAAGTAATGAGCGTTAGCCATAATGGCTAGTTAGCAACAAAAAAATGACTTTAGGGACATATGCGATACAAACTTGGTTTCAGTGGTCAGCGTGCGAAAATTGCAAACTTTAGGGACAAAATTTGTAGTTTACCCAAAGATTTAATAATATAAACTGATTTTAGGGGTCAAACACAATATGACATATGCTTATTCGATCACGTATAAAGGTTAATTAACGTTTTTTTTATACTGTATACGATTAGGGGTGTCATTTGGGTTGACCCAGTTGGGTTTTCGGGTCATATCTGGTCAGGTCAATTCGGGTTGAGGCTAAAAAATACCCGAACCCGACCCTAATTGAACTCGGGTTACTCGGGTTTGGGTCAATTCGGGTTAGGGTCAACCAAACATAAGTGAAATGATTAAAAAAAAATACTTACTTCGATAATTTTACATTGTAAAAGTGTTAGTCGAGTCAGGTTAGTCAGGTTGGTCGGGTTCGGGTCAATTCGGGTCGGGTGAATTCGTGTTAAGGCTAAAAAACATACTATAACCCGACCCTATTTAGAACTCGGGTTATTCGGATTGACCCAAATAAAATTACTGACCCGAGTAACTCAACCCGAATAGGGTTAATCGGGTTTGGGTTTGGGTTCGGGTCGGATCAGCCCGAATGACACCCCTATATACGATAATTTACTTTTGCTAGCCGTATTCTTTTGTAAGTATATGATAAAACATTTGGTGTAAATTAAGTATTTAAATTAAATTTGCAACTTTAATCGTCTACTTTTAAACATATTTAGGGTTTCTCTCTTGCTAGTCACGTTCTGTTGGTGCCCTAACATACCAGCTAGAAGGGATGGCAATTCGGGTCGAGTTCGGGTTAACAGGTTGACAGGTCAGAAAACCCTAACCCGAACCTGACCCATTTAAATAATCGGGTTAGATATGTCAACATTAACATGTTTACACATAACTAGAACCTTGCCCATTTAATCCGTGTATATACTTGGGTTGGTGGGTTAAATAGGTTACAAGGATTAATAGGTTAAACGGGTTCACCCATGTAACTAGTTTATTTTTTTTGGGGTAAAAGTTCAAAAGACTCGGTAAATATATTACTCCAAAAAACGTTGAAGTACAAAGGATATGGGTGAATCCCATATCTCAGCCCATTACATAGCCAGAAAAGCTTACATAACAAGATACTTCTTATTATCTAAATAAGAAAATAAATCTCTACTCAAAAGGTAACCCATTTATATATTAAAGTTGGCACATTAAAAGGGTTAAATAGGTTAAATGAGTTTATGGGTCGATCCGTTTAACATATTTAACCTGTATAATAAAATATAAATAATTTTTATTTGCAGAAAAAAAAATTAAACGGGTTAGCGGGTCAACCCGTTTAACTTATTCTTAACCCGAACCTGATCTGTTTAATAAACGGGTTAGATGAGTCGACTTAAACCCGACCCAAAATCTATTTAGACGCAACCCAATCTTGTTAATTTTTGTGTCGATTTGAAGTCGGGTTCATGTCGGGTCAAAAATTGCCACCCTTACTAGCTAAGGTTATTGTGTAGTGGTGTGATTGGTATGCTTGGTGTGTTTGTTGGGTTGGTCATGTAGTTTTGCATGCTGTAACCATGAAAAGTGGTTTTTTTATTTAGGAGGGAGAGGAGGTGGAAGAAAGAAGTACAAAACGAAGGACACGAATGCGAATGTGAGAGTTTTAGGGGTCACGTAGCTCCTGAAAAACATGTTGTTGGAGAGGAACAATTTCCAATCCTATCTAATGCTCTTTGTAGGAAAAAATCTTCGGCAGACAAGGATAATTCATGTAAGACGAATGTCCCATCGAAAGGTGAGGATGATGGTCCAGGGAATGTGAACGATGACGCCAAGTCGAGTGGTATAGGGTCTCTATCTTATGCCAACATATTGAATGTTGATGCGGACATGAACGTTGTCTTAGATGATAAGATTCGTAACATTGAAAAACAAATACTGGAAGGTAAACTAATGCTATTAGGTGACGATGCGAAGCCATGGAACACAGGTGGAGCTAAGACGAGTAACGCTGAATCTAGCATTAATGGTGAACCAAGTAAGAAAATTGTTAACTTTCGTACCTTGATAGCCCCACTTGGTAATGGGACTGATGTTGCTATTCTTATAAAATATGTCCTAGAGGTAGAACGTTTCTAGAATTCTGTTTACAGGTTTTTTCTAGGTAAGAGAGATGCGTATTCAGTGGTTGAAAACTATGTTTAGAACGCGTGAAGTAGGTTTGGGTTGTTTGTACTATCATGAATGTGAAAGGCATTTTCTTCTTTAAAATCAGCTCAAACACGAGTATGGAAGCAATGCTTGAGACTGGACCATGGTTGATCCGTAATGTGTCATTGATTCTTCATAAATGGTCTTGTATGGCGAATGTATCTAAGGAAGGCTTAAAGATTGTCCCGATTTGGGTTAAACTCTATGATATTCCTATCACGGCATTTATAAAAAATGGATTGAATACTATTGCTACAAAACTTTGATTAAACTCCATGAATAAAAAACATCTAATATGTCAAACATTTCTCCCTTTTAACACACAAATAATCCAAGTTTTCAGCGTCGATAACTAAGACAACAACAAGACTAAGATTAAATTCGTGTCTTCGTGCTATAAGTGTTTTATAAAAATGGTAGTAAACTATTTAACCTGACATAAATTTAAACAACCTTTGGCACCGATCTATGTTCTAAATATACGTTTACACTCTCACAAAAAACTTGCTCACTAAACTACTTTGATAGAAAAATGAAAAACTATTGTGATACAAAATAAATTGCTTTCATTAAGATTGGAGATTAACAAATCATTACATAATTTGGTTATAAAAAAAAAAAAAAAAAAAAAAAGTATTACAAATACTCTGCAAACTTAAACTCTTGAAGTCTTTCATATCAAAATCATTACAAATTTTTTTACTTATTTTTGGTTTGTGGTGAGAGTTGTTGTGATGACATTGGTGTTTGATGATGTGTTTCAAACTCTCCTAGGAAGCTTGAAATAGGCTAGCAAAAACGATTCCATGCCAACCAGATGCATTCCATCTTATTAAACGAGCAACCCATCACGATAATTTCTTTAACTTAGAAAGCCATTCTAACTCTTCATAGTTCAAACTTCAAACCACTCCACACTTTGGAACTCTGAAAGGCATTACAATTGTAAACTATTAATAAACCACATATTTTCTTTTATTTTGAGCATATCCAAATATAGTTTACAAAACTTTTATAGAATTCAAGATCTATATATACACCATGCATCACCACTGATTTGTATACATCGATAATTTTTCATAGATAATTTACCCTCACACTACAAATACATTTCACTGTATTTTATCTAATTTTTAAACTTTAATTTTTGTGACTGATGTGAGGGTAAAATTGTCAGAAAATCCCTTTAAACTTGGAGGTTTGGAGTTGTATTGGACGGGGTTTCACTGATGGCGACCACCAATCTCCTCCCACGCTCTGCCCGGCTGTTCTCCGCAAACTTCATACTTCCAATGTGTAAACCCCTCTCTCTCTCCTCCTCGCTATACTCCATACTATAATAGTACTCTTCATTGTATTTTTCATTCTTTGATGCCGGTAAAAACATGCTTCCCCATTGCGGAAAGTGGATAAAAGCCACCGACAACGTTAGAACTACTGTCAACACACCCATCCACATTAACCCCGATGCCGTAGAGAACCTAGTGCCGGAGAAAAATATCAGTTGAGTCAAACCACCACCTACATTGCCACCAGCACCAGTCAAACCGGATACAATGCCAAGAGAACGTCGTGAAACAAAGGGAATGATCCCGTAAGTCGCCCCACATGCTGCTTGTGCTCCTGCAGCCATTAGCATCATTGAAAATATCGCGAGGGGTATAGAATTGGCTAGGCCTAACCATATGCAGAAAACTCCTCCTAGGGTTTGCGCGATCCATAATGTCCATAACCTTCCTCTCATTCCGAATTTACGAGCTGATAGGTCAGATGCATAGCCACCGAATGGACGGGTTACAAAGTTAGCTACCCCAAAACTGGCTGCAACTATTCCGGCCGTGTGAAGCTTTAAACTAAATCTATAGGTCATCAGAAAAGTAAATCGATCATTAACATGTCAAAAAGAATCAGCGATATAATATAATGGAAAACCAAGATTATTTGGCTACCTATCATAGAAGTATTCAGAAATGACATTGTTCAAGCACAATTGCACCCCCATTGAATATCCGTATAGCAACACAAAGACCCATGTCCTATAATTTCTTATAGCATTTCCATATACCTGCAAAACAGATTAGATTACTATGACGTTCAAATTATATGATAGTATCCAAATTAGATCTTGTTAATTGACCATTAACTTAAATTCAACCAATTATGATGTCTCCGTAACATTGTTAAGTTATATTCTTTTTATTTCTATGATTGGGTGGATATATGTTAGTGTCCATATAATAAATCTTTTTAGGAATTGAAGGTATGAGTATGATGCATGTGCACATATAGATATTCCTATAACTAAGTTTCTATGATTATATTAGTTACCTTGGAAAATTTATCCTTTGAGGTATTTCCGTCCTTACGAATTTCAGCAAAGTTGCCGTCAGGCAAGTCTTGGCCCTTAACTAAAACAAGAGCCCCAACTATCAAATGGAACCATCCAGGAACAAAAAACGCAATCCTCCAAGCCGTAAACGGTGTTGTTTTCAGCATCTGGTTTATGAAATGGAAGAGCACTGGCATCAATAGCTGAGTAACCCCACCTCCTAAATCACCCCATCCTGCGGACAACCCGTTCACCACCCCAATTATCTTTCCATTAAACATCACACTCGTCCAGTACTGGCATGACACGAATGTTGCTAATGAAAACCCGATCATGAACCTACAAGCCACATACCCGCCAGCGTCCCCCACAAAAGAAAAACTGAACACAACCGGGGCAGTCAGCAAGTTGATCACCGCACAACCATACCTGCATTAGCGGATCTACGTGTAAGATACTGAGAGAGATATCCAAAGTAATGAAAATACAATTCCTAGTTCGAGAGTAGAAAAAAAAGAGCCAAACTTGTGTGATTATAAAATAAATCCTAGTATCGCTATTACATACCTGGGACCAATTAGGTCGCAAAGCACTCCCATCACGAGGCGTGAGAGGATGCTTCCAGATACGGATGCAATTCCTGCATTGGATATGTCGGAGCGAGTAAGGTTAAGGTTGTCACGTATGATTGGAACGAGAGGGGCCGCAGCAAACGTGGAGATAACACACGTGCAAAAGGAGAGCCACGAAAGATGGAAAGCTCTCATGTGAGGTTGTGCGACTGAGAATATTTTCATCTCCGTGGCTTTGTTTTCTGAATCCACCGGTAAAGCGAATGTCCTGGCGGCTGAGGAAGGCATTGCTGTCTTTTTTTATCTCCAAATTTGTTGGGGAGAAAGAGAAGAATGTGATAAGCTATGAAAGAGTAAGCTAGCTGTAGGTGTGCTTATAAACATGGGATGTTCGTGGGTATTTAAAGGCAAATTGGAAAGCTTTGATAGTTGACTTTGGCAAAAGCATATTCCTTAACAAAATGGGCTGGTGTCAGATATTTGGGTGACACAAATTAAAAATTAGATAAAAGAAGTAATTTATTACCGTACAATATAAAGTCGTATGAGTTTAAATCCTAGAGTCTCCATGCCAAAAGGATCAATAGCACCTTCATGAACCCTAAAAATTCTTGTGATGTCCTATTACAGTATAAGCTTATAATGTTATTCAAACTACAGCTAGTAGTTACTCATGCTATTTTGTTATCTTTCTAACATAAATTAAACTGTAAAAGGTAAATGACTTGAAAATCAAAATACATAAGCTGCTTATAAAAGTCGTAGGGTTTTACTAATTGACCAACTGCTATTATATTGGAGTTGAGAATACTAATTCTGAAAGTATTAGGGCTGGTGTCACACTCTTTACTTTTTTAGAAAGTCAATCGAATAATCCAACGAATATTACGTAAATCGATGGTCTCAACTTCAAGGTCAAACTTTTGTGCTTTATGGACAACGTTATACGGACAGCATTTTAACTTGCCCTTAAACCTCAACTTAACGACTTTTAGATCGTT
Source organism: Chrysanthemum seticuspe (assembly GCA_019973895.1). Taxonomy (NCBI): domain Eukaryota; kingdom Viridiplantae; phylum Streptophyta; class Magnoliopsida; order Asterales; family Asteraceae; genus Chrysanthemum; species Chrysanthemum seticuspe. The sequence continues at coordinate 275,668,339 of BPTQ01000001.1, read as the reverse complement.
CACTTTTTGTTAATTATTTCTAAAACTGTCCCGTATAACTTGTTTGTAACTCATCCAATTTCTATGCACCTTTTGCAACAAGTGTTGCAGTACGTTGGCAATTAATTGCATAGATTTATGATTGAATAGCGTGTGTGATTTAATTTTTGTGGAAAGATGAATACACAACACCATGTATGACGGTGTTAGAATTTGGAAAACAAATTGTCGTTACAGTGTATCTAGGTTGATAGTTGGTGAGTTAAGAATCTTAAATCAAAATTCTAACACCGTCATACATGGTGTTAGAATTTAAGTATGTGTTAGAATTTAAGTAAGTGCGTTAGAATTTGGAAAATAATGATCATTAGTGTGTTCTCTAGTTGGAAAGTTAGTGAGTTAAGAATCTTAATGATCACAATAGTGATTACTAAGTTATAGTAGCTAGTTTAAAGAGGAAAATAATGGTCCTGCATTGAGAGAATTCCGTTAGTTGCATCTTGCATGCAACGTTAGTAAACGAAATTAAAAAGCGTAGTGAAAATTATATCTGCCACTAAAACTGAAAGGCGTGAAATCTTCATATTTTTTCGAACACCAACTTTTATTACTTTAAGTCATCCTCGGAAGTGTAAAGTAAAAATCAAAGAGACCGAAAAAATCAATGGTGTAAGAAAGTGGTTGCGCAATTTCTCGCTTAAATTTTTTTTTTACCGGATTGGTTATCACAGATTCAATAATGCTTGGAACTAAAGTTCTAAAAGTGCTTCCCAATTGTTTATTATAGATTCAGGTAGTGGGTATGTCAGAGTTCAAAGTGGTGTTGTCGTTTTCAGATCATCTCTAGTTGTTCATTTTCATGGTAGGTTCAGGTAGTGATGGTGTTGTAGTTCAGAGCGGTAGTGTAAAGGTGTAGATTAGGCGATTGGTGATTCTGAGGCGGTGATCGTATTTTACAGTAGTCGACAGGTTCAATGGTGGTGGTGTCAGTTCCGATGGTTTGTTTTTTATTTGTTAGTTTTGGAGCTGGTTCGTGTGGTTAGTGTCATGCTTAGTAGTTTTGAGGAAGTTCATAGGTGAGTGTGGTTTTTTGGTTAGAGAGTTTTTCTGGTAAATGTACTACTCTTAAAAAGCGTAAAGTACATAGGATGTGAGTGAACTCTCATATCTCAGTCCGTTTACATATCGCCTAAGGGTCGTGTGTTTATCCTTTTGCTCATTTTCATCTACACAACTCGTTTCTTTTGCAATAGGAATTTTATTTCGATAATACCCCTTTCGTCATCCACGTTTGTCATATCGCCTAAGGCTTCCAAAGAATTCGAAGTAGTAGTAATATTACTACCTTTTTTAGTATTTACTCCCTTTGTTTTCCTTTGTGTCGTCTCTATCTTCTTATTAGGTTGAACTGGTTTATATACCATGTGAGAGTTTGAACCAGTATGAATTTCACGTACAGTTTTCCTTTGAGTCTTCACATTCTTCAACACACCCGAATCTGTTTTCTTTGTAGTCTTCACATTCAAATCGGATATAACTTTCTTAGGACATTGATCCAACGAATGACCAAATAACTTACAAATTAAACATCTAGTAAGCTTTCACTCGTACTCTACTCGAATAGAATGCAAGATATATCCATTACCTTCAATTTTAGGCACTGCCACAACACGAATGTCTTTTAACTCAATATCAGCATGAAGATCAATCATTGGTCCCGCGACTCTAGACTGGTCCCATAATTTCATACAAATTTATGATGTATAAATCTAACATCAATGAGGTACCAACTATTGTGGCAATGGCACTCAATCCATCCTCCATTAAATGTCGTGATAGGGACATTATAGAGTTTAACCTAAACAGGTACACTCTTCAAGTCTTCCTTACACACATTCGCCAAAGGAGACCACTTGCGAAGAATCAATGACATATAAAGAATCAACCATGGTCCATTTTCAAGCATTGATTCCAAACCGGTATTAGAACTGAATTTGAAACAAAATACCTTTCGAATTCATCGTAGTACGAACAAGACCAAATATACTCCACACGTTGTTAATATAGTTTTCAACTACTGGATACGTAACTCTCTTGCCAGAAAAAAACGCATAAACATGTTTCTTTAAACGCTTCTTAACCTCCAGGACTAATCCTATTGATATGGCAACATCAGCCCCATAAACAGCCGGGGTGATTAAAGTACGAAAGTTAGCAACTTTCTTACTTGGTTCTCTATTTAGACGATTAGCATAGAAAACAGGCCCCAAACCTTTCGATTTATCACTCTGAATCACATTAATCGAACCATCATAGTAACCACATTGGTAGATGTTTTAGGGGTACCAAGCGTGTCTAACAACCATGGAAAGAGATCCATAGCAATAGCTTGACCAGTGACATTCAAAGGTTTCAGAGGTACCCCATCATCTCCCACTACCACGAGCTAATCTTCAAGCATTTGACGTTCAATATCTAAATCTTTGTAGAAAAGAATTCGTGTCCTCCTTATTCCCACTAATAGTATCATCGTTACTCTTCTTCTTCTTATGATTATTCTCCATCCCTCCAGAATCTAAAAAGCCATTCTTCATGTTTATACCATACGATCACATTCAAAATCACACACACCAATCAATCATATACCCATGAACAGAACCAGATTACAGCATATCGTAGCACCAGTGACCAAGAAAAATATCGATAAAGAAACCCTAAAATCAAAAGATCCTCTCGAAACACGAATAAAACAATGATTTAAGGATTATATAGAGCCCAGACAGTTCACGAACATCTAATCAACACACTAACAACAGGCCTTAACGAATACTAAATTCGATGCAGAAAAATTAAAACCCTAACCTAAAACACGAAACCCTAACGTAATTATGTTCCAACTAGCAAGTAATTAACCCAAAGATTAGTCACTAACAAGATGAGAAACAGGATTGAATAAGAGCCAATATAGTATATTAGCATTTAATTGAGTATCGATCATATTTTTCTAAGGGTTTAAATCGCCATGGTCGTAGGTTTGGGAGGGTTTACAACTATACTGAGGTGCGTATGGTTCAAGTAGTGTTGATAGGTTTTCGTGTTTTGGTGCACTCAACGTGGTTCAGATCAGGTTCTAGCTCAAGTGGTCGTTTAGGTGGTTGTTATTGTGCTTTTTCGTGGTTATTTTTTTCGATGGTTAGTTTTCTGATTCAGTTTGGCAATCTCTTGATTCTTATATGGCTTTTTAGTTGAAGGGTGGTAGTTCGTGGTTCAAATGGTCGTTCATGGTTCAAGTAGTTCAAGAGTCGAGGGTTAAGAACCGGTTTGTGGTTCATGTTGTGGTTCAACGGTCCAGTGGTTTATGGATTAAGAGTCACATAGTTTATAGTTGAGATCATGGTTCAAGGATTAAGGGTTAGATTCAGGACCGGTACCTTTAAGGGTTGTTTATGTTAGTGGTAGTCATACACCCCGAGATATTTCCTCTATTAATCATATCTAATTTCCCACATTGTAATCACCCGATCAAACTGTGTGGCAAAAAAGTTGGAGGTTTTGACGGGTTACGTCTCAAGCATGGCTATAAACGAACCGGGCGAACACGAACGGAGCCTTGTTCATGTTCGTTCATTTAATTTTAACCGAACAAATAAACGAACACGAACGCTTAAACGGACAAATTTTCTTGTTCATGTTCGTTTATTAAAAAAATAAGTTGTTCATGTTCGTTTATGATCGTTCATTAAGACACTAAACGAATGGTAAACGAACGAACATAAATGAACATAGACAAACAAACATAAACTTTACTAATTATGCACGATATATTGTTTTATAAGCTTTGTTTTGTTTAAACAAACCAATTTTAAATTATACAATTAAAATATATGATATACAAATATAAATAAATAAATGAACATAAACGAACGTTAACGAACGCATAATCGGACGTTCATGAACATAAATGAACGGACGCGACTTTTGTTTATGTTCGTTCATTTAACTAAATGAACGTAAAATATGGTTCATGTTCGTTCATTTAATAAATAAATGAACATAAACGAACTTTTTACCGACCAGTTCATGAAAATTCACTGAACGTACAGTTCGTTTAAAGCCCTAGTCTCAAGTGTCAGGACCTTAGTCAGTTTGTAACTCGTTTAAATGCATTCCAAAGAGTGAATGCCCTTAGTGATATTGTGATTGGTGTATTTGGATGTCGGGTTAATGCTTTAGTATGTTTTTTTTGGGTAAAAGGGAACCTACACCCTGGTAAAATATATTAACCAAAAAGTCGTTTAAAGTACAATGGTATGTGGCTGAAATGCCATATTAACCTCAAACAACCGCTTGAACAACCACTAGATAATTTATGACATGCCATAAATGAACAACTAGTTACCAACAACTAGAATAACTACTAAAAACTTAAAAATACCTGCAAAACAAATAAACAAATCCACATAAAAGATTACTTCCTTGAACGGCCTTGAGGCTTGAAATCAAACTGATTGTTATATTCCTCAAATTGCCCAGGTAAGTCATAGACCTGGGCCGCATAATCATCAGAAAAATAGCCTTCAAGCTCGTTATGTCCTCCTGCTGATGAAAAGTAATTACCCATAGGATCATTTGGCTCAAACACCTCATCATCACTATTAGAATCAACCACTTCACCCACCTTAGAGAATGGGTTGCCCTTTCTTTCACCATCAGCCACCGGAATAGGTTTACCATTATCATCTACAAGGGTAGTTTTCCCATCAATAATAAGCTTTTCAAGCTTCCCAATCTTGTCAGCAATAGGAGTGTTCTCCATATGCGATGGAGGCATAGTTTTGTAAGACATAAAGATAACTTCAGGAGTACACGTAGCGCCAGTCACAGGTTCCAAAACCGAATCTTGTTCCATAAGCACATCAAAACTATTCTTCAAATCAGCAAGGTTGATATCATACACCCAATTATTATTCTTACCTTGGTCATCCCGGGATGGAGCCGTACTACTAGTAGGATCAGCAGTCGGTTCGTTACAAGAAGTAAAACATACATTAACCATTGGAGAACCTGTATTTGTTTGGACAGAAGGCTTAGACGTTGATGCACCTCCATTCTTTGGCTTAGTAACCGGCCTATAGTAATACGAAACTTTTGGCTTTTGAAAACGAATCCCATCAACCTGACGATTAGTACCCTGAAGCTTACCTTTTCCTTTCATCTTATAAGCTTCAACGAAACCCTCTTCATCAACCAACGATTTATCTTTCACAACCGGTTTCACTCTCTTAGGACATCCATCATCATTGTGATCAAATACTTTACAAGTCTCACATCTTGGCGGCTTCCACTCATATTCAATATCAATTTTTTCCAATGAATGACCTGACCCATTAGGGTAAGGGATTGCAACCACAAGAGAGTCAAGTAAGGCTTCCTTTGATGATACTTCCACAAGGGCCCTAGCGTAGGAATTACGACCCCACGACTTAAGGCACATCGTACTCGTGTAGGAATCAAGCATGATAGGACGACCAATTTGTGTTGTAATCAAACTAAGACCCACCTCAGAATACGCAACAACCGGAATACTATGGAGTTTAACCCAAACAGGAGCTAAAGTTATATTATCTTTTGTAAGTTTAGTGTTCGGAGTCCAAATATTCAAAAAGATAGGCACCAATCGTATCAACCATGGACCTCCTTCCAATACCTTTTCCGTACCCTCTTTGATTTCAAATTGGAACAGAAAAAACCATTATTAAGCATAACCCTTTGTAAACCAAACTTCCCCCATGTATTTCTAACGTAATTTTCAACTATCGGAAAAGCGAGTCTCTTACCAATGAAATAACCATACAAAGTATTAGCGAATCTAGAGCTTACCTCATCGATAGCTTCCAAAGGAATGGTGACATTAGCACCCGGCACACAATTTTCGTTTCTCATCTCCGAAATCTTAACGGTCTTCTTGGGTGTTTTATCCCTAAACATATCCGCAAAATATATAGGAGTAGAACCTGATTGAGGCACCAAAATTGGCGCACTCGCATCACTTGTACTCGGACCCACATCAATCTTAGGACCATTAACCACACTAGACAATCTCGCACCTTCACTCTCACCCAACGATTTACCATCAGTATTCGAAGCTTTAGACGCACTTTTATTAATCTGAAAACCCTTCTCCATCATAAAAACCCACTAATAACACCAATGAATAGCAGCAGGAATGCAATCGAACAGTAAATAAACAGATAAACCCTAACGCAAGTTAGGGTTTTAAAGACATGAAAACCAAGATCCTAACCCATCATGAATCAGTAGATCATGCGTTAAGGTTATATATTATTATAATATAACTTGTATCGTAATATAACCAACACAAATAAAGTCGAAGACACCGACCCTCTAATACTAAGGAATTAATATGGTCGGTATTGTGAATCAATCCACCAATTGAATCAAGATTACACTTTGAATAGTCAAAAAAAGGTAGGATGACTCTCACGAACAAAGATTAAAGAAACAAACCAATGGAATTTGATGCGATGAAAGTTTTAGTTGGTTTCGTCTTTGTCGCTGCTTGAGAGAGAAACGTCTAGGGTTTTTTTTCACGTTATAATGAAACTGCTTTAGTATGTTTGGTTTTCACTTTATAACTTCTCTTGGTCCAGAGTAGTGGAAAGTTCTAAGAGTCACATTGTTGCAAGTCTAGAATCGGTATCGCTATGAGTGTCAAGCTAGTATCAGTTTAAACAAACCAATTTTAAATTATACAATTATGCTAATTTATATCTTATATATAATAATATTTGCCTTAAGATAAACACTTTTTATTAAAGTGTCTAAAATATTTTGAGTTTATTGACACTTATAAATATGTAAAAACTAGATACATAAATATGAGTAAACAAATTTTAAACATCAAAATAGTTTCTATATGCATATTTGCTTGAAAAATACCACATTTTTTAGTGTTAAGAAAAATCTAGAATTTATTCACATGTACTTGTGTGCATATTATTTTGTAACACTTGACACACTTCTTCTTGTGTGAAAAGTATGGTGTTACAAATAGAGTGTAAACTTGTAAGTGTAAACAAAATTCAAATGTTTTTATTTAAAAGTGTAAACTTTTTTGTTTTTTTTGTTTTTTTTTCAAAACAAATATAAGCAGGAAAACTCTTCTATTTTCCAAATTTTTTCAAACTTTCTTGTATAACCAATTTTTATACATAAGTGTCAATAAACTCAGAATATTTTACACACTTTTTAAAATGTATAAAACAATTGTGATACAATGACATTTTTTTGTAGTGTGTAGTCATGTCCAACAAGGGATGGTAGTTGGTGCGTGTGAAGAAGAACTCAAAAACTTATAAGAGGGTGAGTTTTTACACTAAGCTAACTTATAAAAGAGCTTTTAATAGTACAACACAAACTTATAAAAGTTATTACAAGCTTTTTGAAGTCACAAGCTCAAGCTCGTACAAAATAGCTATTAGAAAAGGCTTGAAATTTTAACGATTTAAATTCATTAATACCTTTACTGATAACTTAGATTGGGTGCAATGGTAACCTTGTTCATCATTGCTAACTCAGCGTCATGATGGCTTCTCTTTCTTCTACCAAAGCATAGCCCCTTAAAGACACGTAATACCCAAAATACATTTACATACCCAAAAAAACAAAAACACAAAAGTAGGTCGTGCACATGACCATTTTGTGCAAAGTTTTGGTTGAGGACGCGGGGGTGGGGGTGATCTACTAGGCCAGCCATACCGCTTTGTCACTTAGTGACATAAGCTCCGACTTCTATAAGCTTATGTTCTTACAAGACTGAGCACATATAAGCTCTAGCTAGTGTTGCCGAATACAATCAATATCCTAGAAGAGTATTATATTTAATTTGGAAGTTTGTCAATTGTTACAAAACACCTTTATGCTGATCGTAATCCTTAGCCCTAGTGAAGAATTAGCTGCTCAAGTGATCGGGCTCGCCGCCTTTCCATGCATGTCCTTCGACCTTCTTTTGGCATATTATTATCAACAACGTAGATAACTAATCATTTACAAACTGAAAACAAAAGACAACAAAAGGGTTTGCAGTTCAACATACATATCGCTAACTTCACATGCAAAATCCGTGTCACTGTATCATCAGTTCGACTCGTTAGGATGAAGGCTTATACACAAGGTATGTCAGCGCATTCATAAACTTTGGGATATCAAAGTTAGCCATGGTCTGCAATATTTTATCCAACTCGACCCTTTCAAAAAAAATGATCCATTTAAACATAAACTTGTTTTCACCTATTGTGGTTTATCACAAACGTCAAATACATAATATAAGCTATATAAGAATTAGCCTGGTTTGTAACTGATATCAATAACGGATGCCAGTTTCTTGCTAATTGCCTCAAATTTTAGCATTTTTGAGCATGAAAGTTAATACAAAAGGAGTTCGCATTCACATGTGAAGAAATAAGATGTCGAATACCTTCACATGTGAAGAAATAAGGTATCGAATACCTTCACATGTGAAGAAATAAGGTATCGAATATCTTCACATGTGAAGAAATTTTCTTATAACTCGATTCATGTTGATGGCTTGAAATAAGGTATTGAGATTTGAGAGGCTTTAAATAACGTATCAAATACCCTCACATGTGAAGAAATAAGGTATCAAATACCCTCACATGTGAAGAAATTTGCTTATAACTCAATTCGTGTCGATGGCTTCAAATAAGCTATTGAGATTTGTAAGGCTTTAACTGGTATAAATGCAATTTATATTTGGGGCAATTTTGAGAATGCATGTTTTGCTCAAGGTGTCAACACTTTTAAGGAAAAAAGTTTGGGTATTTCCAAAATAAACCTTGAGACTTGCGACTTTTTCCTTCTAATCTAAGAGTGCCAAGTGTCCTGACACTTTTCAGAACCCAATCATTTTCGTACCTATGATTTATAATCGACTTATATCCAGCGACTTTTTAAGATTCGAGCGATTTTTTTTTGATATTTTCAAGGAAAAAGTCAAACTTTGGAAAATATTATTTTATTCCTCTTGCTCCTTCCCAATGCTGAGCGACTTAAGCGAATTACTTTGAGCGTCTTTTTTAACTTTGTACTTTTGTACTTTTATATTTTTTTACATAACTTTTAAATACTTTTTTAATTACAATGACTATTGAACCCTTAACTATTTTTACATGTTGAGCATCTTCTTTCCTTTAACAAAACCAAACTGCCATTGGTGAATTAGCCTACTACTGCTACCAATTCACTTTTTAAACTAAAAACTATGAAACTAAAACTGTTATTGGCAACTGCTACCAATTCACACTACAAGAGAAATGCCATTTAATGACTGAAACTTTTTATGAGTGAAATAAAAAAGTCAATAAAACCAAAGGCAAAGTCATAAAAAAAAAAAAAAAAAAAAAGCCGAAGTCAATAAAAACAATACTCGCATTATCATCTCAACAGGTTTTATCTATCTCTCTCAAGCCCCATCAACTCCGGCTATCAACACCTTCACCTCCGGCCACCATCACCGCATTCGGTATCAACACCTTCACCTCCGGCTATCAACACCTTCATCTCTGGTTATCTCACCATCTCCGGTCAATTCACCGTCGCCGAAGGTATTATTTCTCTAATTTTAATATACATATAATAATTAGGGTTTCATTTACACCGATTGTTGTGTAAATGAGCTTCGATTATCACCAATTGTTGTGTGGACTTAGTATGCAATAGTGCGAGTCCTATATTGATTAGAATCAAAACAAGCTAGCAGTGGTAACGACAAGAAACTAGCAGTGGTTTCGAGAAATGTAGCAGTGGTTACCTAAATATACTAGCAGTGGTTTAGTAACACTAGCAGTGGAATAAAATAAAGTAGCAGCGGTTACCTAAATATACTAGCAGTGGTTTAGTAACACTAGCAGTGGAATAAAATAAAGTAGCAGTGGTTACCAAAATATACTAGCAGTGGTTTGGTCAGTGTCTGTTCGTCATTGCACGGGTATGAATTTTTGTTGTTTTATTTCAGTTGGTTTGTGTGAAAATAGGAGATGGGCGATTTTAGGATTTGAGTTTGCATTTTCACTTCATATTGACGTTGAAGCTAGTTTCTAACTGGATTTGTTCATGAATCTGTTTAGCAAAAGTAGAAGGTTGAACTATGATGGGATTGGTATATAGTGGATGAGGAGCTTTTAACCAACTCCAGCTTTATAACTTTACACTCCAGTCATTATGTAATGTAATATGAAATGGAAATTTTGTAGCTACCGGATAAGAAGTCGGCTTTGCTAGTATAAACAATTTGAAACACATGATTTTGATATGGTATAGCGCTCTTTTTGCATCACACGTTCCTAGTCAAGCTTAGGTTGTGCCGTTTGGGATTTAAAGTGGTTAGAGGTTGAAATGTATACTTATTTACACATTTCTGGTAAATTGTCGAAATATGATTAATGGTTCATCTTCATTGATTACTTCAAGGATTAACATTTCTCAGATTAGATCCAAACACTCCATTAGCCGCAAGTTTTTTCATATTTATTGGCTTGTCATAGTATTAAAATGTGATACATTTACTGAAAATCTGAAACACTCAATCAGAAGTGTTTATTAGTTTAAAGGGTTTTGGGATTGCTTATTTTTTATAAATATAAGCGGTTTGAAGTGTTGAGATTATTCAAACTCTTTCCGCTTATCTAATTATATTGGACTAAGATAAGCAGTTTTTTAATGCGCAGGTTGGAACTTGCTGTTTTTAGAGTGATTGTTTGAATTATTACTTCATTAAAGTTGTGTTTTTTACAAAATTAGTCATAAAGTAACAAAATGCATAAGCGTTAGCAGAAAAAATAAGCAATCCTAGACACTTGTATCGTCAAAAACTCTATTGAGAAGTGCTTTTTGGCTTATTAAAGAGCAAATAACAGGCTGTAGAAATTGCTAATGGATGGGTTTGGTATACGTTTTAGGATTTGAACATATATTGGATTTGTCCTATAATGTCAAATGATATCCTTTATAGCGAAAGAAATCATAGCAAGATGGTATTGGCAATGTGGGGAGAGTGTTGGATATTCTATTTCGGTGGAGACTGTCTGATTATTGCGTTTGTAAAACGCAGATAATGAGAAAATAGTGTTTGGCAAGCCATTTGACTGTGATTATCTGCTTTTTCTTAGATACTTTTGAAAACGTTGTTTGCAAATGCAATTCCAAACACTCCTAAAGTACCAGTGCATAAATGTTATACATTGGTAATGTTTTATGTCATTAAATATACACTTGCTTTCTCAAACGGCTCATATTGGTCATTTGTATGACGGAGATGGAAAGCTGTCTACTTGTCTAAATATGTTATACATTGGTCATTTTGTTATTCATTCAAAATAATATTTTGTTATTCATTCACAATAATAACTGAAATGTGGAAGATTGAAATACTCGGATACTTTGTTAATCTGTGACATTAGCCTTGTTGGAAACATATATACTACTAGTTTAAGTTTGCCTAATTGTGTGTCTATAAGCGATAGTAATTGGCACATTTGGAGGAAAAAGTAGCCAACGACATTGTTTGTGAGTATTGATCACAAAATTTAGTCATCAGATTATGCGTTTGACATAACTAGCTTTGACATCAAAACAGTATTAAGAAACTGTATCACGAAGCCTCGTGCACTTAGACATGTGCAATAGTTTCTAACACAAATTTTAGACTGTGTGGTATTATCTTCTCACTTATATGCAGTTTTCTACCTTAACTTCATCACCAGTTTGTAGTTTCGTCACCATTTTTCCCATATTGAGACTGTGAATACAAAACAGAAATTGTGGCCGCCTATCCAGGCTTATTTAATTGGAATTATAGAAATGTGGTAGCTATGGTAAGAGGTTCAAATGTATATTACATGCTTGTAGCACAATATTAATTATATTTTATAAGATGAAAGTTGTTAATGGATAGATTGTTATTCCTCAAGTACGCAGAAAGTAATCACAGATGAAACGTGAGGCATGGCATATAATTGTTATATAAGATCCCTTCAATCAAAAAATACTACTACTTTGAATAACAAGCTTTCATTGAAACAGGTGCTACACAAACTGTCAGCAAGGAGAGACCACTTAAGCAGTTCATTGCTGGTAAAGGAAAGTCTGCTGGCAGAAACTCCAAAGGTCGATAACTATTTTCCACCGAGGTGGTGGAGCCAAACGATCCCAGCGAACAATTGATCTGAAAAGAAACACTTCATCCATAGGTATCGTGGAAAGAATTGAGTATGACCCAAATCGTACATCTCGAATTGCGGTAGTACGATGGGAGGAGAAGGGAGGTGTTGACCCAAAGAACAATTTTGATTTCCCAGAACGAACTTGTCCACCTCGAATGTTAACATCACCCACCATGCTAGTGAAAGGTCAGTTTAATTTCTCTTCTTTACCGGGGATGACTGAAAGTAGGAAGGTTGTTTCTTCTGGACCAAAAACTCGTCAGGTGGTAGTGGGCCTTCCTAACGGTGTAAGCCCCTACTCTAGTAAAGCCACAAATGAAGGAACCAAACTGACAAACGTAAGAGATGTTTTTTTATCTGCTTTTTCATCTTCGGACGCTTGGGCAGATAGGACACGCGTTTCCTTTGTTAGCGAGTTGGGTGTGCCAAGAATGGCACTAGCGGGTTCCAGGCCTGATTTTTTTGTTCCACGATTTAAAGATGCTGTTTTAGATAGTGAAAGGCTGGCTTCTGACAATGAGGTAAAAAACTGGCGCAAGGATAGCGTTGTGTGGGACCATAAGATGAAACGTAAAGCAGCTGTTTCTTGGCAGAGTGTTAGACGACAAGAGATAGGTCTAGGGTTTGCTGGAGTATGTGGTGATAAGGATTCAAAGTTAAAGGCGGTGTATAAAGCAGTAGGTAAAGAGCATTTAGATGGGAAGTTTACTGCTGATCGTGCACCTGTAACTTATATATTAGCCACCAATCAAATGAAAGCTGGACAAATGGTGATGAATATTGATTCAACTAAACATTCAAAGGATGAATTACTCAATAGATACTGATGCTGAAGACTTCTTTTTTCCTTTAAATTTATGAGCCTGTTTCATAGATTCAAGATGACTCTTGCTTTCATGTTTTGTAGTTTGTTTGATGAGCATTGTATGTTTCTTTAGTTTTCTAAGAAAAACCATGTTGCCTAGGTATAATGCACAACTATGATATAAGTTGTTGGCGAAATCTTTGTTGAACTATCTTTAGGTTTCAATGAATGTCACGTAGTGGTTACTACGATGAAATGCTACTGATAAATCGTTTATTTTTGCGGTACTGGGTGTATGCATTCTTGTAAACCTTGACTCCTTTGCTTGTAAATTGCTACCAGGTGCGGCTCTCTTTTGCTAGGGGCATATTAATAGTGATTTAAATGGGTCATGGGTCCTGCCAAAGCCATAAACGACTTCATATTTGCCATTTGTGTTGGGTCCAGATTGTATGGAATAAATTTGTGCAAGTTCTAATATTCTATACAATATGGAATATGTGATGTAAGGTGTGACCTTCCTCAATATATGCATTTTGCAAATAGTTATTTTAAATATAGTTATTTAAATTGATGACATCATTGCTAACTCATTGATCACATAACCATGCCTGGGAGGGAATTTAGAAAAATATATATATACATATGATTTGATCTCATTCACTCACAAAATATTAATCTCTAGACACCCATTAAGGTATCACTTATCTTTCTTATCAAAAAGTTTCTTTTTTTTTTCTTAGTTTCTGTCTGTTTATATATTTTTAGCCATTTTTCACACCCCTTGATAGAACCTGATCATAAGCATAAATCAGTATATGGAATCAAACTTGGGCTAATTCTCTAAATGCCCCAGTTGCCCAAAAAAATTATGTATTGAGGTAATCTGTTGCTTGTTACGCGACCAAACATGGAAACCACTGCTAGTTTTAATTCGTTTCCACTGCTAGGCTTCTCGAAACCACTGCTAGTGGTATCGGGTACCACTGCTAGCTTGTCGTTTCCACTGCTAGTGGTATCGGGTACCACTGCTAGCTTGCAGTTTCCATGAGGCCGAGTTATGCATTCATCCATTAACCACTACAACACAAACTTCAATTTGATTGATTGATTGTACAGTGAATTGGAATCAAATGAAACCCAAAAAGCATAAACAAAATCATAAAACCAAAAATGATTAAAACTTCCATAACATTTACACCTTAAATTACTAAAATATAAGAAAACCAATATACAAGCCTAAACATAGGATGATCAAGGTCAAATGTTTATCATACAAGCCTAATAATAGGAAATCTTGACATTATCACCTTAAAAATCAAGAATTTTTCATGACCCAGAAAGAATCTTGGAAACATTCATGAAAAATGTAATAAGAAAGAAAGAAATGTATAATAACCTTTGAGCGATGAAGATCCAAGTGTGGATAAGGTTTGGAACAAAAAATACGATTGATTGCCGTGTGAAGAACAAGTGAAATTTTTGGCAAAAATAGGAAGTGTTTGAGAGCAATATCTTTCTCATGATTATCAATTACAAGTTGGCTGGTGTACCAATTGAATTATTTTAACAATGAGAGGAAAGAATAATTGGTGGAAATGGAAGAGACAAGGGTATAATAGACAATTTAGTTAAAATTATAATTTAGAAAAGTGTAAAAAAGATACTAAAAGGTACAAAAGTATAAAGTAAAAAAAGTCGCTAATATTATTTCGCTTAAGTCGCTCAGCATTGGGAATGAGCTAAAAGTATAAAAAAATATTTTAGTAAGTTTGAATTTTTTTACTAAAGAACAAAAAAAATTCGCAAGATTCTTAAAAAAGTCGCTGAGATTCGGTCGCTGTACTATCATAGCTGTAAAAGTCAGAAACAATAATTGGGTACACAAATTACGAAGGACACTTGTCAAGCTTATATGAAAAGTAGAAAAGTCGCAAGTCTCAAAGTATATTTTGGAAATACCCAAACTTTTTTCCTAAAAAGTGTTGACACCTTGAGCAAAACATGTATTCTCATAATTACCCCTTTATATTTAAGGCAAGTTTCTTAATCAAAGATCAGTCGTCTATTTGAACCATTATATGCATGTAACCTATTCTAATGTCGGTGTTTACAAGAATGTTAAGATGATAGCAAACAACCAGGGCATATCATATGCCCTTCACACAGAATTCTAAAATAATGCCTAATGACACTCTACTATCGAGTTTGGTGGCGCCAATTAGTGTTTATAGAATCTTAACCCCAAATTGCAAGCCTAATGACACTCAACTAGGTGACGTGAATTGTATTTCACATGTAAAAAATAGCTAGGAATTTTATCAAACACTTAGTGTGCAATAACAAACCACCGGCTAAAGACAAGCTCAAGTTATTCATCAACATAACTAAAAAACATATAAACTAATTGATATTACAAACAATTATGAAGTTTAGCACCAAGTACTTAGATTTGAGTGATTAAAGTGTGAGAATCTGACCTTTTTACGGACTAATTTCAAAAAAATAACTGTCAAATTGCAAAATTCAGCACCAGTGAATGTAGTCCTGGATGGCGAGTGTAAGGCATGAGCTGACCGAAGTCGATCGTCTTCTTCATTAATTGGGAGTGTTTTTCATTTTTGTTGATGATTATCATCGTGATTATTGATCAGTGTGATTGGTGATGATTATCGTGGTGATTGTGCTTAACGGGGTGAATGGCGGTGATCGGCGGTGATGGTGGTTAAAGGGGTGAATGATGGTGATGGTGGTTAACGGGGTGATCGGCGGTGATGGTGGTTAACGGGGTGAAAGGTGGTGATGGAGCACTGTGTTTGTGTTAGTAATTAGAGGGAGTTTTTCAAGTTTCACACTTTGAATGCGAGTTGTGTATGTTTTTTTGTTTATATAGTATCGTTGATTAAAATATGACGGAAATAATATACTTTTAGTGAAAAAATTAAGTTAATAATAGCCATTAGATTTGAAAAATGGAGGGAGTAAATGAAGGGCTAGGATCACTTCTCGCGTTCTCACTAAAAAAGGTCTTCTCATTTGAACGCTTGTCTATATATATATATATATATATATATATATATATATATATATATATATATATATATATATATATATATATATATATATATATATATATACTAGTTTTCGAAGCCCGCCCAATGGGCGGGCATGACTTATGATTATTTGTTTGTTGTTATTTGATAACTGAAATACATTTTTTAGAATTGTCAAACAATATTATAAAACAATTGTTTCTTTGGTTTTTAGTTGTTGGTTTTATTTTTTATTTTTTTTATTAAGAATTATACATAATTGTATGGTTTGCGGGATGGTTAATAACACAACATATATAATTTTTTAAAACATTATGAATTTTATGTATGTTTGTAATGTTGTAGATAATGAAAATGTATTTTAAAGTGATATAACAGTTAACTTAAATTCTAAAAAGCTTCTTTGTAGACAACATTTGTTGTTGATTTTGCGTATTTCGCGTCTTCATCACAACATAAAATCTTTAATCCTTTTATGCTTTTCACCCATGATACGGCTACGTATAGTTGTCCGTGAGAAAACACCAGCCATAGTAGAAACAATCCTACATGTGTTAATGATTGTCCTTGACTTTTGTTAATAGTCATTGCAACTGGGAATTGTCTACGATTAAATTTAAACGGCATCTTATTATTTGATGTCCATGAGTACCAACTACATGATCTAATAGATATTAGAAGCTTAGGGTTTAGTTTTCTAGTAATTTTTTTTTGGAAAAAAAGGATAGATATATTGTTGCAACTTAGAGCTTTATGACTTATGATTATTTGTTTGTTGTTATTTGATAACTGAAATACATTTTTTAGAATTGTCAAACAATATTATAAAACAATTGTTTCTTTGGTTTTTAGTTGTTGGTTTTATTTTTTATTTTTTTTATTAAGAATTATACATAATTGTATGGTTTGCGGGATGGTTAATAACACAACATATATAATTTTTTAAAACATTATGAATTTTATGTATGTTTGTAATGTTGTAGATAATGAAAATGTATTTTAAAGTGATATAACAGTTAACTTAAATTCTAAAAAGCTTCTTTGTAGACAACATTTGTTGTTGATTTTGCGTATTTCGCGTCTTCATCACAACATAAAATCTTTAATCCTTTTATGCTTTTCACCCATGATACGGCTACGTATAGTTGTCCGTGAGAAAACACCAGCCATAGTAGAAACAATCCTACATGTGTTAATGTTTGTCCTTGACTTTTGTTAATAGTCATTGCAACTGGGAATTGTCTACGATTAAATTTAAACGGCATCTTATTATTTGATGTCCATGAGTACCAACTACATGATCTAATAGATATTAGAAGCTTAGGGTTTAGTTTTCTAGTAATTTTTTTTTGGAAAAAAAGGATAGATATATTGTTGCAACTTAGAGCTTTAAATATTCAAGAAGGACACGTTTTAATGTTGCAACAGGGCTTCGGCTCTTTTGGCATAGGTTTCGTATACACGGAACAGTTGAGAATGATTTCAAATTAAATCCGGTCGAGTAAACAACTTTGACTAATGTCTAAATAAGAGATAAAACAAAAAAGTACCATTTTATCAACTTAATATCTAAACTAAAAGCTTAAATACAACTGACCATAAATAGACATTAGATAAAATGTATATTATTCGTTCAGGGTAGAAGGAATGGTTAGCTTCACAAATATCTCTTGCCATCATTGGTTTGTTGGTAAACTCAAATATTATTCTCCAGTTAAAGGAGTCCTCACGGTTCTGAATTTTCTTCTTTTGGTCGAAGTTCTTAGAGTGTGTACAGAGGTAGACTCAAATATTGCGTCAATCAATGGTGATTGAGATGAAACTGCAAAGTGAGGCAAATTCTATTCAAATGACCACCGTTTTTTGCGCATATACTTCTGTATCACATCTAAGAAGCGGGTTACATGAGCCAGGTTACAAATATGACACACATGTACCATATAAGGTTATAGTGGAAAAATTACTTGTTGAAAAGCAAACAATGCGGATGTACATGCATAAGTGTTAGGTGCCAACCTACAATAAAAGACTTTTTTAAAAGAAATTTAGATGTGGCTTTCAGCTCCAGACATCCCTTTAATAAGTAGTTTTAAGTGAAATAAAGTGTTTTCAACAATATGGCTAAAGTTGGTTATTCCAAAACTACTATTTTTTTCAGCAATAAGGTTGAAGTTGCTTATTCCAAACTGCTAAATTTTAAGTTTTGTGTTCCTAAGAAACCCTTAAGAAACCCTAAGGCCTAAACTTCCACTAATCTATTACATGCAATGCCTCAAATTTCGAGAAATTTATGTATATGTGATGATTGGTTGAGGATTAATGAGTTTTGTATATTTGTCATTAGTTTAGTTATCACAACATCTATGAAAGTACCACCATAACAATCTTGATCATTGTCAACTTCGTCATCACCTAATGGTTCTAAAGACACCCTGAGAATCACAAACCGCAAGTTATGTTCAAAAGCTAAATTCAAAAAATCAAATTACTAAGTTGGTCTTATAGCATGATATCACTGTCATAATGGATTCGGTTTGGAACAGGTCATTCTTTGACGGTCAAAACATTAGGTTGACATGAAAAAAAATTGTCCATTGGTTTAGAACTTATTAAAGATAGCTATTGTTTTCATAAAGATATACAAACAATATTCACATAATGATTATCTACATCCATTAATATTATAGTAAAGGGTGCATGCACTAAACAGAGGCTTTAGGATAATTGTATCTACTTCGGCCCATTTTACAGGTTCCATTTAAAGCTAAATAGTTTGCGCGACTGACACGTGTGATGCATCTTCTAAACGTCAACACGAACCTGATTTAGCCTTCTCAATTCCCGTGATGTTGGCCTGTAATAAAACTGAATTGAATGTGAAGTAAAGAAATAAATTTCACAACATCCGCTCTAAGCATAGGTTTAAAGCACCAACTTTTACGCATACCTTTTGGTAAATAATTGCATGATTTCTATCAACAAATTGTAGATAACCCGTATGGATCGGATATAAAATGACACCACATGACCAAGTATCTCATGTGTCAGTCACTGGTCTCGAGGGCTACATAGTTAGGACTCGTACACCTTTTACATGCTTAATATGACACCACTACCTTTAGTATTACATGCATATGATCCAATGGTGAATTATATTTTCTCATATATATAAGAGGTTTATTAAATTCAATCTACCTCCACGATGAGGCTGTGTCATATGATAACCATCTGATCGAACTACATCTTCTACCCAAAACTATGGCATAAATATTAGCACCTATTTTATGTCCTTGAGATATATGGATATATGGTACTTGATATGCAAACAGAATTCAAATATGATCCATATTCAGTTTTTAATCCTTCTCCCACAGCAAATCTGGCATGCCTGCTCAAATTAGAATAAAATTATAACAAATTACCCAACTTCGGTTTTGATGTCCCAAGGACGTGAAGCTCTGGTAGCTTCAAATCTCATAAGCACATCCAAACACTATCTACATGTTTCGCTGAAAGCTATCGACTTCAACTATTTCATTATTTCATATAGCATAATGACTTTCAAAATCAATGCCAAAACGGAATACATATAAGAGATTACTTACAGTCCAGAGAGTGAATACTCTTGTGTTTTTATCTCCATTAAAATCCAGGCTGGCCTGAAAATCAGTAACATTTAAACATCGTATCACCAATTATCCAATATTATTACATTTTTGTATGAAAATTTCACATAATCATCTAAAAAAAAATTCACAAAATGACAGGGTTGACCTTACTTTTTTAACCCGTTAGAGGACAGTTGTAATGATGAGGAAAGCATGAGTTTTCAACCATATCATCCATGAACCATGCCTACAATACAAATCCAATAACACAACCCATAGTGATAGTCAACCCATTTTATCTATTAAAAAAAATCAAAAGTTTATTATTTACCTGAATTTAGTGAAATTCAAAAAATTGTGGCCGATGCTTACTTACCCAAGTTAACTCTTCCATAGGTGAATAGAAACCTGAGGTTGTAGCACGCTCTGAAGCAGCGAATCCTAACATATAAGGATGAACTCAGAAGATGCCGCAACCATATATAAGTACAGTACAGTTAATACATAGATAGAAAAAAGTGAGCCGGTTATATACACTGTAGCAGCAGCCTGTGGCATGGGGCAGGAATTGAAACCAGAACATTGATTAGGGAGTGTATGTGGATACCCAATAAGACCACATGAATGGCCTAAGTTCGTAACACTGCTGTCTCATGGTGAACAGCCACCCGAGGAAGGAGCGGGTACATCACGATAGTCTGTGTACCGAAATCCAGTATTTTCGGGTCTGAGTATTACAGCCTGTAAATAACAGCAATACATACAAACAGAAGTATTAACAAACAACATATGCTACAAAACTTGGAACATAGTAGAGAGAAACACAACTTCGGTTTTTCATTTCTCTGTGAATGAGTGAGTAAAAGTGTTTGTCATAATAATGTGTTATTTCAGCATCTGACGAGGCTTACACACATTATTGTTAGCCAACGGTGAGATAGTTTTGGTTTGGCATCATCAAAGACACCACATCATATAAGGGTAGTCGTTTGTGTCCTTTGATATACCACCCCCTAATTTAAAGCAGCTGATGCACCGACCACTGATCATTAGCAATATATCCCAAACACCACCTCTGATTGCTATAACCCATTGATTCAGTTTCAACCCAATCATGCTTAGCCTGATAAACACCATCACTGATTTTTAACACACCCGGATATAAGCTTGTGTACCATCTATTTCATATGCACACTCATCAGAGACTCAACTGTCATAAACACCCTTACTCAATCAGGTTCAGAGACACGGGTTTAGAGTCTCATTTGGGTTCAACGTTTAACTTTTTAGTGGTTCACATTCAGTTTCCAATGGTTCAGTGACGCCATGGTTTCAAGGAATTTACAGATTTCAGAAACCTTATCAGACCACCTGTTAAAAACATTTTCCTTTACAGCTCCCAAAGCTCTTGGTACTAAAACTCAGTCAAAGAACTTAAAAGTTGACCAAACCTCGATTATCTGGTCCAACTCAATGTTGAGAACTTGATTGAACTGTGACTCGCTGACACCATCCCTAAGATTTGGCACAAAATAAGTTAATAGAAGCTTTAAAACCTGATTTTTTACCAACATAATATTGGCAATACCGTTCAGGTGGTTATTTACCTGAAAATGATGATTTGGCTTTCGTTTAGCTGAGTTCACATAGAAATTCAAAAGTAACTCTCTGCTAGAAAAGCAAATATCCATATGAAAACCAACTATTGAATCTAAATATTAGTTTGTAAGCATGTTAAATCAAAATAGTCATCGCACCTCATGATGCCATCATCTTCGGTATCCGAAACCTTCTACTGTGTCAAGCTTCTAGAGAATTGAGGAAGTTTGTTTTGAGGTGCTTAAGTATCTTGACGTAATTTGGGGTAAAATATCTTCCTCAGGTGTGTTTTTTTTTTTTTTTTTGAGCCATGGTGTAGAAATACCTACTTCTAGATTTGAATTTATGTTATGTATGTGTAGGACTAAAGGAATTAAACTTATGGATCATATAGTGTATTCAAAATTAATGGTTGCAGTTTAAGGGTAAATGTGTACTAAAGTGTGTCTTAGGTCAATTACTCAATCTTATATTCCTTGTTGTCAGATGTATCCAAGTTGCGAAAAGGGGCATTCATTCCCGTTGCTAATGCGACACGCTTAGCAAGTCCAAATGGTATTTTTCTCCATCTAACGGTAGATCTTTTCCCACTTGCATTCGAACTTCCTTCACGCTACCTGCAATTTGTGAAGATTATGCGAGAATTGGGACTTAAAGATAAACTATCAGTTTCTTCCGCGATGAAGATTCTTACCGGGCTTCAAAAGTGTTCTGGTTATCAGAGTCTTAATGTGAATGAACTCCGTTCAGTGATGAATTTTCTTCAATTTTTTTATAATGAGACCATAGAGCAGCCAAGAATAGATAGATCCAACTGGGAATCACAGTTGTTTAAACTAAAATTGCTATAGAAAATTCTCCTTCTGAAGTGCTGAATAAAAAAACTATATATGGGTAAAATGAGGAAGGAACCTCTAGAAGTTAGCATATCAATGAGACGAGTTTCTACTAAACAAACTTCTTCCCAAAAATATTTTTGGACACTTTTCCAAACAGCAATGCTTGATTTGGATCTAGCAATTTTTTAGTTTTTTATTTCGGCAAATATACAAAAATTTCTTTGGATGGTATAAATGTACAGATAAGATCAGGAAAATGAATACAAATAATCTGTCAGTGTGGGTTTTTATTCTAACATAAACCCATGTAATCTGAGATTCTGATCTCTCTATATTGAGTAAAATATAAGGATATTTCTTCAAAACGGGTCTAACAGTGTAGGTCAGAGGGGGTGAACTGTTAGCACAAATTCGACTCTTTTTAGAAGTAGATCGTTTAAATTTTCGAGCATTACCTATTAATATGGTCTCATACCATTGATTAATTTTGTAGGAGATTGATGGTGTTGAATGCCTTCAGAATCTTGAAGAGATTGGACCTGTTTAATTGGCATCCATTAGACAGAAGTTGCTAAATAGGTCATTTCAAGTTGCTGTATCAAGTGTTCTCAGCAATGTCTCTAGCAGTACTCTGGGATCTAAAAATCTTGATTTCCCCACGCTGAAAACGTCACTTAAATGTGTTGCTAATAGATTGCAGTTCGTGCAATGTGTGTATACCCGCTTTTGGCTCCTTCCAATGTCTTTAGACATCACTCGTGTGTCAAATGAGTCCGGTATCCCAGAATGGGACAGTGGGCCCAGTCACCGTGCCCTCTACTATGTCAGTCGTTCACCTACTTGTATGCGAATTGCTAAACCACCAAGTTATATATCCGTCCTTGATCTGGTTGTGAACCTGTCCTGAACTAAGTAGTAGCTACCATTGGAAACAGTGCAATGTGAGTGCTGGGTCAGATTTCGTCCCATGCCTTAATAACCTTGAAGCTATTAAGAGCCTTCCAACCACTATGCATTATGAACATAGAGAAAGACACTGTCCTCAGGAAGTGAAAGAAAAGTTTCTACATATTCAATATTTTTGTTTTGTAAATTTTACTGTTGTTCGACCATTACTACCATGTTCAACCATTACTAACCTGTTTCAAATGCTCCATGGTTTTCATCTGATGATGAAAAAAAAATCACTATTAATTGTACTCCTATTATTCTAGATATGCACACATGCACTTCAAATCTCCAACTTTAAGCTGCAAACTATAGTAATGCTTATGATTATTATTACAAGTTAAAAGGAAATAGTATGCACGTATATTATGCAGCTACCATGATAAGCATCACTTCAGTTTGTAAATTGTTGCAAGACACCACGCATAGTGAGCGAATGGTTCTAGAAAAATAGCTCCTTTAATCTCTTTAGTAGTTTTTGAAGCACACCAATGATAAACAAAACTGTTTATCGTGTCTTATTAAAAAAGTAGATAATTAGGCAAAGAATATAAGGGTAAAAAGATGACATACTGATTAAAACCTTCATTCGCCAAATTTTCAAGTGTGCTCATAATTAAAGCTTCAACTTTTGGAATGTTTTCTTCTGAAACACCCTTCAGTCCAATACTAAACTGAGGCTGAAGAAGCTCATCTTCTATTCCACCACCAACAATGGCATCACCCAAACCACTTTCAAGCAAAATTTTCCTCAAAGGTGAAGCGGGAGTTCCCAACAACAAATGATCAAGAAACCCGAGTGCAAGCTCAGTTTCTAAGTCTAGAGGCTTATCTGGAGTAACCAATTGACGCATACCATGTGGTTTTTCTTTAAATCACCACCTTCGGCCGCAGGATATTTCTCAACAACTCTAACTGGTTTGGAAAAAAGCTTTTGTGTTTCGATTTTTGATTCATGGCGAGCTGGATTTGCTTCAAACATATTTAGATATTCTGTTTAATTCAAGATAAATAAGAAAAACTTATATGATTCAGAAAATGAGATACATAAAAGATTATTTGATGTACATTCATGAACGAGACGATGTGTTGGCGTTTGTGGGGTTTCTTTATAATAACTAGTATAAAAAGTACTTACATGTAGTTTATTAGAAAATACATAGAGTAAAAGACTTAGTATATTCAAAAAGAATAAATAGAACTTAATTTGTCTTATAGATTTATACAAACTTCGTTTAGGTCGAGCGGTACTTAGTTTTTAGCTTTGTGTTTTCGAAAAAAGGTTTGGTCAATCTCAACAACTCTTTATAGGACGCCGGCTTCCACCACTAAATTTCTTTTTGGTGTACCATACGCAGTTAACCAATGAGGTCTATTCGGAGATCTGAATCTTTGACTCGAACGTGAGCCCAAAGAACTAGTAAACAACAACCCTTGAGGGCGAAGTGGAAACTCCTTTTAAAACGAACTTTCACCAAACCCACTACGGTAACAACCACCACCTTATCTTCTACTCGAAGAAGTCGGAGTCAAATCATAACCTGACTTCCCACAAAGTCTTCTTTTGTAAGGTTTTCAACTTCGAAATTAATACTCGTGTGAACTTTTAAACCGCTTACTTCCAAAATTAGTCATACAGTAGAAAAATGGGAATATAAGAAACGGATTAATAGATGAAAAAATTATTCTGTGCTATTTGTCAAAACAAATAGTAACCACACGAAGTTTTTGATGA
>BPTQ01000001.1:275591871-275640273 GCA_019973895.1 Chrysanthemum seticuspe | reverse complement strand
CATCATTCCTTGCAAATACCGACATAAGGGAAGTATTTGAAACTATTGGGTTTGATTGTTTATTGGATATAAACGAGCAAATTTGCACGGTCTTTATGCTTGAGTTCTACAAGACTATGGGTATAATTAGAAATGATGATGGATCCATCTCAATTGAATTCACCATAAATGGACATGAGTACACTCTTTCACTTGAGGAGTTTGGAAGAATAATAGGGGTTCCATCCGATGGTGTTTGTATGTATTCAAATGAATGGTCGTTGTAGGAGCTACACTCTATGGTTGATCATCACGACATTTATCACACAATAATCCCGGAAGCAACCACGGTAAGGGACACCGTGTTTATGCCAAGAGCATCCCCTTCAAGGGTGACTAGAAAGTCGAAAGTGATCTATAGGGATCCTTTTCAAATGGAGCTTTCGGAGATGTTTGCATTATATAGAAAATGGGAAAATGTGATAAGGGAGAATGTGGTGTGTCTAGTAGGAAACAAGGATCACCCTAACGCATGTCTAAGCTTCATGATCTATTGTCTTGTGACCGAGACCCGCTTCAACATTGCCTACTACATGATCAAGAGAATGGCAAGTGTAAGAAGCATGGACAAGATGGTGCTTCCATATGCAATGCTTCTAACCCGTCTTGCAAAATTCATCTTTGCATTAGACCCCTCTCCACAATACTTGGATCATAGCTTCTGCAATAAGGTTATGGTACCATTAACCGAGGGTAGAACAACAAGGTTTATGGTGGAAGGCAAGAGGCCACACCCACCCACGGATTCCTCGGATGAAAGGGAAAGGCAAAGAGAAGGTGGAGGTGAAGGGAGTAGTAGCAACCCACTTGATAATATCGATCTTGACCCCTTGGACTACATTAACCAATTGCCAAACATCCCTAATGAATCACCCGAATGGCAACAAACCAAGGGAATCTTCAAATGCTTCGCCAATTTCTTGAGGAAGAAGAAGTGAAGATAGTTCGATAAAGAGTGGAGGACGGGTGAAGAAGTGAAGGAGGAAAAGAAAGGTAAGACCTTAGGAATCTAGTGTATGATAAACAATCTCAAACAATGGTTTGTAAACACTTTAAACTATACTTGTAGTATGTAGGTATTGCCATACATTGGCACTAAACATCCTTACTTGGGTGTTTGGAAAATGAGATTTTACGACCTCTTGGAGTGGTCGTCGTCACTCATTTTAGGAATTTTAGTTCTTCCTACTTTGATTATTAATTATATTAGTTGTGTTCTTGTATTTAGTTCCCATAGAAATAACTAGGAGAAGCATTTACTAAGAAGTGCAAAATTGCACATTTGCTGAAAGCCTTCTGATCTGCAGTAGGCGGATCCCAACATTTGTACTAGACGGATCCCTCCCAGAAGGGAACCGTGGGATCCGTGGTATCTGATATACAATACAGATTTAGGTACTTCAAAATAGTCTACTAGATCACCTCAAACAAGTCAAACACAAGATACTAGATCCAACTAAGTCTTTCTCTTATAGTTGAAAACCTCACTCTCATCCATGGCTTATCTAGGATACATCTTTGAAATATCCTTGATTTTTCAACTAGTCAAAACTCACCATATTTCCGCTCCAACACTCACACATTATCTATCACGATTGATAGCACTTAGTTAGATATATTTTTCAATTTTAGCAAATTGATCTCAATCATTTTTTAATCAAAATTAGGGTCAAAAATTAGCTTTTCATTTCTTCTTATTTTTAAGGATTTTAGTAAAAACCTATTAGGACATCATCTGACTTCTAGGACTTGTTATCACCATTTCTCCTCATCAAATTAAATGGAATCATTATCAAACATATAGTTAGATTACCCAAAGTCAAATTTTCTTGGCCAAAACCATCATTAAGCACCATTACTTGTTATGGTTAAGGATTTGAGACATCCAACAGCTAAATACTTCAAAATTAAGTCAAACCCTCGAAATCCATTAAGAACAAACCTTACAAAAGCATAATAATTTCACCTAGACCTGTCTGATAGCCGGATCCCTGGTCTTTAACTAGGCGGATCCCTACTGAGAGGGATCCGCGGGATCCGTAGATGCAGAGAGCATAAATCAGCTTCTATATTCAAACTCATGTCACCTTTTGGTTCTCTAACCACTCTTAGCATACATTAATTATTCACCTAGAGCTGATCAAAACCTCAAGAGCATGCCTAGTCTTCTAAGTGGTCAAGAATTTAATTCCCAAATTCAAATTACTCTTTATAAACTAAACAATCTTAGGTTTATGGCACCATCCTCAATTACCTTTCAAAAATCAGAAATTAGAAGCTCACATTAGCACCTTCATCACCATGACTAAAGCTCTTAGCAACAACTCCTCAAACATAGGATCATCCAAAAGAAAGGGCCAAATGATTCATGAAATTTCATCCACCGAAACATCTCCCATTAGAGATAATGACTCTAGAATCCCACCTCATCAAACCCATCCAACAAAAGCTAAGAGAACCGCAAGGATTAGCATCAAATCTTTCCAACTAGAAAAGGGATCATCTAGTTCCAAACCAAACATGGATAGTTCTAGCAAGCCATCAAAACCTTCATTCATTGAGAATGGACTACACTCATTGAATGAGCCTCTTCCGCATCCAAACATATATTCATATTTCATTCATCACCAAGAACCTCCCATTCACCAACCTTTTCATTGAATCGGGAACCACCTACAACACCAACTAGCCCATCATGGGAGACAAGGAACAACCTTGATCATATGGAAGAAGCTCCATTACCACCCTCATTCTTAGAACCTCTCCCTACTTCTCAAAATGAAGACCCTCAAACACACATTGAGCCCCCTCAAAACATCCTTTTTCCTTCGGGGCCAAACCAAGACAATATTTGCCCAAATTGTCTAAAAACTCAAGGACTTGTTCAAGAAGTACGAAATGAGATACATTTCATGTTCAATCATCTTCTTGCAAAGTTGGATCAATTCAACAAGTCCACCCATCCCTAGACTTAAGCACATTGTCACATTCTAAATCCCGAAATGAGATTAGTATTAGTAGTACTTATATGGCTAAAGTTCATTCTCTTAGTTTTTAGAGATTTGGTTGTGTATCTCTTGTTTTATTGAATGAATACTTATATGCTATGATTATTATGTGTGTTGTGCTTGTTATATTGTACATATATCTCATTCCCTCAAATAGCACTCCTTGACATTTCTTCACTGCTGAAGAAACTGTAACAGATAGCCGGATCCCTTCCAGATAACTAGACGGATCCCTCCTTGAAGGGAACCGTGGGATCCGTGGTACAGAAGCACAAATTTCTACTAACTTGAGTCTCTTTTGCAGGAAATTATGCACTATACTCTTGTTTTTCTAACCTTTGTTTTGTAGTTATTCAAAATACACATGAAGATATTGACACCATAAAGCTAGGGGGAGCTTTGTGTCAAATGACATTGCAAAATCATTTGCAAACTTAATCCTATTTTGGGTTACACTTCATGACACCCCATTGCAACATTGCAATATTTAAGGGGGAGCACGTTCTCGTCACTTAGACGAACCATTTGCAAACTTAATTCCAAACACAATTAGTTTATTTTACGTTATGTCCTTGACGCCCTTTCAAAGGGATGGACTCGTCAAGGGGGAGTTAAGACGAGTACCATTCCCGTCACTTGCTCTCTTTACATTTTTACATTTTTTTTATATATAAATTGTGTTAGTTTCTTTTAACACTTTTTGTTTCGACAAAAAAGGGGAGAAGAAAGTAAAAACTACAAATTCAAACTTTTACGAATTTTAGATTTTTCCTTAAAGTAATTTTATGTTTTGTCATCAACAAAAAGGGGGAGATTGTTAATACAAATAAGCCGTGAAAACGTTTATTTATATTTTACGATCTTCAAATGTTTTGTCGATAACAAATATAAAATCATTTTAACGAAACAAATAGAGTACGTAAATAGTTTGAGTTAATAGTTTTCTAACACACTTACGCTCTCACATAAAACACTAAAACAAGTATAAGTGATTTTATGATTTAGATACATATGTACAACAACTAGTGTTTACATATTGGGTTAAACATATACTTAAACTAAGTATACTAAAATGGGTAAAAACTAAGTGTATGCTAAATTGGGTAAATACAAGTATATACTAAATGGGTAAATACTAGCAAATGGTTTTGACCCATAACCCATGGTTTTATATATACCACTTAACCAAGTTCATTTTATCCTCAAGATACATTGTATCTAGAAAGAAAACCATGGATCAACCCATAACCCATGACCCATGACCCTTAACCAAAAATACCCATGGGCAAAGAGGAGCGGACCACGGATCCCTAGCTTTGTGCTAGCCGGATCCCTTGTGGTAGGGATCCGTGGGATCCGGGGAAACAGAAGAGAATTTCCTCTATAAATAGAGAGCCATTTCTTCCTTTCTATGTGTGCTTTTAATATATACTTCCCCAAAGTATTCTAACCCTCTAACCTCAGATCTAAGTGATCTATGTAGTTTGTCTTTTGTTTTAGTGTGATCTACTAGGTTCCTCCTAAAGGAAAGATCACCACCTCTTGAAGACGTGCAAGCTCAAAGTCCATGAGTTGCCATGCTTCGTCATCATCAAGACTACCAAGGTTATCTTGTTGATAGTTCTTCCTTTCACCATAGATGTTGAGTTGAAGGCATTAGTGAAGAATGTCGAAAGTGTCAAGATGAAAGCATTAGTGAAAGGTGCTCATCATCCGTGTCAAAGCATTAGTGAAGGATGCTAAAGGTGTCAAGACGAAGGCATTAGTGAAGGGTGCCAAGCGTTGTGTCAAAGGCATTAGTGAAGGATGCCAAAGAATCAAATCAAGTAGCATTTGGGAAGAATGCCTAGGTCGTATAATCGATGAGGTGCATCGTTATACATATATGTATTTGTTTATAAACAAGGATGGTGATATCCTTGATGGTGTTGTAACAAGGAGTAGATCTCCTTGAGATTAGGTGTTGTGTCATGAAGGTGTAGTTCACCTAAGGTGTGAAAGAACTAGGTACTTAGCCTAGTACCTAATAAAGGGTAGGTGACATGGTGAAGGATTAGTTCTCCTAAGGTGTGAAAGAACTCGGTGGTTAGCCTAGAACCATATAAAGGGTAGGCGACGTTGTGTTAGGTGTGGTTCGCCTTGGTGTGAAAGAACTCGGTATTTAGCTTTGTACCGGAAAAAGGTTAAGCGACGTTGTGAAGGCTTCTCCGCCATAAGGAGTTGGTGTAGTGTTTACGAACTCTCGAGTAGGTGACTCGGGGAGTGGAGTAGGGCAAGGAAGGTGTCTTTGTAGCCGAACCACTATAAATACTTGTGTCGTGGTGATGTGCTTCTAACTCTTTAACTTTCATTACACGTTTATATATCTATCTATCAACGTCCAACATAAACAATCAAATAGATTGACATAAGTCGATCTAAATATTTAAAAGGAAGTTTTAAATTGGTGAAACTATTCAACCCCCCCTTCTAGTTTTCCACACCGTGGACTCTTCATCTTCGTCCCCATTGGTCCTCATGACGGACAAAGGTATCTCTCGTAATCCCTCTAACCCACAAGCTAAGTCATGGAAACCATGTATTCATTTTGCTAAGGGTGCGTGCCGGTTTGGGATGGGGTGCAAATTTGTTCATGATTCTAATGCTAAGCCACGAATGGGTCATACAAGTGGGGATAACAATACTGAGGAAATTATCCTCAAACTTTTAAGCAAATTAGGTTTTCCTGGCAACCAATCCTCACGTCCTATGGCTTCTGGAAATGGACCAGGTCCTTCAGCTTATTTCACTCAGGCCCAACACTACACTCAAAGCCCATCTCACTACACCCAACAAACAAACCCAATCCACCACCTTATACCTCCACCAGGCTTCATTAGCCCATCCGCGGCCCACACCACTTTTACTCCTCAAACGGTCCAGCCCAGTCCCAACAACCAGGCCCACACCGTACCTGGTACTGTTCATCAGACAAACCCGTTTGCTACAGCCCCCGTTCATCAGTCTCACGCTGCTCCCATGGGTCCCACATCTCAACCTTTAGGGCACTCTCACATGTCGGGGCAAGAAACACTTTTACCTCATGCATTTGCCGTTGGGACTCTACATGATCCAACAACAGGTGCCTGGAACATGGATACAGGTGCGAGCTTACATCTCAATGCATCTGTTAATAGTCTTAGTAATGTTTTTAATAAGTGTATAGATCCGTCTGTCTCGGTTGGTGATGGATTCTCTATTCCTATCATCAATACGGGTCATAGCATTTTGCCAACTCCATCTCGTCCTCTTCACCTAAATAATGTGCTTATTACCCCCCATATTGTCAAAAACTTAATATCTGTTCGCCAATTTTTTCGTGATAATAACTGTACAGTTAAGTTTGATCCTTTTGGTTTTTCTGTTAAGGATTTCATGACGCGTTGGGTTCTTCTCCGATGTGATAGCTCGGGTGACCTCTACCCTGTCACAGCTCCATCTCCCATTCCTCAAGCTCTTCTTGTCAGTCAGCACACGTGGCATCAGCGCCTTGGGCATCCAGGAAGCGAAGTGCTACGCCGTCTTGTTTCCAACAATTTCATTTCGTGTAATAAAGAGAAGCCTCCTGTGCTTTGCCATGCTTGCCAGCTTGGCAAACACGTCAGACTTCCATTCACTAGTTCTAATACTGTCATTAATGCATGTTTTGATATTATTCATTCTGATGTTTGGACTTCACCTATTCCCAGCCTTTCAGGTTTTAAGTATTATGTATTGTTCTTGGACCATTATTCACATTTTGTATGGGTTTATCCTTTGATTAACAAATCTGATGTGTTGTCTAAATTCTCATTGTTTCGTAACTACGTTCACACTCAATTTAAGTGTGAAATTCGGTCGTTTCAGTGTGATCATGGAGGAGAGTTTGATAATCGAACCTTACACAAACTTTTTGCCGATAATGGCATACAGTTTCGTTTTTCCTGCCCCAAAACATCTCAACAGAACGGCAAGTCCGAACGAATGCTTCGCACCATCAATAACCTCATCCGAACCTTGCTTTTTCAAGCCAACCTCCCACCAACATTTTGGGTTGAAGCGCTTAATATGGCTGTCCAGTTACTCAATCTCTTACCATCCACCTCAATCAACAACGACATCCCGTATACTCGTTTGTTTGGCCAAAACCCAGATTACAGCCTGTTACGTACTTTTGGCTGCTTATGTTACCCACACCTATACCCAAATCACAAACTTGAACCCTGTGCCACACCTTCCATTTACTTGGGCCAAGCATCAAACCATCGCGGATATCGCTGCCTTGACATACAGACCAACAAAATCATAATCTCTCGCCACGTAACTTTTGATGAGACGGTCTTCCCATATGGTACCCCAACACCCTCATCAGCACCTACATACACTTTCCTTGATGACTCACCTGACATAAACCCCCTCTTCAACCCGATGTAACTCCACCCACTATCGATCCCGTTATGCCTACACCTACCAATACTCTACAACCTGAACCAGTCAACAATACACCTCCCTCACCAACCACTGCTCAACCAACACCTAACCAACACCTAACCAACACCCTCTTATTATTCAGGAACCACCTCACAACCCAAACCCTGTCTCAACTCATCCCATGGTCACACGATATCGTGTCGGGACTAACCGTCCCCCTGAATGACTCAACTTGCATGTCTCCTCGGTGTCTCCATTACCCAAATCATACCATGATGCGTCCAGTGATCCAAATTGGCATAATGCTATGATTGATGAATATTCTGCACTTATTAAAAACAAAACTTGGACTCTTATTCCACGACCCGAGAGCAGTAACATTATTCGTTGCATGTGGCTTTTTCGCCATAAGTTTTTAGCTGATGGTACTCTTAGTCGCTACAAGGCCCGTCTTGTGGCGAATGGCAACAATCAAGTGGAGGGGATTGATGTTGATGAGACTTTTAGTCCGGTTGTAAAGCCAGGCACCATCCGGACCGTCTTGAGTTTAGCTGCTTCTAGACATTGGCCGATTCATCAGCTAGATGTCAAGAATGCTTTTTTACATGGGGATTTATCTGAGACTGTTTATATGCATCAGCCTCCGGGGTTTCGGGATCCTGAGCATCCTGACTATGTTTGTTTACTACAGCGGTCTCTCTATGGGCTTAAGCAGGCACCTAGAGCATGGTTTCAACGTTTTGCCTCTTATATGACTCGGGTTGGATTTGGTCATAGTCGTTGTGATTCATCGCTGTTTATATACAGACAAGGGACAGACACTGCATATCTGTTACTATATGTTGATGATATCGTTCTCACTGCTTCTTCAGAGACTCTATTACAGCGGATTATTCATTCACTTCATCAGGAGTTTTCCATGACAGACCTAGGGCCTCTTAATTACTTTTTGGGCATTTCAGTTACACGGGACTCTACTGGGTTGTTTTTATCACAGAAGAAATATGCTACTGAAGTTTTGCAGAGAGCTCATATGCTTGCTTGTAACCCCTGTCGGACTCCTGTTGATACTGACTCTAAACTGGGGACTGAGGGAGATCCGGTTTCTGATCCGACTTTATACAGGAGCCTTGCTGGCTCGCTACAGTATCTCACCTTCACCAGACCGGATATATCGTATGCTGTTCAGCAGGTTTGTCTCTTCATGCATGATCCTAGGGAACCTCATTTTTCTGCTCTCAAGAGGATATTGAGATATGTTCAGGGTACGCTTGACTATGGGCTTCAGTTGTATTCTTCATCTCCTACTGAGTTACTTGCCTATTCTGATGCTGATTGGGCTGGTTGCCCCACTACCCGTCGGTCCACTTCCGGCTACTGTGTATTTCTTGGTAATAATCTCATCTCCTAGTCTTCTAAGCGTCAACCAACGCTAAGACTGTGGGGGAGTATTAGCCCGGTCCTCTTGTTATGCGCTTCAGCCCATTCTATGGAATATGAATCAATCATGTAATCTGTATATATGTATCTCCTGTATTTGAGAAGTTCAATCAATCAAAACAATAAACATTCCATTCAATAATGTATCTCTTAATATTCAGTGTTTGTTAATATTCAACATGGAACTGTCATTAGGCTTTTAAACAACAAAGACATGGTTGGTTGTTTAGGTAGGCTTTACCAAAGTATCTCAAACTTAAACGATGACTACATGCAACCTAACCAAGAAAAAGATGTTGTCTTAAAACCAAAATCTTCGCTTTCATTCGCTTCATCTCAAGTTCCTTTGTTGCCCGCTGGTGAATGGTGTTCTACGTTGCCTCCCCCGACAACTGCAAAGGGATTTTACACTTGCAAGAGTTGTACAAACTCTGTATTCTCACCAACTTCTTCTCGTGGTTGTACAAGTTGTGGCCAAACGATGACTAAGATTGTAACACACTATGTTCCCAAGACTTCTGCATCTTTGGTTCCTACTACGGGTGAAGGTAGTGGATTTGTAAAAGGGGTTGTAACCTATATGGTTATGGATGATTTGGTTATTGCTCCTATGTCTACTATCTCTAGCATAAATTTGCTTAAAAAGTTTAACATCAAGGATGTCAATGCTTTAGAGGAGAAAGTTGTTAGACTTGGCATGAATGAGGTAATAATTTTTTTTTATCTTATTCTTTGGAATTTGGGAGTTACATTAACTTCATTTCGTGGTGTGATCTACATGCTTATAGTTTTTAAAGATAGTTAAAATAAGGGCCCATTCTGTCCAGCATTCTTACATACTCCACATCATTTTACACACAACATGTTAGGCGGACACAATCGTGACCTAGCTACCACGACCTTGCCACATCAGTTTTCTCCCTCTGACGTCGTCAGACCTAACGACGACTAAGTTGCCCCAGTCGGTGATCAAGTTTTAAAAAAAAAAAAAAAAAGAAAAAAAAGAAAAAATAAGAAATGTGTTTGTGCAAATCGGTCGTATTTGTGACCCATATTTCCAAAACAAGCTCGACCGACCGATATTCTTGATATTGCCACATTGGGCTCGCCCGACTTTAAAGTCGGTCGACCCATGCATGTGACCGATTTTATGCCCTCGACTGTGGTTAGCCTTAGTTAACATATATGCATGACCAACAAGCAAGGACAGAACTAGAACCAGATATGACCGGGTGTACAAATTTTTTGAAACCATACTACACATTACCAGGGGCGGAGCCAGGATTTCAAGTTAGGGGGGGCGAATTTTTTTTTTTAGATCATAGTTCGAAGAAATATAGCAAAACATTAAATTCCTTAAAAATAGACAAAGAATCAAATATCTCATAAAAAAAGAAGTACCGCCATAAACTAAATTAACTTACATCATACTTCATTATTCTTAATAAAATTCCAATGAACTTGACTTTTAATCCTTTATGTCATGAACTAACCTGCAATTGACAAAAAATAGTTAAGATATAAAAACATAACTTTTTATGTCATTAATAAGTAATTCGTTTTTAAGAATAATAACAAGAAACTTTACCTTGCGCTTCTTCATCATTTGGACACGTCTTTGTGATTTGGAGTAAAAGTCATCAATTATTTTCTCTATACAAAGGGTACCAACAATCTCCCTTTCGATGCTAATAATCATACTACTTTTAAGAAAGTCATCGCTCATGGTAGTACGTAGTCTTGTTTTCACAAGTTTCATCTTTGAAAAAGCTCTTTCAGATGTTGCAGTTGAAACAGGAAGAGTTAATATAAGACGAACCAATCTATCAATCAAGGGATACATTTCCGACTTCTCCGTTATTTGCAATCCTCTACACAACTCTGAAAGTGAACTAACATTCTTCAATCTTGGATCACTATCAAGCTCATAATGTTGCAACTCAAGTTTGAACTCAATTCTTTCTTGTTCAGTAAAATCCAAAGGGTAGTACTTTGTTACCAGTTTACATATGTCATCAGCATTGAACGATTTCTTTGGATCCAGAGTAACACTAAGACGAAGAAGCTCTGAAACAGACTCATTAAATCTGTTGTTTAACTCTTGCAACTGACTATCAATAGCAACTATAAACACATCTACCCGATAGTGATGCTCTACACTCACATCATCTTTCTTATGACGAGACTGAATCACATCTCTATAAGTCGCGTTCATATCAGGAATTGGAATGTTATGTTTGCCACAAAAACAAACAACTTGATCTAGAAGTGATTCCCACCCATTATCCCTTAGATTTTGAATCAATGTCTTCGTAGTTGAAACTAAAGTCAATGCATTGACAATATCTTGAGACTTATTTTGCAAAAATTTGCAAAGCTTGTCTGTAATCTCCATTATCTTCTTCATAAGATGCAAAACCAGAACAAAATCAAATGATAATAGATGTGTAAGAGCATATTTAGCATCACCTTTTTGAGGACCAGTAGACCGTCCAAGAAAAATGTCATTCAATACCACACGGGTTGGACCAAACAATCGCAACAAACTACAAATAGATTTGAAGTGTGAACTCCATCTAGTATCTCCGGCCTTTTGTATGTTTTGCATTTGATTAGATCCTCTTCCACCTTCAAGTTCTCCCATTTCAGCTAGATGTGTTATTTCAGCAAGTTGAGCATCTTGTAATTGATCATTACGCTTAGTAGAAGAACCTATTACATTAACGATGAAATTCAAATGCTTAAAAAATGTATGCACCTCAGACACATCTTTGGATGCTGCAACAAGAGCTAGTTGCAACTGATGAGCAAAGCAATGTACGTAGTAAGCATAAGGACATTCATTCAAAATCAAAGCTTTTAGCCCATTCCATTCTCCACGCATATTACTAGCTCCGTCATATCCTTGACCTCGAATATCTTGAACATCAAGCTTAAGGTTAGATAAAGAAGATAATATCTCATTCTTCAAAGTCAATGCATTCGTATCTTTAACATGAACCAAGTCCAAGAACCTTTCTTTGATATATCCATTTTGGTCTACAAATCTCACAACAATGGCCATTTGCTCTTTCTTGGATTCATCTTGAGATTCATCGACTATCAAACAATACTTTGCCGTCCCAATCTCTTCTCGAATGGCTTCTTGTACCTTCATAGCAAACATTTGCAATAGTTCTTTTTGAATATCAGGTGAAGTATACTTGGCGTTTTGAGGGGCCTTTTCCAACACAACTCTAGCCACATCCTCGTTATATGAAGCAATAAGTTTTACCAGTTCAAGATAATTTCCTCGATTTATTGAAGTGGGTCGTTCATCACTGCCCCTTAAAGGACATGTTTGTAATGTAAGCCATTTAGTAGAATCAATAGTTACTTTAAGTCGTAGCCTGTTATCCATTATTTCTTGTTCTGTTTGCTTATCTATCACGTTCTCTATATGACATACTTTGTTTTTCAAATCTTCATAGCATCTGACTGAAAAATTATGAGCCGAGGCAGGAGTCTTACCTTCATGAGTGACGAAAGGACATTGTTTGCCACTATTAACCTTTCTCCAACTGTTAAAACCTTTTAGAGTAAATGTGTCGGATCCAACTCTCCCTATAGGCTTCCTACCAAAAAGATAACATGGGAAACAAAATGCAGCATCATTCTTATCAGAATATTCCAACCACCAAAATCTTTTAAACCATGTTGCTTGGAAGCTACGGTTATGAAGACCACAAGGAGTAAGAGGATAATGTGATTTAACAAGTTGATAAGGTCCGAGTCTAATATAAGTTCGTCTAATCTCATCTTGTTGGTTTACAGGATAACTCGATATCGGAAGTCGCAAACCTGGATCACGAATCAAAGAGTCTAATTTGACCTCATTGGGATTAAATGTAGCATTTGTATCAGGTTCAACTTGAACTTCATCTGGCTCTTGAACAATATTATCATCATTGGTTTGATCTTGAGTTTGAGTTTCAGTCTCAGTCTCAGTCTCAGTCTCAGTCCCAGTCTCAGTTTGTGTTTGTGTTTGGATTTCGGGGTCTTGAACAACATCTTGTATTCGCTTGTAAAAATAATCAATTGTTCTCTTCTTACTCATGACTCTTGAGACTACCTAAGATCAAAAAAAAAAATTGTAACAAAAGTAAAATACAAGTTAATAATCATAACACTAATTCCTATAAAGTTTGTTAATTTGCTAACTTAGAATTAGAAGTAAATTTGTTGTCAAACGTCAAGTACTCAATAGGAATTTAATACAAGCAATAATAGTCATCAATTAGTGAATAATGAATACCAATTTTTTCAATACTCTCGAATAAGATTTGTACAATTAAATTTTACCCAATTAGTGAATACAATTAACACAAGCAATAATCATACAAGCAATTAATAGTCATGAAGTATTCAAGTTAATAAGTGATCATTAAAGTTCTACAAAAAACTCTTTGTCCAATCGAATAATTCAAGAATACAATACACAAAGACATAAATGTGATCATTAATGAAAACTAAATATTAATAAGCATTCAATACCTTATTAGATGAGACCAAAATTGTGCATTTGTGAATTGTGATCAATGATCGGATGGAAAGAATTGCAAATATAACTTCTTTTTTTCAGAAACTTGTTCGCATAGTATTTGATTTGGCAGAGGCCGAGTTCTAGAATCTCAGATTTTGGGCTTTGTAGTATGGGCTTAATGGGCTAGTTGGGGGGGGGGGGGGGCCTAGCACATGCTAGCTACCCTACCCCCTCCGCCCCTGCACATTACACATTTCGATATACCGGGTGCATTTTAGATGTATTTAGGAAAAATTGATGTTTTTTCAAAAATTAACACCACATCGAAAAAATCCATAGGAGTCCCGGCCACCCACGAGAACCCCATTTTCGTCCCTGCCAATATATACAGTCTAGAGCTACACGCATGTAATATACCTTGTTTTAGATTATAGAATGTATATATGTTAATAGTTATGAATTTTTTCCTTCGAACTTTCTTTCCTGCCAACTAGTTTGTGTTTGAATTTTACTAGATAGCATATACTTTAGATATATTTGGAAGCGCGCATACATGTTACAAACACCAAGGTTGTATGGTCTTCTTAAAAGAGCGTTTTATTTGATTCCATGAATTGTTCAGGTGGAAGATATAAATTAATTCACTATCTAAGAAGCATTCTAAGTTCAGAAAATTCTCTAGTGACCGTCTTCGCTCTGATTGTCTTCGATCATATAGACTATATAGTATGGCCTTTTTTAGGCACCCATCTTCTTAATTAACAAGGGAGTATGATACTATCAAATTTATGTCTTAACTTCCTGGAGTAGTAACTGGGATCAAAATTAGTCAAATACGCAGTTCAATTATTTGGTACTTAAATCCTTTTATGTGGTTGTAGGGCTTGGAGTTATTGAAGCATGCTTTGAGCTCTAAGACAGTGCTGACAAATGTCTTCCTTACTACCCGGACGAGCAGGGGCAGAGCCAGGATTTCAAGTTAGGGGGGGCGAATTTATTTTTTTTAGATCATAGTTCGAAGAAATATAGCAAAACATTAAATTCCTTAAAAATAGACAAAGAATCAAATATCTCATAAAAAAAGAAGTACCGCCATAAACTAAATTAACTTACATCATACTTCATTATTCTTAATAAAATTCCAATGAACTTGACTTTTAATCCTTTATGTCATGAACTAACCTGCAATTGACAAAAAATAGTTAAGATACAGGGGCGGAGCCAGGATTTCAAATTAGGGGGGGCGAATTTTTTTTTTTAGATCATAGTTCGAAGAAATATAGCAAAACATTAAATTCCTTAAAAATAGACAAAGAATCAAATATCTCATAAAAAAAGAAGTACCGCCATAAACTAAATTAACTTACATCATACTTCATTATTCTTAATAAAATTCCAATGAACTTGACTTTTAATCCTTTATGTCATGAACTAACCTGCAATTGACAAAAAATAGTTAAGATATAAAAACATAACTTTTTATGTCATTAATAAGTAATTCGTTTTTAAGAATAATAACAAGAAACTTTACCTTGCGCTTCTTCATCATTTGGACACGTCTTTGTGATTTGGAGTAAAAGTCATCAATTATTTTCTCTATACAAAGGGTACCAACAATCTCCCTTTCGATGCTAATAATCATACTACTTTTAAGAAAGTCATCGCTCATGGTAGTACGTAGTCTTGTTTTCACAAGTTTCATCTTTGAAAAAGCTCTTTCAGATGTTGCAGTTGAAACAGGAAGAGTTAATATAAGACGAACCAATCTATCAATCAAGGGATACATTTCCGACTTCTCCGTTATTTGCAATCCTCTACACAACTCTGAAAGTGAACTAACATTCTTCAATCTTGGATCACTATCAAGCTCATAATGTTGCAACTCAAGTTTGAACTCAATTCTTTCTTGTTCAGTAAAATCCAAAGGGTAGTACTTTGTTACCAGTTTACATATGTCATCAGCATTGAACGATTTCTTTGGATCCAGAGTAACACTAAGACGAAGAAGCTCTGAAACAGATTCATTAAATCTGTTGTTTAACTCTTGCAACTGACTATCAATAGCAACTATAAACACATCTACCCGATAGTGATGCTCTACACTCACATCATCTTTCTTATGACGAGACTGAATCACATCTCTATAAGTCGCGTTCATATCAGGAATTGGAATGTTATGTTTGCCACAAAAACAAACAACTTGATCTAGAAGTGATTCCCACCCATTATCCCTTAGATTTTGAATCAATGTCTTCGTAGTTGAAACTAAAGTCAATGCATTGACAATATCTTGAGACTTATTTTGCAAAAATTTGCAAAGCTTGTCTGTAATCTCCATTATCTTCTTCATAAGATGCAAAACCAGAACAAAATCAAATGATAATAGATGTGTAAGAGCATATTTAGCATCACCTTTTTGAGAACCAGTAGACCGTCCAAGAAAAATGTCATTCAATACCACACGGGTTGGACCAAACAATCGCAACAAACTACAAATAGATTTGAAGTGTGAACTCCATCTAGTATCTCCGGCCTTTTGTATGTTTTGCATTTGATTAGATCCTCTTCCACCTTCAAGTTCTCCCATTTCAGCTAGATGTGTTATTTCAGCAAGTTGAGCATCTTGTAATTGATCATTACGCTTAGTAGAAGAACCTATTACATTAACGATGAAATTCAAATGCTTAAAAAATGTATGCACCTCAGACACATCTTTGGATGCTGCAACAAGAGCTAGTTGCAACTGATGAGCAAAGCAATGTACGTAGTAAGCATAAGGACATTCATTCAAAATCAAAGCTTTTAGCCCATTCCATTCTCCACGCATATTACTAGCTCCGTCATATCCTTGACCTCGAATATCTTGAACATCAAGCTTAAGGTTAGATAAAGAAGATAATATCTCATTCTTCAAAGTCAATGCATTCGTATCTTTAACATGAACCAAGTCCAAGAACCTTTCTTTGATATATCCATTTTGGTCTACAAATCTCACAACAATGGCCATTTGCTCTTTCTTGGATTCATCTTGAGATTCATCGACTATCAAACAATACTTTGCCGTCCCAATCTCTTCTCGAATGGCTTCTTGTACCTTCATAGCAAACATTTGCAATAGTTCTTTTTGAATATCAGGTGAAGTATACTTGGCGTTTTGAGGGGCCTTTTCCAACACAACTCTAGCCACATCCTCGTTATATGAAGCAATAAGTTTTACCAGTTCAAGATAATTTCCTCGATTTATTGAAGTGGGTCGTTCATCACTGCCCCTTAAAGGACATGTTTGTAATGTAAGCCATTTAGTAGAATCAATAGTTACTTTAAGTCGTAGCCTGTTATCCATTATTTCTTGTTCTGTTTGTTTATCTATCACGTTCTCTATATGACATACTTTGTTTTTCAAATCTTCATAGCATCTGACTGAAAAATTATGAGCCGAGACAGGAGTCTTACCTTCATGAGTGACGAAAGGACATTGTTTGCCACTATTAACCTTTCTCCAACTGTTAAAACCTTTTAGAGTAAATGTGTCAGATCCAACTCTCCCTATAGGCTTCCTACCAAAAAGATAACATGGGAAACAAAATGCAGCATCATTCTTATCAGAATATTCCAACCACCAAAATCTTTTAAACCATGTTGCTTGGAAGCTACGCTTATGAAGACCACAAGGAGTAAGAGGATAATGTGATTTAACAAGTTGATAAGGTCCAAGTCTAATATAAGTTCGTCTAATCTCATCTTGTTGGTTTACAGGATAACTCGATATCGGAAGTCGCAAACCTGGATCACGAATCAAAGAGTCTAATTTGACCTCATTGGGATTAAATGTAGCATTTGTATCAGGTTCAACTTGAACTTCATCTGGCTCTTGAACAATATTATCATCATTGATTTGATCTTGAGTTTGAGTTTCAGTCTCAGTCTCAGTCTCAGTCTCAGTCCCAGTCTCAGTTTGTGTTTGTGTTTGGATTTCGGGGTCTTGAACAACATCTTGTATTCGCTTGTAAAAATAATCAATTGTTCTCTTCTTACTCATGACTCTTGAGACTACCTAAGATCAAAAAAAAAAAAAATTGTAACAAAAGTAAAATACAAGTTAATAATCATAACACTAATTCTTATAAAGTTTGTTAATTTGCTAACTTAGAATTAGAAGTAAATTTGTTGTCAAACGTCAAGTACTCAATAGGAATTTAATACAAGCAATAATAGTCATCAATTAGTGAATAATGAATACCAATTTTTTCAATACTCTCGAATAAGATTTGTACAATTAAATTTTACCCAATTAGTGAATACAATTAACACAAGCAATAATCATACAAGCAATTAATAGTCATCAAGTATTCAAGTTAATAAGTGATCATTAAAGTTCTACAAAAAACTCTTTGTCCAATCGAATAATTCAAGAATACAATACACAAAGACATAAATGTGATCATTAATGAAAACTAAATATTAATAAGCATTCAATACCTTATTAGATGAGACCAAAATTGTGCATTTGTGAATTGTGATCAATGATCGGATGGAAAGAATTGCAAATATAACTTCTTTTTTTCAGAAACTTGTTCGCATAGTATTTGATTTGGCAGAGGCCGAGTTCTAGAATCTCAGATTTTGGGCTTTGTAGTATGGGCTTAATGGGCTAGTTGGGGGGGGGGCCTAGCACCTGCTAGCTACCCTACCCCCTCCGCCCCTGTTAAGATATAAAAACATAACTTTTTATGTCATTAATAAGTAATTCGTTTTTAAGAATAATAACAAGAAACTTTACCTTGCGCTTCTTCATCATTTGGACACGTCTTTGTGATTTGGAGTAAAAGTCATCAATTATTTTCTCTATACAAAGGGTACTAACAATCTCCCTTTCGATGCTAATAATCATACTACTTTTAAGAATGTCATCGCTCATGGTAGTACGTAGTCTTGTTTTCACAAGTTTCATCTTTGAAAAAGCTCTTTCAGATGTTGCAGTTGAAACAGGAAGAGTTAATATAAGACGAACCAATCTATCAATCAAGGGATACATTTCCGACTTCTCCGTTATTTGCAATCCTCTACACAACTCTGAAAGTGAACTAACATTCTTCAATCTTGGATCACTATCAAGCTCATAATGTTGCAACTCAAGTTTGAACTCAATTCTTTCTTGTTCAGTAAAATCCAAAGGGTAGTACTTTGTTACCAGTTTACATATGTCATCAGCATTGAACGATTTCTTTGGATCCAGAGTAACACTAAGACGAAGAAGCTCTGAAACAGACTCATTAAATCTGTTGTTTAACTCTTGCAACTGACTATCAATAGCAACTATAAACACATCTACCCGATAGTGATGCTCTACACTCACATCATCTTTCTTATGACGAGACTGAATCACATCTCTATAAGTCGCGTTCATATCAGGAATTGGAATGTTATGTTTGCCACAAAAACAAACAACTTGATCTAGAAGTGATTCCCACCCATTATCCCTTAGATTTTGAATCAATGTCTTCGTAGTTGAAACTAAAGTCAATGCATTGACAATATCTTGAGACTTATTTTGCAAAAATTTGCAAAGCTTGTCTGTAATCTCCATTATCTTCTTCATAAGATGCAAAACCAGAACAAAATCAAATGATAATAGATGTGTAAGAGCATATTTAGCATCACCTTTTTGAGGACCAGTAGACCGTCCAAGAAAAATGTCATTCAATACCACACGGGTTGGACCAAACAATCGCAACAAACTACAAATAGATTTGAAGTGTGAACTCCATCTAGTATCTCCGGCCTTTTGTATGTTTTGCATTTGATTAGATCCTCTTCCACCTTCAAGTTCTCCCATTTCAGCTAGATGTGTTATTTCAGCAAGTTGAGCATCTTGTAATTGATCATTACGCTTAGTAGAAGAACCTATTACATTAACGATGAAATTCAAATGCTTAAAAAATGTATGCACCTCAGACACATCTTTGGATGCTGCAACAAGAGCTAGTTGCAACTGATGAGCAAAGCAATGTACGTAGTAAGCATAAGGACATTCATTCAAAATCAAAGCTTTTAGCCCATTCCATTCTCCACGCATATTACTAGCTCCGTCATATCCTTGACCTCGAATATCTTGAACATCAAGCTTAAGGTTAGATAAAGAAGATAATATCTCATTCTTCA
This sequence comes from Chrysanthemum seticuspe, assembly GCA_019973895.1. Taxonomy (NCBI): domain Eukaryota; kingdom Viridiplantae; phylum Streptophyta; class Magnoliopsida; order Asterales; family Asteraceae; genus Chrysanthemum; species Chrysanthemum seticuspe. The sequence continues at coordinate 275,620,653 of BPTQ01000001.1, read as the reverse complement.
AAGTCAATGCATTCGTATCTTTAACATGAACCAAGTCCAAGAACCTTTCTTTGATATATCCATTTTGGTCTACAAATCTCACAACAATGGCCATTTGCTCTTTCTTGGATTCATCTTGAGATTCATCGACTATCAAACAATACTTTGCCGTGCCAATCTCTTCTCGAATGGCTTCTTGTACCTTCATAGCAAACATTTGCAATAGTTCTTTTTGAATATCAGGTGAAGTATACTTGGCGTTTTGAGGGGCCTTTTCCAACACAACTCTAGCCACATCCTCGTTATATGAAGCAATAAGTTTTACCAGTTCAAGATAATTTCCTCGATTTATTGAAGTGGGTCGTTCATCACTGCCCCTTAAAGGACATGTTTGTAATGTAAGCCATTTAGTATAATCAATAGTTACTTTAAGTCGTAGCCTGTTATCCATTATTTCTTGTTCTGTTTGCTTATCTATCACGTTCTCTATATGACATACTTTGTTTTTCAAATCTTCATAGCATCTGACTGAAAAATTATGAGCCGAGGCAGGAGTCTTACCTTCATGAGTGACGAAAGGACATTGTTTGCCACTATTAACCTTTCTCCAACTGTTAAAACCTTTTAGAGTAAATGTGTCGGATCCAACTCTCCCTATAGGCTTCCTACCAAAAAGATAACATGGGAAACAAAATGCAGCATCATTCTTGTAAGATATAACTTTTCACATACACATCAAACCATAACACAAGGTGGCGAATAAGATGGAATTCTAGAGAGAGAAAGTTAGAGGTTTAGGGAACTTAGTGAGAGAAAGTGAAAGATATTATTATGAGCTCCAACTCTCTACCTTGGAAGGTAGAGAGTATTTATAGTCTTACACAAATCGCCACACTTTGGGCTGTGGATCAGGCATACAGTGGGTAAAGACCCGTCCGTCCTTCACGGTGTTACTTAACTAAATAACTACTTAACTTAAAAGAACTACGACTACGAGCTTTCTAACGGTTACATATACTTGAGGTGACTGACTCTTTAATACTGGGAATTTCTAATTCCTAACAATCTCCCCCTAAGGGAGGTCACCTCAATAATGTACCAAAATTACATAGAATACAAATAAATATAACATTTAACAATTGATCTTGCATTCTTGATGTAGTCCTTTGCTCCTAGGCTCGTAGTCATTGATTCTTCACAATGCATGTTTGGTTATTCCAAGTGGAGGTCTTTTACTGATCCACGTGATGATACGTTTGAGCCATCTTTGGAGATCATCAGCTATCAAAAATCTCTGAGACATCCATTGTGGTGTTGTGACTTTGGGACCGACATGCTCACATTCTGGATCATGATATCTTCTCATCAGAGTAGCGGAAGCATTTGTTGAATCACGATATTGGCAGCAGCGTAGCAGAAGCTTGGTGTGAAAATATCAGAGTCATTGATGCACTAATCATGATTTCTTTTGAGATGAAAGTGTTAAGTGAGCATGCGGCTATGGATTGACCGCTTCATTCTGATCAGCTGCAAACGTCGGGCGTACCTGCATACAACAGTTAGCAACAAATCGCACGAAAGTGTCTTTGATCACTTTCGATGAATTGAGGTACACGGCCCACGGTTCCCCGTTGATCAGTACAAGTACTGCCTGTGATCAGGTTGGATTCCTAAGAATCTCCTTGACAGGGTTTCGCAGCTGTTCTAGCTGTTCTCAAACCGGAACATCTCAAAGAAGACAACACGGAGTGAGTGAACCAGCGAATTTTAAGTCCACTGATTGAAGAAAAGAGATTTGAAAAAACAATCGTGTATTGCTCAATAGAAATTGTTTTTGCAATACAACGAAGGTTTTATTGAAAATCAATTATCAATCATAAAAATACCTTTTGGTTTGAAAAGTGAGTACACAGTCGATGTGCTAAAGAAAAGAGTTTTTAAGCACAAAGACTGGTTTTTCAAAGGTATCCGTCAATCCCTAACCTGAACCAGGATTGATTCAAGAAATTGAATCGCCCCATTGTTTCTGTTCAGTTGTCACATGGTTGATCTATATGATAGATCTCACATGCCACCTACCAGGAGCTTGTTTGATGTTGGCTCCAGAAGGCTTTCCATCTTCATTGTGAATGTGTAAACACATCACTCAGATGTTCTGGCAATACCACTAGGATAATGCGTAGGACTCAAGATATAATCTCTCGTTCTACATTGTGTGAAACAGAGAGTCTTCATTGAAAGTGTCCTAATGAGATTAATTGATGATCTCGTGGCTCTAGACTCAATTTGTGCATATTTGGATCCTATAACGGAGACTAGGGAGAGGGTCTCCTTCTTCAATATCAACCATCTCTAAGAGAAAGTCGATAGATAATGTCGGTTCCCCGTGAGAATGAAACAAGCCCTTTTAAGAGGAACTTGAGTGGTTTGGAAAGTTGAAGTGCAGTGCGTCACTGGGTCCATGACGTCTTGTCTTCAATACCGATGTTACCATCAGTAGCATATGAAGTGAACCCGGTTTCTGCCCTAAGGTTGAATTAATGGAGGGCTATTTGTTTTCACCCTATTTTCATTCAATTCTTTTTAATTCTTCAACCCCTTCAGTGCTTACCGAGACTTCATAGCTATTACCTTGTTGGGTTTATTCCAGTACTAGCTCAGTCTTAGTCTGCACTCTTCCCATATCTCACTTTTCTCCTTTTATCATCATACCTAAGGACTTCTACACTAACTAGTGGATTGTCCCTGGGTAGATCCCTCCGGTTCTGGCGGATCATGGGAACCAATACCTAACCTTATCATCCTTATATCACCGTACATAAAGTAAAGTTGGTCGGTCAATTTGGTATTGTTCATCTGCCATTGGATCCAATTGAAAACCATTTGAAAATCAATTCAGATACTTGTGATATATTATCAAAGCATTTTGTACCTGAATTGTTTTTGATATTTTTAGAACGAGAACTCCCCCTCAACATGTGCATCAAGTATTTGAGAAATGTTAAGCACATGGAGGCAAGAGAAAGAATTAACTTCTTTGATTACAATTTTCTAAAAGATATCAACATCACTTCCCTCAACAGATCAAGTGGGTATAACATTTCCGGGAAGGATGAGGTTTCCATGAATTTTGCTCCCCCTCAATATGTGCCTTGAGGTTTGAAAAGAGTTTTGCACATACTAGAGGGAACCTGCACATTGGGATAAATGATCACGTTTCAAATCATAGGTTTAAGATAGGTGCTCCCCCTCAACATGTGCATTGAAAAATTGAAATCGTTTGTCACATGTGGGAGGGACAGCATGTTCATTCATGTGAAACCATTTACCTTAATATCAGTTTAAATCTAATTTAAATCACACATTCTCCCCCGATCACAATTATCAAATCATTTGAGATTTGTGATCTCGTATAGATTTAAATTGATTTTGAAAGCTTTTAGGGAGAATTGTGACTTGATTGTGAAAGCGTTTGAACTGATAAGGATCGGATTTTAAGACTTTAAACTCCATTTATAAAAACATGCATGTAAATCTTTTGAAAACAATTTAATGCCAAATAACTTTTTAATTTAATTGAAATCATTCTCCCCCTCAATCAATGACGTAGGTTGTTGATTGAGAGATAGAGATTTTGACAAATAAGTCCTGATGATTATCAAAACTAGAGATTGAGTTATTTTTCAAAGCATTTATTTTTCAGCAGATAGGAGTTTATAGAATCAGAGCATAGGATTTGAAAACATGGTAAAACATGGCTCTGTTCTTTCTTTAAAACCGGGTTATTGCCTGAAGATGACAATAAACCATTTTCTCTTTCTCCCAAAAATATATATATATATATATATATATATATTTTTTTTTTTTTTTTTTTTTTTTTTTTTTTAAATTCGAACAACATCTAAAATCCCGTGTCATTCTTTGAATGACAGCACAAAGACCGTAGATATAATCGAACCGGAAAGAAACATGACAAAAATGACAATATTTTTTGAAGATTTTTCGACTTTTTCAGATTTTTATGGATTTTGAAAGTTTTATAATTTTGTATTTTGTTTTTCAAATAAATATTTACAAGAGATAGATGAAGAAAGACCTTTACTCCTCGTCTTCCTCCTGAAGACGTTTGAGAGTTTCTGGTTGAAGGCTTTTCAAACCAAGTCGTGGAAGAATAAACTCAAAACGTTCTCTTGGAAGAGCTTTGGTGAAGATGTCCGCTAACTGATATTCAGACCTCACAAAATATAGTTCCACCACACCTTTTTCCACTTGTTCCCTGATGAAATGATGTCGAATGTCGATATGCTTTGCTCTTGAGTGTTGAACGTTGTTGCATGAGAGAGCAATAGCACTTTTATTATCACAGTACAGAGGGATTTTGTTGAATTCAAAGCCATAGTCAGATAATTGAGATCTCATCCATAAGATTTGAGCACAACAAGATGACATGGCTATGAATTCAGCCTCTGTAGAGGAAATAGAAGTACTCATTTGCTTCTTTGAAGACCAGCTCACAAGCTTATCACCCAAAAACTGAGCACCTCCAGACGTACTTCGACGTGTATCTTGACAACCTGCATGATCAGCATCTGCATATGCCGTTAGTGACATACCGGTGTCCTTCGGGTACCATAGTCCCATATTGATGGTTCCTTGGAGATACCGAAAGACCCGTTTAACTGCTTCAAGGTGCTTTTTAGTAGGCTTAGCCTGGTATCTCGCACACATGCACACAGAGAACAAGATGTCTGGTCTACTAGCAGTGAGATACATCAGGGATCCAATCATACTCCTATATTTCGTTTGGTCAATCATGATCCCTGAGAGGTCCTCATCTAGTTTGGTTCGGTCAATCATGGGGGTGTCAACAGGGTCACTTGAATCAAATCCAAATTTCTTTAAAATCTCTGTTGCATATTTAGATTGATTTATGAAAATGCCTCCGGGACTTTGAGAAATTTGTAATCCCAAGAAAAATGACATTTGTCCCATCATTGACATTTGAAACTTTGAACTCATTTCATTTGAAAAACGATCACATTCCATTGGGTCAGTCGAGGCAAAGATAATATCATCAACATAAATTTGAACATGAATCAAATTTTTGCCTGACTTCCTGGTGAACAATGTAGGATCAACTGCTCCTTTTGATGAATCCGGTTGATAGAAGAAACTTTGACAGTGTATCATACCATGCCCTTGGAGCTTGCTTTAAACCGTAAAGAGCCTTCTTCAAACGATAAACGTGAGTAGGATGCTCTTGGTTCACGAATCCTTCAGGTTGGCTGACGTAGACAACTTCCTTAAGATCTCCGTTCAGAAATGCCGTCTTTACATCCATCTGATATACCACCATGTTCTTACTAGCAGCATTAGCCAAAAATATTCTTATTGCCTCGATTCGAGCAACCGGAGCAAAAGATTCTTCAAAGTCTATACCCTCCTCTTGACGATATCCTTTAGCAACTAATCGAGCCTTGTTCTTCAATACATCACCATGCTCATCAAGTTTTACTTTGAAGATCCATTTTAGAGCTATAATCATAGCACAGTCCGGAGCAGGTACTAACTCCCATACATCTAGACGATCAAACTCATGAATTTCATCTTGCATAGCATTGAACCAGCTATCTTCATTCATAGCAGTTTTAACATCTTTTGGTTCGATCTTAGATAGTACGGAGTTGAAGAAGCACCATAAGGCATCGGTTGCGAGTTGCTTCCGGGTTGATACAGGGCGAGAGGGATTTCCAATGATGTTGTCTAATGGATGATCGTGAGTCCATTTTCTGAGGTGTTCATGTGGCATTTGTTGAGGAACTGAAGTAGCTGAATTGATGTCTCCTGAAGAAGATGGTTCTGATGATGATTCAGGAGTAGCAAATATGTTTTCAAATGGAGCATCTTCAGGAGTCGCAAAGGGATTAACTTCATCATTGATGCCAGAAACATTTCCATGACGTACATTTGAAGAATGATGATTTGTTGATGAGATTGAAGGATCAGCAGCAGGTGCTTCTTGACTTACAGATGTTGAAACTGATGGATTGACTTCATTCACTGGAATATGAGCATCCTCTGTTGTAGGGATCAGCACCTCATTAGTAGTAGACTCATACAGTTCATCAAACATTGGATCAAACAATTTCTTTACATCATCTTCAGATGGAGGTACATATGGTGTTTCTTGAGAGAAGTTTGGAACAAGGGATGAACCAATAGGACTGTTTTGAAGTGCGGGTCCTGAGCTGGAGTGTCCAGGAGCCATTTGACCGGTCAGCTCATCAAACGTAACGTGAATTGTTTCCATGATATTTCGGGTTCTTTTGTTGTAGATTCGGTATCCCTTTTTGTTTGGTGCATATCCTACAAATACTCCAATGTCAGCTTTAGCTCTTAGTTTGCCCAAGTCTTGACCCTCATTAGTTGGATAGCACAAGGCACCAAACACACGAAGGAAAGATAGATTAGGTTTCCTGTTGTGGACAAGTTCATATGGAGTTTTTCCATGAATGGTGTGAATCAGGGAACGATTTTGTGTATAACATGCAGTGGCAATTGCTTCAGCCCAGAGAAACATTGGAACCTTTGAGTAGATCAGCATTGTTCTAGCAGCTTCAACAAGAGTACGATTTCGTCTTTCAACTACACCGTTCTGTTGAGGGGTTCGTGGAACACTTCTTTGATGGCTGATTCCAACGCTTTCATAGAATTCACTAAGTTGTTTGTTGACAAACTCAGTTCCATTGTCTGTTCTGATAATTCTGACAGTTTTGTTTAGTCTAACCTGCAGCTGTTTGATGAGTTTGATGATGATATCAGGAGTTTCATCCTTTGTCCTTAAGAACTTGACCCAGGTGAATCTAGAATAATCATCAACTACAACTAACACATATTTCTTCCCAAAGATATTCTGCACCCTCATTGGCCCACATAAATCCATATGAATCATATGAAGAACTTCTGTGACAGAGTTAGTAGGTTTGGGTTTATGGGCATACTTCTTGCTTTTTCCCAATTGACATGCTGAACAAAGATGATCCTTTTCATACTTTAGTCTAGGTAAACCTACAACTAAGTCCTTTCTGGAAAGATCGTTAATGGTGCCGAAGTTCAAGTGATTGAGACGACGATGCCATAACCATGACTTTGTTTTTGAAGCCTTAGATAACAAGCAGATTGGAGATGCCCTCATCATGTCATCAATAGAGATGGTGTAAAGGTTTGAGCCACGAGTTCCTTTCAACAGTTCCTTACCGTTAAGATCTCTAACAAAGCAGGTATGTTTTCTGAAGGCTACTTCTAGATCAGAATCACAGAATTGACCAACAGAGAAAAGATTATGACCTAAACCTTCCACATAATATACTCTTGAGATGACACTATTACCAACAACATAATCTCCATAACCCATTATAGCACCGAAATGATCATTACCAAATCTAACAGTCCCGATGAATTTGCTCACGAAGTTCATGAGCCGCGACCGGTCTCCAGTCATATGCTTGGAACAGCCTGAGTCCAGGTACCACAGAACGATTTGAACGATCTGCAGTTGAACACAGACAAGAATGGATAACTGGATAATTGGGATCCCCATGCAAGAATGGGTTCCATTTGGTTAGTAGCAGCAGTTGGACCACCCATATCAGAAATAGAAGCATTCATATCAGACAGTGAGATAATGGAATCATTGTGAATAGATGCAATACTAGTGTCTGTATTAGCCCTATTTACAGTGTGACCACTTCTTAAGGGAATAGTTCTACCAGTAGGCATCCATTTTCTAGTGGGCATTATCTGATTAGTCTTATGACCAACAGGTATCCAATAAAGGCCTATTCTGCTGAATGTTCTTCCTGTGGGTTTCCATTGTTTTCTAACTCTCTTTCGCTTTTGCCTTTTAGCCTTTTTAGCATGAATTTTAGCCTTAACAAAATTAACTGGACAATTAACATCATTAGGCAGAACATTAACATCACATTCATGATTAGAAACAGAATTCAAGCAATCATCAGTACAAGGTTTGCAAATAGTATCAGAATTCGAATTAATTACAGTACGCCTATGGCTAATACTAGAATCAACACGATTCGTTTTATTCGATTCAAACTTAAGGTTCCTAGATTGTTCTTCTACTCTCTTCCAGTGCACATTCTTAGCTTGAGAGGTCCTATCATTCCTTGTATTGTCTTGAGACTTTGACCTGCTCCCTTTAATGTCACTGATTACTCCTGTAGAGGGAATGGGAACATTAGTTTGTTTTACTACTCTTTGCACCACCTGTTTAGATGTGCTGGGATCTGAACTACATGCAGGTGCACTAAGGTTCACTTTCTTAACACTAGAAGTGCTGATATTAGTACTCCTAGAAGGCACATTTGAGTTCACTTTCCTAGCATTGACAGATCTAAAATCTGAACAACTCAATGGTACACTACTCCTCACATTCAAACCATTGGGAATCGAGTGCATGTCATGTTTGGCCTTAGGCATTGAGCATGGAATCAAGGGGTTAACTCTCTCACCTAATGTCTTTGGGCATATTGTGATCAAACATTCTAAGATTTCTTGAGATCGTTTGGCATATAAGCATGCATGTCCAATTGCATTATCATGAGGTTTCTCTAGCTTGTCCTCTTCAACAATCTCACGCAGGCATTCTAAGCAATCCTTAAGGGATGAGAAATATGTTTGAATGGCAAGTTTGTTGTTCCTTAGGTGAGGGGGGACATATGTCACAGATACAGCATATTTATTACCAGAGTGAACCTTTGATACAACATTTTCCTCATTGATCATTGGCGTTTTCCCTTTTACCTGACTCTTCAGATTCTCAATTTCCTTTTGCAATGAAGTTATTTGTTCGTTGTTTTTGTTACGAGTGACTTTAATTGATTCAAACAACTCATTGAAATGACGTTTAACCTTTTCATTCTCTTCTAGAAAACTTTCGTTTTCCTTTTGTAAAGCATTTACTAGGTTTTGAAGATGAAACGTTTGAGAATTCTGAGAATCTAAAGAAGGAGGCATTTGGGAGCCTGTCATATTGTTCGTTTGACCCTTTAATTGAGAGATTTGGGCTTTCAACTTTCTGATCGTGTTACACTGAGCATGAATCTGTTCATCTCGTTTGTTAATTTGAAAGACTGCATCAAACTCTGGAGCATCTGAAGATGTCTTGATATTTGAAGTTTTGACATTTTCTTTGAGATGTTGATATTTTAGTTGTAGATTAAAATACTCAACTTCTAGTTTAGAAAAATGTTTAACCAAATTGTCATGATCATCCAGTTCAATTTTCTCATTTAGTTTAGAATTAGTTTTTTCAAGCTCAATGACACGATCATGGGAGACTTTCAGGGCCACAGATAGTTCATGAAATTTGGAAGCAGTAATAGAGCAATTTGAAGCAGTGAAAAAGACATCTTGAGCAACACATTCAGTAATAAGATTCTCATTTAATGTATGCAGGTTCTTTCTCTCAATCTCATTATATTTTAGTGCACGCTCATAGTCATTAATTTCAACTATTATTGCATCAAATTCTTTTTCCATTCCCTTAATATCCGTTTCTATCCCCTTTTTAAGACTCTCAAAGTGATCCTTTAGAAGTTTAAAGAAAGGCATGACCTCAGTTAAATAACATTCTTTCATTTGTTCAAAACCCCTTTCTCCTTCAGTTATACCAGTGGGTGTGATCCTTTTCTTGCAAGTTTTCTCAAAATCAACAAATAGTTGAAATATAACGTATTGGCTAATTAATGTCTTGCTTTTAGTGGAAATTGTTCTAGGTACAAGATGCATTGGTGTATTAGGAGGATACACAGTCGCTCTAGGCATTTTCCGAAGGGGAGGGTTTGTTTCTACAATATTTTCAGCTTTCTGCTTATCTAAATCCATTTTCCAGAAGACTTGTTCGGGAGTCAACAATGTCTGAGTCTTAAACTTGTTCAAGGAAATCCAGTTTTCCTTCTTGTAGTCATGGGGAGTGATAATTACTTTCTTCTCTTTGCACTTAGGATCATTTAGTTTCTTATTCATCTTCTCCCTAGTTACTTCATCTAATTTTTTGTCATCCTCTGTGCACTCAACGCAACTAGGTTTTTGTCTAGGTTTAAGAATCTCATTTCCATCATAGATAACACTTTGAGCTGCTTTTGCTATCTTTCCATACTCAGGGTTGGGTTTATCTATAATGGGAACACTATGCTTATCGCTTAGGACTCTATGCTTAGTGATCATGTGAGCAGTCTGAATGGTGTTTCCTTGCATGTACAACTTGTTTTCAAGTTTGTTTTTCAAAGTTTTCAGATTAGAAAAATCTCTCAAGAGTTTTGATTCCTTTGCATTAAATTCTTGCTTAAGCATTTTCACATTTTCTTGAAGTTCTTGTTTTTGCTTAGCTGTTTTAGAAAGTTTTTCTTGCAAAGAATTTAATTCTTGTTTCAATACTTCTTCTCTAAAATTACTTTTTCCAATTACTGTACGTACTTGGTCATCCATTTCCTGCTCACGAGTGGTCAACTCAAATTTTGCACGTTGTTCATAAATGGCAACACGTTCCTTATAGGCATTTAGTTCAGAAATTATGGAATCATCAGGAGCACATGCAGTGTATTCATCAAAGACATAGTCATTGTTGACTGCAGAAGATGCATCACTTGGTACAACTTCACTTTCACTTTGTTTCACGTATTGATCATATGGGACAATATTGATATTACCCATATTTTCAATATTTGATTCAAAAGTTTCAGTTGGTTGTGCTTTGTCATGCATCTGTTGCACATCAGCATCATCGTATAGCTTTAATACCTCTGAGATGAGTTTGTCCTTGGATGGGCCAGCTTGTGGTGAAGAAGGGTTCTTGGGTGAAACCATTGGAGAGATGCTAGCCATAAAGATTGTGTGTGCAGTAGGTCCATCATCTACATCAGAGTTGTATGCATCACAGTCAGCAACTTGAAAGGCGTTCTGATGATTGTGACCTATCTCCTGAATAGGCTGCTCATCCACATCTGCATCATAGGTCTTGGCATTACCCTCACCAAGAAACAGCAGTTCCTCTTCATCCAACGCAGCACCATTGTCCTGAGCTTGTGCCAGTAACATCTTATCTCTGAAGTAATCAGCATTTTGTGGACGCTTTGGAGATGTGCAGTTCCTTGCAATGTGTCCCTCACCACCACAGTTATAGCATTTGATCGGCTTAGCTTGACCTTGGTTACCATTCCTTCCTCGATTCTGATTGCCCACATATCCTCCACCAGCTCCACCTCTTCCCTGATCATACTGTCTTTCCTGAACTGGTTGCCCCATAATTTTCCCATCTCTTATCAAAGAATGATTGTGAAGATTGGAGGCGGTTCGGATCTCATTACAGGTGTGGAGTTTGTTGGTGTGAGGTGAAAGTGTCCTGTTCTCTTTAACCATGAGTGTTAGTTGAGTGATGAAATGTTCCATGACAGCATTTGAATCAGGTTGCTTGAACCTTGGATCAGAAATGGGTTTGTGATTATCATGATTCATGGGTGCAACTTGAGAAGCATTGTTGGAGGTCCCATCATTTGTGAAGAAGGCAGTTGAATCATTTGTAGACCTTGTATCTCCCTGACCTTTGAACTGATCAAGAATTCTCTTTTCAAACATGGCATGACTCTCATTTTGAAGGAGGAAGGCATAGAGTTGCTCATAGTTTGTGTTCTTCAATCCTTTAGTAAGCTTCACAGCGGTAACAAACTTGTGCCATTCGGGATTCATGTTGTTCACAAATTTTGAATTCAACTGAATGTTAGGCATAGTCATTCTGATGTTCCTCATGTCATTAACTAACTTATGAAATCTCACATAGTACTCATAGACACTCTCATCGGGTTTCATCTTGAAGTGCTCAAATTCGTCATAGAGTTGGGATTCTCTGTCTTCCATAGTTAGTTCTGAACCTGAGAGAAGCATCTTAACATTATCCCAAACTGCCTTTGCTTCAGTGTTATGATTGATCAGCTTGTAGATGTCTTTAGGAAGACCTTGAAGAACAATGTTTGAAGCCCTGATATCTGCATCAAATCTCTTTTTCTCCTTATCATCAAGCTCATCATACATCTTAGGTCTGTCCATTCCGTAAATAGGAGTACCATCTTCATTAGTATCAAGTATGTCTATTTAACACTGTAACTCGCTACAATTTAATGAAGCAAGTCGCTATGAAGAAAGGTTATCCGTGAACTAACTCGCTACCATGAAAAACCATATAAACATCACTTTTCAATCCAAAAACAACCCAACCAAGATGATTCAAGCTTACCAAATGAAAACCTAAACACTTTTGATGATTCTAAACACAAAAGTACCAACAAAATTCAAACTTTAACACAAGAAATCAACCAAATGATGCAAAAACCACTAAACTTTTTCAAACTAAAAAAACCACCTAAAAACCACTATAAATCCAAAGATGTGCAAGATATGATCTAACCATGGCTCTTGATACCAATTGTAAGATATAACTTTTCACATACACATCAAACCATAACACAAGGTGGCGAATAAGATGGAATTCTAGAGAGAGAAAGTTAGAGGTTTAGGGAACTTAGTGAGAGAAAGTGAAAGATATTATTATGAGCTCCAACTCTCTACCTTGGAAGGTAGAGAGTATTTATAGTCTTACATAACTCGCCACACTTTGGGCTGTGGATCAGGCATACAGTGGGTAAAGACCCGTCCGTCCTCCACGGTGTTACTTAACTAAATAACTACTTAACTTAAAAGAACTACGACTACGAGCTTTCTAACGGTGACATATACTTGAGGTGACTGACTCTTTAATACTGGGAATTTCTAATTCCTAACAATTCTTATCAGAATATTCCAACCACCAAAATCTTTTAAACCATGTTGCTTGGAAGCTACGCTTATGAAGACCACAAGGAGTAAGAGGATAATGTGATTTAACAAGTTGATAAGGTCCGAGTCTAATATAAGTTCGTCTAATCTCATCTTGTTGGTTTACAGGATAACTCGATATCGGAAGTCGCAAACCTGGATCACGAATCAAAGAGTCTAATTTGACCTCATTGGGATTAAATGTAGCATTTGTATCAGGTTCAACTTGAACTTCATCTGGCTCTTGAACAATATTATCATCATTGGTTTGATCTTGAGTTTGAGTTTCAGTCTCAGTCTCAGTCTCAGTCTCAGTCTCAGTCTCAGTCCCAGTCTCAGTTTGTGTTTGTGTTTGGATTTCGGGGTCTTGAACAACATCTTGTATTCGCTTGTAAAAATAATCAATTGTTCTCTTCTTACTCATGACTCTTGAGACTACCTAAGATCAAAAAAAAAAAAATTTGTAACAAAAGTAAAATACAAGTTAATAATCATAACACTAATTCTTATAAAGTTTGTTAATTTGCTAACTTAGAATTAGAAGTAAATTTGTTGTCAAACGTCAAGTACTCAATAGGAATTTAATACAAGCAATAATAGTCATCAATTAGTGAATAATGAATACCAATTTTTTCAATACTCTCGAATAAGATTTGTACAATTAAATTTTACCCAATTAGTGAATACAATTAACACAAGCAATAATCATACAAGCAATTAATAGTCATCAAGTATTCAAGTTAATAAGTGATCATTAAAGTTCTACAAAAAACTCTTTGTCCAATCGAATAATTCAAGAATACAATACACAAAGACATAAATGTGATCATTAATGAAAACTAAATATTAATAAGCATTAAATACCTTATTAGATGAGACCAAAATTGTGCATTTGTGAATTGTGATCAATGATCGGATGGAAAGAATTGCAAATATAACTTCTTTTTTTCAGAAACTTGTTCGCATAGTATTTGATTTGGCAGAGGCCGAGTTCTAGAATCTCAGATTTTGGGCTTTGTAGTATGGGCTTAATGGGCTAGTTGGGGGGGGCCTAGCACCTGCTAGCTACCCTACCCCCTCCGCCCCTGCGGACGAGGAAATCTGCAAGAGGTCGTTCTGAACTTGTGTAATGAAACATCTTATGACTTCTCCTTTTGTTTCGTTAAAGAAAATCAGTCGTATCTGCAAGTTCAACTACTAATGACTGTAATGTAAATCTCCAAAAACCTCCTTTTGTCAATCTTCTAATGGTTAATGTAAGTACTCTGGCTGATAATCATTTTGTGTATTTGGTGCGTCGTTATGGGTTGTGTGATATTGATGACGCTGATCATCTTAATTATATAGTCTTGCTGTATCACAGTTTTACAGCATCATCTATACATCATGCATATGTCTCTTTTTTTTGCTACTAACGAAATAAAGAGCATAGCATGTGTGTTGATAAGTTGCATGTACAAGGTAAAATTGCACACGATTGATAAGCTAATTGATGTTCATGTCCAACACGACTCGACATATAGAGCCTTAAAATGACACTGGTCTTTGGATTCTAGCTCACGAGCTAGAATAAAAAACATATTAGGGTTGAAAGAGAAATTTAACAGTTTCATATGTGACGTGGTTTCTTTGGAAATCGAGCTGTTTGATCATCTATAATATAGGATCACATCAATCAGTATTGAATACCAGACTTTCACACTCATGCGGAATACAAATACATCTTAAAAATAGCAACCCGCAATTGTGGCAATCCAAATTATCCAACCAAAAATGAATAAACAAAGACAAGATATAAATAGAACATTACGGTACCCAAATTACATGGTGTTTTAACCTTCTTCTCAAGGCACAAAAGATGTCTACAAAATGGATCTACATTATACCACCATATATATCAAAGGATTTGTAAGCAGATCCACATCAATTTATCTATTTCAATCGTTATAAATTGCAATTCAATTCAAGCCCTATGTTTACCATTTCAATCGTTATAAATATAATTGCAATTTTATTACACATCAATTTATCTATTTGTCCTACAAAAAGTGTTCACGTTGTTTGTTATTTTTTTTATTATTATTATTTTTTTAAGGCTAATAACCTTTTAAAGCACTATAATTGTCAAAAATGACAGTTCTGCATAGCGAACTAAAAAAATAACTCTTTTAGACATTAAAGTTGACATTTTTGTCTTTCTTTAAGTATTATGATCATATTATGACCATTTTACCGTTCGAAAAATATTTCAAAAAAAAAGAAATTCGAAAAAAAAAAATTCAGAAATTTCTAAAAAAAAGTATTTCGAAATAAAAATTCAAAAAAAAAATTTGGAAAAAAAAATATTTCGAAAAAAATTTAGAAAGGGTAAAATGGTCATAATATGGTCATAATACTTAAAGAAAGACAAAAATGTCAACTTTAATGTCTAAAAGAATTATTTTTTTAGTTCGCTACGCAGAACTGTAATTCTTGACAAGTATAATGCTTTAAAAGGTTATTAGCAAAAAAAAATAAAAATAACAAACAACGTGAACACTTTTTGTAGGACAAATAGATAAATTGATGTGTAATAAAATTGCAATTTATAACGATTGAAATGGTAAACATAATAAATAAATATATGTATAAAATGTGAGAAATTTGTTTAAGAACAGTTATAACGAGACATAGAACAACAAAATAGATATATACATAAGGAAATGATTTGCACACTTCATTTATTTATTAGGACACTCAAATATGTGCATTGTTGTACTGTGGACATACACTGCTTTAACCGATTGTACATATGAGTGTCCCAACCAAAAAATAAAATGTGCGAATCATCTCCCTTTATAAGGTTACAAACAATGGCATAAAACAAGAAAATTTATATATACATAAAAAGGCTACACATAATGGCTAGTGATCCATTACGCGCCACCCCCACTAAAGGAGGCAGCCCTCACGCGCGACACACGCAAAACAAGGGAGAAATAGTGAAGAGCCTCACCATTCGTGTACCTAGGCATAAAAGAGGAAAACGGTCATTTTTTATAGGAGGTGGGGGGGGGGGGTGGAGGGTCACTTGCAAATAATAATAATAATAATAATAAATATAATAATAATAATAATAATAATAAGCTCTTTTAAGCTTTACCCTTTTATTACTTATAAATAACTTCGAACTTCAATATTTTTATACACAACTACCACTACAAGAATCAGGACAACATGCGACGCTAAAATGCCAACGACACAATGTCGTCGGCATTTTATGCTAAACGACAAAAAAACTCGCTTGACCAAGACTCCGTTGCGTTGAATTTTTATGAAAAATTATGTCGAAGCCCTGTCGTCAGCACTATATTGGTAAAATTTGACTTTGCGAATAGTTGGGCGGGAACTAACCCCGCCAAGTGGTACCGACGCCACGTCGTCAGGAATATATAAAATAAAATATTACCCTGCTTAGCGTTTGATTAGCGTTAATAATTGTAATTAGTGTTTTCTTCCAGACGACAGGGCGTCGGGATGGATTTATGCGAAATTTGCATTCCCCCGCTTATAACTAATAGAGAATAATTTGGTGGGAATTTTTTCCGTTAGTTTGTTACCGACGACATGTCGTCGTGATTTTTTTCCCGCCTTATTGCAATTTTATCCCGCCAATTTTTTACTTAAAAATAACTAATCATCCTCAATACAACAAAACGCGCACACACGTTTAGGGTTTTATGTTCCTACTTCATCTAATTTTTCATTATTGATACTTTTCCTTGTTCTAACTTTTCATCTTTTAGGCTCTTTTTTAAGTCCACGAGAGCATGGCCTTTTTTATGATAACGACAATACAATTCACTAGGCTAATAGAGTACAGAGTTAACATTCGACTGAAAGTAAAAGGAATTTGATTAATCGACAAAAGAAGTGTAAGGGTGGTGGCATTCATGTCACTCATACCTCACCCATACCTCACCACTCATCAATAATATCATTCCACCTAATCTCATACCTCACCATATTTTTTTAGTGGCAACCATGATTTCTTACCTCACTTAATTTTTTTTCTTTTTTTATATTCATAATTTTATTAAACAATTTAATAAAAACATAATATTTCATTAATAATTAAAAGAAAATTACATAAAACTTAGAAAAAGAAAAAAGAAAATAACATTACCGTTGAAATAAAAAGAAAATTACACTAGTCATCGAGGTATGGTAAGTCTTGAGCCGCTACATGCTCCGTAAGATCATATCGGAGAAGATTATGGATATCTTCGTCGAGTAACTCCTGTAATACACTGTCATCGTAAACTGGCGCGACCGGCTGATCCATTATATGAACCAGTGATATTGCCATCTCATCGTCTTTTAAACCTATATTGTGGAATATAATACACGTATAAACGAGGAGTCGAATCTTTTCGACCGACATAGCCCGGAGAGGACGACTGAGAATCATCCATTTTTCCTTAAGACGCCCAAAAGCTCATTCGACATCCTTTCTTGCAGACTCTTGTAGCTTCTTGAACTCTTTTCCTTCGGGTCAGTGGGATACTTATATGCTTTAACAAACGTTGAATACGTAGGATAGATTCCATCGGTAAGATAATATCCACGTTTGTAAAGCCGTCCATTTAGAGTAAATGAACTGTTTGGCGCCGTTCTATTTCGCTCAGTAAGATACAACGGAGATTGATTCAAAACATTGATGTCGTTGTTTGCACCGGGAGGACCAAAAAACGAATGCCAAATTTACAAATCATTTGAAGCGACGGCTTCAAGCATAATAGTCGGGTATTGGTGATCACCTCTCTTATATTGGCCTTTCAATTGCCTATGACAATTTCGCCAAACGAAATGTGTACAATCAATGCTATCAAGCATTCCAGGAATGTGATGTTTTTCTTCATGTGCCTTGAATAACCGTGCAACGTCATGGGCTATCGGCCTACGTAAGAACTCTCGACCATATAATTCAATTATCGCATGGCAAAAATGATCAAGGCAATCTCCTACAGAATATTAAATAGTAAAAAAAAATACCGAATTTAAAAAATAGTAAAAAAACCGAATTTAAAAAATAACTATGTGAAGATTAACCTGACGTTCTTCGTGCCATGTTTAAATAGTCATCAAATCTATCCGGAGGTTCACTCGTTGCGAGTTGCCGAATGACCGATGTGCATTTTTGTAACGCCGTGAAACTTTTTTTTCCCCTTGCGTCTTGTGCCTCTTGAAACCATTCAAATCTCGCTTCAACATCACCAACAATTCTTAAAAACAAGCTTTTATTCATTCGAAATCTATCACGAAAAACATGGTCGGAAAACTTTGGTCGTTCGACGAAATAGTCATTCATTAGAGTTTGTAATGCTTTATCACGAAAGCGGGTGAGAGACTGCACCCCGGGTAGTGCTTGAGCTTGCCGTGTCTTCAATGGGATTGCGCACGGCTAAATAGGTTTCTAAGGTACTACCGGTGGAGAACATTAGTTCGGAAGACTCGTCGAGAAAAATTAATTCGTCATCGGATGATGAAGACATTTTTTTGAGTGTTGTAGTTGATTTGTTTGTGTAAAAATGAAGAGATTTGGAATAAAATGTGAGGAGGATGAAGTGATATTTATATGGGATTTTTTTTTTAGTATCAATGCATGCAAACTGTCAAATTTTTGAAAACAAACACACGCTCCTCACCATGCCAATTCGGCATGCCATACCGAACCTCATTCATACCGCACGAAACCGAAACACATGCAACGGTGTTGCCGTGCTGTTTCACTTCATACCGAACCACACCGACCCCCGTTGCCACCACCCTCACCACTTCCAACTGAACAAATTAAAACGTAGCAATAAAAAGGGACAAGTTTAACGTTTGCAAAAATTCAAACTCGTAAACCAAGTATGATCGAAGAAAAAGAGACTACACAACTCAAAAAAATAAATAAAAAAAAAAAAAAAAAAAAAAAGTTCTAACATGATCGATAGATTATGTATATAGACGAGTACCCGTGCCTGGCGGCAACGGTGTCTAGTTTTCCGCAAAATTCCGACGACCCATAAGTTTCTTTCAACAAACTGTATTTGTAACGTCAAATAATCATTTTCGAATAACTATAATTCTGATGCGTGGTTGCATAGCAGCAGAAATATACAGTTTTCAAAAAAATTATGTAGAGTCGATCTAAGTGTGGGAGTATATTTCTAATAAGATTGTATTAACTTTTAAGTTATTAAGATTTTAGTAATAATAGATTCAAGCATTACAAAAAGCAACGGTATTATGTAGTTGACAATATTATATTGTAGTTTAGAGGTATAGCCAACGTGTGTGATCGTATTTGTTAATGCAAATAAGCCGTAAAAACGTTTATTTATATTTTACGATCTTCTAATGTTTTGTCGATAACAAACGTAAAATCATTTTAACTAAACAAATAAAATACGTAAATGGTTTGGACTAATAGTTTTCTAACACACTTACGCTTTCACATAAAACACTAAAACAAGTATAAGTGATTTTATGACTTAGATACATATGTACAACAACTAGTGTTTACATATTGGGTTAAACAAATACTTAAACTAAGTATACTAAAATGGGTAAAAACTAAGTATATGCTAAAATAGGTAAATACAAGTATATACTAAATGGGTAAATACTAGCAAATGGTTTTGACCCACAACCCATGGTTTTATATATACCACTTAACCAAGTTTATTGAATCTAGAAAGAAAACCATGGATCAACCCATAACCCATGACCCATGACCCATTACCAAAAATACCCATGGGCAAAGAGGAGCGTACCACGGATCCCTGGCTTTGTGCTAGCCGGATCCCTTGTGGCAGGGATCCGTGGGATCCGGGGAACAGTAGAATTTTTCCTCTATAAATAGTGAGCCATGTCTTCATTATTTCTCACCCCCTTTCAATATACTTTATCCCCTGAGTTAAATCTCACTAACCTTAGATCCAAGAGATCTATGTTTGTAGTTTTGTTTTTTGTGTGATCTTCTAGGTTCCTCTTAAAGGCAAGATCACCACCTTGAAGTCGAGCAAGCTCAAGTCCATGAGTTGCCATGCTTCCTCATCATCAAGGCTACTGAAGTCTTCTTGTTGATGATTCCTTTCTTTCTTCAAAGAAGTGTAGTGTTGAAGACATTAGTGAAAGATGTCTCAAGTGTCAAGACGAAGATATTAGTGAAGGGTATCTACGTCTATAGCATAAGTACTTGTGGTAGGTGCTTAGAAGTCAAGACAAGAAGCATTAGTGAAAGGTGCTTAGAAGTCAAGACTAGAAGCATTAGTGAAAGGTGCTTTGAAGTGAAGACACAAGACATTAGTGAAAGGTGTCTTGTAGATCTAGTCAAAAGGCATTAGTGAAAGGTGCCTTAGATGTACATTCGATATGGTGTGTTTCGATGTACAAGATAGACTAGTATTAGATCCAAGGATATTGATATCCTTGATGATGTTGTAAAGGAGTAGATCTCCTTTGGGATTAGTCGTTGGTGTAGTGTGGTAGTAGTTCCTCCATTGCAATTGAACTAGGTGCTTAGTCTAGTACTTAATAAAGGGTAGGCGATGTTGTGAAGGATTAGTTCTCCTAAGGTGTGAAAGAAGTCGGTGGTTAGCCTAGCACCGTATAAAGGGTAGGCGACGTTGTGTTAGGTGTGGTTCGCCTTGGTGTGAAAGAACTCGGTATTTAGCTTTGTACCGGAAAAAGGTTAAGCGACGTTGTGAAGGCTTCTCTGCCATAAGGAGATTGGTGTAGTGTTTACAAACTCTCGAGTAGGTGACTCGGGGAGTGGAGTAGGGCAAGGAAGGTGTCCTTGTAGCCGAACCACTATAAATACTCGCGTTGTGGTTTTGTGCTTCTTACTCTTATCTTTTCATTACATATCTTTATATGCTTGTTTATCAACATCCAACACACACAACCAAATAGATTGACATAAGTCGATCTAAATAGTTTAAAAGGAAGTTTTAATTGGTAAAACTATTCAACCCCCCCTCCTTCTAGTTTTCCACAGTATTTTCTTGTTTTGTCAGTAATTTAGGTAGTGATAACTATTTTTTTTACATGTGTAGCGTTTATTATTTGGTGTGTGACTTTTAAACTTGTAACCTTACAAATTTAATATCACCATAATAAGATTATCTTGTACTATCAATTTTCATAGATATTTAAGCATTGTTCAAAGCTATTTGTTTGACCGTTTTTCTATTATATATAGTATAGATGAAATATTTCTTCCACTCCATGCTTCTAATCAAACAGTGCACCATAAGAAGCATATTTGGCTTCTTGTAGGTGAGTGACCAATCTTCTACTCAAACAACATAAAGTCGCTTGGAGATTCTAGATATAAATTCAAATCAATCATGATGTACTCACGATGGATATAATTAACCTATTTAGATTTCATATAAAGTATTCAAAGTTCCCAAAAATCAAATGCCATATACATTACACTGTAAAAAAAATATTGTTTAAACTAATTATATTTAAGTTAAATCATACTTGTGTGTAGGTGTAAGTAGGGTAAATATTGCATTTTGATTATGATTTGGTAAAAGAATAAGAGTAAATAGGTTAAGCGTAAAATAGTCTTTGCAAAAGATTTGGTGGTGTATGCCAAAAAAAATATTGGTGGAAAAATCACCTCCCATTTTATAAAGTGCCTTTTCTTTCTACTTACTAAACCTAATTAGTTGTACTAGTTATAATACTCGCGCACGCACGGGTTTTTTTTTATTTTATATATTGTGCTTTTTTTTAAAATCGATTACTAATTTATTTATTTTATATAAAGTTGTAAATTGTTGATATATAAAACGTATAATTAATTTAATTATTTTTTTATTTCTTTACATTAGACACAAATATTTTTAAAATCACTCTCGTTTTTTACTAAGTTTTTTTCTTTATACTTTTGACACTTAAGGTTTTATGTTTATTTCTCTTTTCTTGACTATATATAAGAACGTTTTTTTAACTATTGTCAAATATGTTTGAGTTTTTTTAGTAAATATTTTAAAATAAAAACAATACAAAAATTTGGTTCAATTTACACACTTTTTTTCTCAACATTTCTAAAAGTGTGTAGAATTTTATTAATTTACTAACACTTAGTAATGTGTAAAAATTGGTTACATTAATAAATGTGAAAAAAAATTGTAAAACAATAAATTTTCAACCCTTTTAGTTGTGTCAAAAAAAAGTTCACCCTTTTAAGTGTGGAGAAATCTAAAAAGTGTTCACACTTATAGGTGTGGACCCAAATTCTCCACACTTCCTCAAAGTGTGGGGACCCAAAGATTCTCCACATTACTTCTAAGTGATGAGAATTTGGGTGTTACAAATAACCTCCATACTTATACCATGTTTATCAACAATCTATCACGACACAATCTCTACTAAAATATTTTTTTTTCACCTACACAACCAATCTATACCTTTTTAGCAACAACCCAACTCAACCTATACCTGCAACCAATCTATTCTTTAAGAAAGAAAAAATAAATCAAACAGCCATTCACTAGCTGTCATGTGGCAGATTGGAGGTTGGCAATCTAGGTTGCCATGTGACCTTGATCATGGGAGGATTTGAGAATTTTAATTAAAATATTATTATTTATGTATAATGTATCCAACCGGTTGGGTTGTCAACCCATTGATAAACATAGTCTTAGAATTGTGGAGAATCTTATAATTCTTCACACTTGAAAGTGTGAACTTTTATTTGATACAACTATAAATGTGAAATTTATAATTTTTTTTCACACTTATTAATGTAAATAATTTTTACACATAATTAAGTGTTAATAAACCAATAAAATTTTACACACTTTTAAAAAGTGTGAAAATTTAGTGTGGAGAATGAACCAATTTTCTGTAGTGAAATAATAATAAACTAGTAGGGTATCCGCGCAATGCGACGGCGGCTACCCTGTGACTAAAGTAACAATTTTTTTTAAAAATTTCTTTACGTATTTTTAATTTCCAGTGAACTACGTATTCTAATTTATTACATTTTTATATAATAAATGTACGAATTTCATGTCGAATATTTTAACTCTTTAACCGTTGACAATGATTTTTATTTATACAATTGTAATAATAAATACTTTAGTAAGCAACGTATTTTCGTTATTTAAAATGACTACATGATTTATATAAAATTAAGCTTTATGGATATGGTGTTCAAAAAATATGTAAAATCAAAACACCAAACCGACTTGCTCAATCAAAAACGGCAAAAACCGATCATTAATAATCCGAAACCAAGCTTATAGGTTTTAAAATTCAGACATTTGAAATAATCAACCCCGCAAAAATTAAGAGTTTAAAATACACCGTCAGTCCATAATTGCATTTATCCCCCAATATTACCATTAACAAAAGAATATATAAAAAATTAGCCTGATTCATAAAGTTTACTAATTTTCAAATATTAAATATTTTAGCCCCAACAAATTTTAGATATTATGGGAACTCTTAACAATATTGGGATAAGCCCATTATGACATCATGCAACCCATAATCAAAATTGTTAACCCTAATGATAGAAGATGTTATCCGTGATTTTGTGCAACCATCACTTCTTACCCATTTTTTGTGCAGTCACACACAAGCCGCTCCATTCTTCTCTCTTCTTGCAACCAAAACGCACAAACAAGCACCAAACATATATCTTCTAAAACATAATACTTCATGTCTTAATAATCTATCCATCACCCTTATAACTCACAAACAAAAGACATAACAAAACATTTTTTTTTTCTTTTTCTGTTACGAACACACAAAGCAAGAGACACGAACATTTTTCTTGATTATGTTTCACGAACACAAATGCATACCCAAGGTACTCTCTTAGTTGGCTTCAAGATTTGTGAAAGGTCTCGGGTAGGTTGT
Organism: Chrysanthemum seticuspe; assembly: GCA_019973895.1. Taxonomy (NCBI): domain Eukaryota; kingdom Viridiplantae; phylum Streptophyta; class Magnoliopsida; order Asterales; family Asteraceae; genus Chrysanthemum; species Chrysanthemum seticuspe. The sequence continues at coordinate 275,596,875 of BPTQ01000001.1, read as the reverse complement.
TTGTTATTTTGTTTTTCTTTTTTGTAGATCGATGATGGGTATGTTCAAATTTAAATTAAATCTTAAGAAGATTGCAAACAAAGTTTGAACTTATCTGAGATCTTGTTTAATTTTTATTTCGTGTTGAGTCTTGGTTGGAGATTGATGTTGATTGTGGTTTCTTGAGGAGGATGAGACATAGGATAGACATTTTTGTTGTTTTTGTTGTTAGATGTGAGGTGAAATAGTGGTTCGAGTCATCTTTGTGTTTTATCTTTATTTCTTTTTCAGTTTAAACCGAATAAAAATAATAATTGAAAACCAAGTAGTATAGATTTGTATATTTGTGTGTACATTGTGCTTAGTTATTTGTATTTATTGATGAATGAGTGTATTAATTATAAGTAAGAAATAGTGTTTTAAGATAACAATTATTTGTGCTTAACATGCTTGTAATTTATGTTTGGTGAGTTGTATTTGCTTAAAATTGCATTAATGGTGGTCTTAAAAATTAAATAAGAAAGAAGGTCATCCATGCATTATAAGTAGTATAGATAAATAAAATATAACTAGATAAGGTATGAATTAATTTTTTTGAAATGAAAAATCACAAAAAAATTTGGTTTATTATATAAAAGATTTTAATGTGCCGTAAGAATGTCTAGTTGTCTATTAGTTGTATATATTATTAAGGGAAAATTCTCTAAATGCCCCAGTTGCCCAACTTTATTACCCCAAATGTCCCACTTTTTTTTCACTTCTCAAAATGCCCCATGGGCAACTCTCCCATGGGCAACTCTATCAAATATTTGGGCCCACGTTGTACTTACATAGTACAAAACTAACACTTTGTCTGTTGGGCAACTTTGACCTATTATATTGGGCAACTGTCAATTTTTGTCTTTTAGTGAAAAATCAAAATTTATATTTTTAACTTTATAAATACAAATAAGTTGGGCAACTTGGCCCCACAAATATGTACTTTTGGGCAACTAACTATAAAAACCAATTTTTAAATGCAAATAAGTTGGGCAACTTGGCCCCACACATATGTACTTTCGGGCAACTCTCTATAAATACCACTCTATACCATACAAATACACCTTTAATAAACCAAATTACATATCTCAAAAAATTATTTATTATCCTAATACACCTAAATACAAAACACAAAATACCCAAATCATCCCAAACACACACTCCTTTACCCCACACACACCTTCCCTCTCAAAGCCGAAAAATCATCCACAACTTGAAACAGATATCCTTCCCTCTCAAACTCAATAATCCAACGCCCTAATCCTACTCCCTGAATAGTTCTTCTTCCATACGACGCATATTCGTACATTCAAAGCAATCCGACGCATATTCCTACAGTCAATCGCAGTTCTTCAACATCTCAAGAATCCAACCACGAACATGTTTGATGCAAAGCTAACGGTCAGATCTAGATTAGAACATATTGCTACTATTAAAGGTGCACTGAATGTTAATAGAACCAAATTGTTTAGAGAAACTGTCTTTGGCCCTTGGTTAGATTTTCCTAAGTATTCCCCTGACAACCACTTATACCATTATTTATATCAAAATGCAGTTGAGGTGTCAAAAGTTACTGATTGTTGTCCACCTTTAACTTTTGTACTAGGTGATAATGTTTTTGATTTTGGCCGTGAACAATGTAGTCTTCTAACTGGGTTTCGTTTAGGACCAGTAGATAATAGTGAAAGTGACCACGGCCATGTTGTTAAGGGTTTAACATATAGTCATTTTTTTGATCGGTTGTTTCCCGATAAAAAGAAAACTAAGAACAAAAAAGTTAAGGGTGATGACCTTTTGGCGTTGGTAAAGTCGGCGGAAAGGTGGGAATTGTTATCCGATGAAGATGCTGTGAGGGTTGCTTTGTTGGTGATTGCAACATTTGTCTTTATCGGTCGGGAAGGAAGGTTTAATGTTCCTGACCATTTGCTAAGGAATGTTGAGGATTTTTGTGTATGGAATGAGTATCCATGGGGCGAATACATGTGGGCTCATCTGTATAAAAGAACGGTGAATGTTGTTCCTAGGCATCTTGAGGCAGAATCAAAGAAGCCCGTTCCAAAAGATCCAAAAAAAGAACAAACATACAGTCTGTATGGATTTACATGGGTGTTGAAGGTTAGATTTTACTTGTAACATACATTATTTGTGCTTGTATATATTCTGATGGTTAATCTTAATAATGTGTTGGCATTGTTCATTAGCCATTGGCTTGGTTCCCTAGGCATTGTTCTGTAGTCAGTGTAGATTTAAGGATGTTATGGTTGATGGTTTGGCAGTAGATAAATACATAGAAATGATTTGTAAACAGTTGGTTGAAACCACTGACAATGTGTCTTCATCCACTGCTAGTTCAGAAGAACCCACTGCTGCAACAACACGTTATGTAATTGTATCCCCTGTTACTACATATACAGCCACTGGTATCCTAACCACTGCAACCATAATCACAACCACTATAATCACAATCACTAACTCTTAATTCAATGTATTTGTTTTTTCAGATTTGGATTATGGAGACATTCCCAAACAGCTCCCAGTTCTGGACCAAAGACCCAGAGAAGATCCCACGTTGTCTAGCTTGGTCCAAAGTAAAAAACTTTGAAAAAAAACATTATACAATTTTATTTGATCCGGTAAGTAAAAACCCAAAATTAGTTAACTGTTGTATGTTTTTATTGCATTTAGCATATCAGCTTATCTCCTTTGTTATTCAGGCTTTCAGACCACTACAGAAGATTGTACCGACAAATGCCGAGCTGAGTTGTCCGTGGTACATTCGCAGTATGGAGTACATCCGTCAACTAGATTCCCAACTTGTTGAAATAAGAGAAGAGTTGGCTGATCAACTGATGGTGGAAGAAGAGGCAGGTATGGCTGGTCTGGATGTATGCGGTGGAATTCAAGCCGATTTAAATGTCCCTTTCTGTGACGCCGATGAAGTAGTTACAGAAGGTCAAACGTCTAGTGTCAATGACAAAGCTGTTGAAGAAGAGATTGTTGTTGGGCTTGGTGAAATGTTGAATATGAATGAGCCTGAGAAGGTTGAAGATGTTGTAGCCGGTAATGTTGAGGTTGCAGATGGGATCAAATGTGACAAAGCGGAATCGTCACATACCTTAGATAAAGATGACTTTCGTGCCGAGCTTAAATCCCTTAAGTCCTGGGTTGGTACTATAGAAGAACGTGTAGGAGTAGTTGGTGTATCACAGCTCTTATGTGAGTTACACAGCGTACAAAAGAGAATTGTGGTAATTGAGGATGCTTTAGGAATAAAGTCACAAGATGATGTTGGTGAGATTAAGGTAAAAACCTGTTATTTGAATTTTTGTTACTTCATTCCACCAAAATGGTGTCTTTGATTGCCTAAGTAAGTTAACTTTTTTACAGGTGGATACTGTTGATGGCAACAAACCGTTGGCTACTACCGATGAACACACCCCAATCAGGAGCAACGTAGGATCCGATGACAAGCAGAAGCTGTTGTATGCCGATTCCGATGAGTTTACCGGGCCTATGTCCCAACTTATGAAAGCTGCTTTATCGAGAGGTCTTGACGATGCTCATCATTCCAACAATATAATGCAGGTGGATAACAAATTTGATTTTGCTGCCTTACCAAATTTGAATGATGAGTTCTCAGACATTGCTTATGATGGGTTTGATCCAACTCCTGTTGACGTACGCATATATATATATATATTGTTTTTTTTCCCTTCTTTTATTTTATTCTATTTCAAAATTAAACCCACATACCCTTTATCTAGGAATCGATGGATGTGAATGGTGCGGTAAAAGATAATGACAGTGCCAAGGGTAAAGAAATTGTTGTTTGGCGGCCACCTCTTTGGTGGGAATGGTTTGTGCAGTTTACGCTTACATTGTTAGACCCGTGGCTGCAGCAGGGGGCTTTACCGGTAGACAACGTTTATGATCCCGCTGCGCAAGGTGCTCCACAATTAGACACATTGGATATGGATGTTGAGGAAACGGTTATGGAAGGGGCAGATACACAACCTGTTGAAGTGATATGCATTGATGATGAGGATGGGCAGGATGTTGTCAAGGTACATTTAATTATCTTATCAACAAACAAGTCCCTGATTTTCATTTGATTACTATATACATTAATACATTTGCATAGATAGCACATAAACACACATTAAAACAGTTTTCGACACCTAAAAAACAAATATGATACTAAATACATAAATGACCATCATCATAATCTACATTTTAGTTCCAGAGCTCTCTCCCTTGCTTTTCTTAATTGCTTTGAGTCGTTGAAACAGTATTTCAAGACTAGTAATCCTATTTTCCAAATTATAAATATTTTCAAATAATGTAGGTGATAACGCTCAAATTGTGCATGTTTTTAGTAGCGTTATCCGTGCTTTTATGTATATTATTTGGTTATAATCATATACTTTTGTTGCTTAATCGTACAAAAGTGCGTTTGCTAGTTCATTTGTAGCCAAGTACAGGAAAGTGGAGAAAAAGACGGAAAAAGAAGTAAAATACGAAGATTTCTCCATATACGAAGAATTCCCGACAAAAGCAAGACTTGTGGAGTATATTCGAGAAGATAAAGTCATCAAGTTAGTGGTCCAAAGACTCAAGAATAAAGTTCAAGAAGGAAAACGAGAAAGAAATGAAGAAAAGAAGCTAAAACGAAGACATATTGGAAGACTCGTTGTTCCCGACACACCTTCACCATTTTGGCCATAACTTTTGCATACGGACTCCGTTTGACCTCCCGTTCGCGGCCACGGAAAGCTAAGAGAAAGATCTACAACTTTGCAGTTTATGAATTTTTGTGATTTTGCTCCAACCGATCGGTCGAGCCCCGTAACCGATTCGGTTGGAGAGCTGTCAAGAAGACCAACCGATTCGGTTGGAGCTCAACCGGATCCGGTTGGAGGTCCTGTTTCAGCCATTTCTGCACCACTAAGACTCCAAACGTGTTCCAAATGATTCTAGTCCCTTCTT